>CM074291.1:938892-1463892 GCA_037194245.1 Opsariichthys bidens | reverse complement strand
GACACCAAATCAAGGTGTAAATGCATTACGGAAAGTAGTTAGCTAGCATGCTAACAATATTGCTAAGTCAACAAAGTCACGTTGTTTTTACTTCTTCAATGAGGTTTTATGTGTGTATGTGTATTTGTGGTGTGGTGTCTGTCTGCTTTCTACCCAAAGGTAAGTAGAGGATGAATGTAGACTCAATTTAGAACTTTCCTCTTGTATGTAAACAGTAAAAGTTTCTCTCTTTTTTTTAAATTGAACTCTTTTTATGACCTTAGGTATTGAAAATCTGCCCTGTGAGCTCCAGAGGAACTTCACACTCATGCGGGAACTCGACAACAGAGCGGAGGGTGCGCTGACATCCGAAACAACACTGTGCCGTCTACCTTGGGAGCATTTTTGTGGCATGAATATTAATGAATATTTGAAACTCTTTTCCCGCTTCTTTTGCAGAAAAGAAATGCGAGATCGATAAGCTCGCAGAAGAATACATCACCAACGTCCGAAATCTGGCCCCCGATCAGAGGGTGGAGCACCTGCAAAAAATTCAGAACGGATTCAGCAAATGCAAAGAATACAGCGACGACAAAGTGCAGCTCGCCATGCAGACGTACGAGATGGTCAGTGCCGGTCACTTTCATCACCTTCTGGGCGGAAAGTGCTATTGGGAAACTCTAAAATAGTGATTTACGTGGAAATTTTCTATGCTGAGTTTGTCAAAATGCTTTATAATTGAATTATTAAGTAGATTATTGTGTGGTGAAAATCAAATTTTGATGTTTTTAATGTGCTTTAAGACAAACCATGTGTAAATTCATTCGCCGACACCATTGCTGAGTATTTTCTGCAGTGGCGCGATTTGAAATCGTTGGTGTTTTTGACTATACGGCAACCAATCACGTCAACGTGGGGGCGGGCTTTAGCATATCATTAACAGCGAGAGAAGAATTGATATGTTGATATGAAAAAATCGTGTCGATTTAGCAATATCACGACGTTATGACGAACTACATGCCTTTCTCCGTTGATGTTCTGAGTTGTTCAAAGAGTTTCTAATGATGCTGATTGTTGTCAGTCTGACTTTGAGATGGCGAACGAGAACATTAGCGAAAGGATAATCGTTACGTTATGGGTCTGACGTTGTAAAGAGCGATACCATTGTGCAGTGTTGACCAAGTGGATCTCTGAGCTGCTGTGAAACGGTGGAGGCGGGGCTCATTTGCATATTCATGGATCTGCTCATACTAAAAGAGCTTGAAGGCATGAAGATATTTTTTTCACTAGAAAAAGTTTAAATATGTAATTTTGGTGATTAAAAATGAGTTTAAAGGGATTAAATTATTGACTAGAGGGGGCCTTTAAATAAACAGAAATGTTTTTATTAGTTTTAGTTGACGATAATAACCCTGTTCAATCACTGCTGTTGTTTTGATTAGTTTGATTTAAATATTGTTTTTTTTTTTTTAGGGTAACTGCATTATTGTTATTTTTTTAGGTATTATTATTATTATTATTATTAAAAATAACGCCAAGCTTCTTCTCACTAGGTGGACAAACATATCCGAAGGCTCGATGCTGATCTCGCTCGCTTTGAGAACGAGTTGAAGGAGAAGTTGGACGTCAGCGGCTATGAAAATCCAGACAGCAGAACGCCCAAGAGTAAGAGCGAATTTGGCTAGTTTTGACGCATGCGTGTTATACTGTATAGGGCTGGGACGATATATTGATGTATCGTGATTCTGATATTTTCCAAATGCATCGCAAATCAATTCTCAGCTTAGTTTTTAACAGCAGATGGCGCTCATACTCAAATGCTCATGAAGAAGAGCACTCGTGCATCCGGCGGAGTCTGTGAATATACTCGCGTCTCAGAATGCTTTTATGACGCGAGATTAATGTCAACAGCCCTTGTAATTCTCTTAAACCTTTTCGAATTTTATGAATGATTATTTTTTTAGAAGGTTCGAGTGGTGTGTGTGTGTGTGTAAGGAATTGGAAGCAAGAATATTATTTTTGTAAATAATGCAGTGACATCTGCTGTTAAAAACCCAGATTTGAGAGAGAATCGTGACGCGTGCGGAAAATATCAGAATGGATATCGCGATACGTGGACGTGTTGTCCCAGCCCCAATCCTGTACACGATCAAATAAATATGAACTGCTGTCCTCCGTAGAGGTAAGTGGTCGAGGAAGCCTGAAGGAAAAACGCCGCCCTAAAGGAAGAGGACGGAAATCTTCAGACGACGACTCGCCGCGGAAAAAGAAAATGAAAAACAGGTTAGAGTCAACTTTAAGTATTGGTTCACACAAAAAATGACGTATGAAGCCATTTTTGGATATCCCATAAAACAAAGATGGATGGAAAAGCAATGCTCGTGAAAAATCTATGTGCTCAAATTGAGTTGGATAGTTTTTTTTTTTTTTTATCCGATAAGAAGACGTTCTTAACCCTTTGGCGCGTTCGATCACACCGGTGCGATTAGAGCGTTTGGTGCATCACATGATCAACTGCCAAATTCAAAAGTGCTTTGCGCGCGTTCTCTGGCGCTGATCCAGTGACAGACGCGCTCAGCGCTGTCAGTAGATCACAAATATGCAGTGTTTTCAACCACATAATGTTTATTTTAGGCTTCAGACATTTAAATGCACATAAGTACTAACAAATCAATACATTTAGAGTTTGTAAAATACACACTGATGTCTGAGGAAGCGGCAACAACGATCAATCCCATAATAATTAGACAGCACGATTCATTCATATCGGTCACTTTAAAGTTTACTCTCTTCTTCTCTCAGTTCACCGGCTCTCTTACTCTCATGTATTTCGGGAGAAGTGGATGAATTCACGCGATTCTCTGTAGCGCGGGGCAAACTAACGTACATCTCAACTAACGCGATCGTTATAAAGGCGTTTAAACAGCAAAACATCCACTTGCACATATTTGACAATCGGAATGTCAGATATTTCATGCTATAGTCACCAAATTTGTTCATATTTGGAATAAAAAAGGAAAAGTTAAAAGCAGATCATCAGTCATTCAGCGCTTTTGAGGTTGCCGCGTGTCACGTGACAAGCAATGACGCGTCACCATGGAAACAGTAGAGTGGCGCGTTCTAAATAACGGTCGCCTTGAAAAACTCACGCCGGAATATTTTAAACTTGCATGCGAAAGGGTTAAACAATGATGGAAACACTGAATAAATCCAACGATTCTGAGCAAAAAGCACTCACACACTTGATCTCAGCGGAGGTTGTGATTGGATAGCGACTCACCAGCGGACCAATCAGCATCTCAAATGTCGGTTTGGTGGTTCTGAAAGTCAAAGTCTGAGAATGATTTGGTTTAATTCCCTCCAGAAGCGTCTCGCACGATTGCGTTCCCAAACGCCAGCATCCGAACGCAAGCGAACATGACAGTGTTTCATGTATGACGGAAGGAAAAAGAGCCGCAGGAATTCCTCAGGAAGCGACGATTGCGTTCTCTTCCACACATTGCATGGAAACGCCGCTTTATGCGCAAATGTTTTATGCAATATTCGCAACTTTCAGTGGACACAATAACGATTCACACTTTGTTTTCCACAGCCCCGAGTTCTCTGAATCCATCTTACCAGTTCATCCGTCAGACGTCTTAGACATGCCCGTGGATCCCAACGAACCCACGTACTGCCTGTGTCACCAAGTGTCATACGGAGAAATGATCGGATGCGACAACCCGGATGTACGTGCGTTCGCTTTAAACCGTTTTTCAGCCTTTCCTCAATGTGTTTGTTTGACAAAAAATGCTTTTCCGCACAGTGTCCCATCGAGTGGTTTCACTTCGCCTGTGTGGATCTGACAACAAAACCCAAAGGGAAATGGTACGTCCGTCTGTTCCGAGTCGCTCAACCTTCAGTATCTTTGTTTGGAAGATCAACGACCAACTTTTCTTTTCTCTCTTCCAGGTTCTGTCCACGATGCACCCAGGATCGAAAGAAAAAATGAGATGTTGAGATTACATTTCTATATGAATATATATATACGTATGCATATATATATATATGTATTTTGTGGTAAAATAGGATAATATATACTCCTTTATATGGCCATGATGAAATATATGAGGGTCACGAGGAAACAAAGTTTTTATTTTTCAAAGTACTTGAAATGTTTCCATTTGTTTCATTCTGTGTCGTCAAAGTGTCTTTTTTTAGGCAATCTCGGATATATTATATATGATATAGGCTATATTTTTTTCCTTCTCTTTACTTACTGATTATTTTTATGAAGCTTCAAGCATCCAAATTATCACTCTCGTGCTTCGAAAGGTTTTTAGCGTGGCTCCGTTTCGCAGCCAACGTACGATTGTATTTCCCGCTCTTGCACTCAAAGTACAATGCGACTACTTTCCCTGAAACTACAAACCCGATTTGCTTCGAAACTCTTCCTGTGCAAGTGTGTGGGGTTTTCCGTTCCTAATCGTGGAATAACCCAGTGCCATCATTTGAGGCTCTTCCGCTCGAGTTGGACAATCAAATTCCGCTTCGTTTTCCGAGAATCTTTTGCAGAACTTTCTGAGCGTTTCGAACTCCGTCGTGAAGAAAGCGAAAGTGCACGTGCGACGTCTCGTTGTTGAATGTTTTAAATGCACGATTTTTGGCAGTATCTGCCGTCTTTTCTCCAGCAGCTTTGATGCACTTTTTAATCGACCGGACTCGGCACTCTGCGCTCGCTTTTGGACCGAAAGCC
Source organism: Opsariichthys bidens (assembly GCA_037194245.1). NCBI lineage: Eukaryota > Metazoa > Chordata > Actinopteri > Cypriniformes > Xenocyprididae > Opsariichthys > Opsariichthys bidens. The sequence continues at coordinate 1,459,178 of CM074291.1, read as the reverse complement.
GTTTTTATTGCTGTAAAGGTCGGCAACCCAAACAAAATGTCAGAGGATCTACCAAAGTGAGATTAAGCGGTGTCAACGCTGCTCTTGTGTTGTTTTATGATTCTATATGTGATCCAAATATAAAACATGAAATATTACTTATATAATATTGAAGTGAGACTACCTTTATCGAAAACACGTACCAGTACGTCTTTATATCGTGTCATCAGTAGTGGGTAGAATCCACAGGGTTGAAAGTGTGACAATCAAGTAGCGTTTTATTTTTTCATGTTTAACTATCCCTGGATATATGGACTAGACGTTCCGTACCGCTTTTCATAAAAACAAATAAATATTTACCATTAAAACGCCTCTGTCGTTTGAAATGTGTCAAGTATTGTGATGAGATTGTTTTTGTAGGCTGATAATAAATGATGTGATAGTTGTAAAAAAAAAAAAATTGAGGTTCAAGGTTTCAATGTCCTCCACTGTTTAATTATTACTGAATTAAATATTTGGAATTTTGTGATTGTCAAAGAACCAAAAGGGTAAAACTATTAAAGAGGCCTTAAAACAATATTTAAGTCAGTATTTCATATTGATGCAAGTATAATGGTTCGTTCATGCGTTACATAAAGTTACAATCGCCAAAGTTTTTATTGATTGTCTCTCTGGCAGATAAATGGATTTTCTTTTGATAGATTATTGTATTCTGTGACTAAACTATAACTTCCTGTAGCCCTGCCACACTTTCTTTAAGGTGCCCCTCAGGGTTATAGTTGAGGACCTCTTCTGTTCTTGTTTTTATAGAGATGTATGTGGTTTAGGGTTTCTACGTCCTCCATTTTTTTTATTAATATTTAGAATTTTGTGATGTCAAAGAACCAAAAGGGTAAAACTATTAAAGAGGCCTTAAAACAATATGTACCATTGCAAATGAACAGACCAAAAATCACATTCATCATCAAACTTCAACATAACCCCCATGATGCACTAGTGTTTCTCAGTTCTAAATCCATCCCAGTGTCGGCAATCTTCTAAAACTCATCATCGGAATGCTCTTCATCCCAGCTGCAAGTCTCTCGCACGCTGTTCTCCGGAAACTCCACTTCCAGATCGTACACAAAGTCTGGATCGTCTTTGCGTCTGCGGTTGCGCTCGAACAGCTCGTCCATCTGGGCCTTCCTGCGGTTCAGCTCTTCGTCGCTCAGTTTATTCAGGTCCTCGTCGCTGGGGTTGGAGCCCCGTTGGGCGGCGAGACTCTGGTCCAGACTGAGGCCACGCAGATGATCTCGGAGGATGAGATGAAGTCTCTCCAGCTGAGCCAAAGACACGGACTCCAGATAGACTCTGTGACGGACATGATGCTTCATCCTCTCTGCTGCTTGGCTGCAGTCTGGAAGGAAAGAGGCAACACTTATGATAATGTACACTCACCTAAAGGATTATTAGGAACACCTGTTCAATTTCTCATTAATGCAATTTTCTAATCAACCAATCACATGGCAGTTGCTTCAATACATTTAGGGGTGTGGTCCTGGTCAAGACAATCTCCTGAACTAGGAGAAATAGGAAAAAGAAGCTACAATTTGCACGAGCTCACCAAAATTGGACAGTTGAAGACTGGAAAAATGTTGCCTGGTCTGATGAGTCTCAATTTCTGTTGAGACATTCAGATGGTAGAGTCAGAATTTGGCGTAAACAGAATGAGAACATGGATCCATAATGCCTTGTTACCACTGTGCAGGCTGGTGGTGGTGGTGTAATGGTGTGGGGGTGTTTTCTTGGCACACTTTAGGCCCCTTAGTGCCAATTGGGCATCGTTTAAATGCCACGGCCTACCTGAGCATTGTTTCTGACCATGTCCATCCCTTCATGACCACCATGTCCCCATCCTCTGATGGCTACTTCCAGCAGGATAATGCACCATGTCACAAAGCTCGAATCATTTCAAATCGGTTTCTTGAACATCACAATGAGTTCACTGTACTAAAATGGCCCCACAGTCACCAGATCTCAACCCAATAGAGCATCTTTGGGATGTGGTGGAACGGGAGCTTCGTGTCCTGGATGTGCGTCCCACAAATCTCCATCAACTGCAAGATGCTCTCCTATCAATACGGGCCAACATTTCTAAAGAATGCTTTCAGCACCTTGTTGAATCAATGCCATGCAGAATTAAGGCAGTTCTGAAGGCGAAAGGGGGTCAAACACAGTATTAATATGGTGTTCCTAATAATCCTTTAGGTGAGTGTACATTAGTCAGTATTTCATATGCATGCAAGTATAATGGTTCATTCGTGCATTACATATTGTTACAATCTCCAAACTTTCTTTGATAGTCTCTCTGCCAGATAAATGGATTTGCCAACACATGGTCTTTAGGTAGATTATTGTATTCTGTTGTTTAACTATTACTTACTGTAGCCCTGCCACACTTTCTTTGGGGCATTCCTCAGTTGAAGGCCACTTTTGTTCTTGTTTTAATGTATAGTATGTGGGCGAATCTCACAAAACCCCTTAATATAACATCTAGGTCATATTTCGGACTTCATTTCTTTGGGGTGCCCATCAGGGTTATAGTCTGGGACCTCTTCCGTTCTTGATTTTAGAGAAATATATGTGGGCGAGTCTCACAAAACCTCTCAATAAAGTGTCCAGGCCATATTTCAAACTTTCTTTCTCTGAGGCATCCCTCAGGGTTATAGTTGAGGGCCACTTTTGTTCAAGTTTTTACAGAAATGTTTGTGAGCAAATCTCATAAAACTCAATAAAATGACTAGGTCATATTTCGAACTTAATTTCTTTGGGGTGCCCCTCAGGGTTCTAGCTGAGGACCTCTTCCGTTCTTGTTTTTAGAGAAACGTATGTGGGTATCACAAAACCTCTCAATAAAGTGTCCAGCCCATATTTCAAACTTTCTTTCTCTGAGGCATCCCTCAGGGTTATAGTTGAGGGCCACTTTTGTTCAACTTTTTAGAGAAATGTTTGTGAGCAAATCTCACAAAACTCAATAAAATGACTAGGTCATATTTTGAACTTCATTTCTTTGGGGTGCCCCTCAGGGTTATAGTTGAGGGCCACTTTTGTTCAACTTTTTAGAGAAATGTTTGTGAGCAAATCTCACAAAACTCAATAAAATGACTAGGTCATATTTTGAACTTCATTTCTTTGGGGTGCCCCTCAGGGTTATAGTTGAGGACCACTTCCGTTCTTGTTTTTAGAGAAACATATGTGGGCGAGTCTCACAAAACCTCTCAATAAAGTGTCCAGGCCATATTTCAAACTTTCTTTCTCTGAGGCATCCCTCAGGGTTATAGTTGAGGGCCACTTTTGTTCAAGTTTTTACAGAAATGTTTGTGAGCGAATCTCACAAAAACTGTCAAAAACAAGCCTAGGTCATATTTCAAACAGACTTACCTGAATATTGAGAGAAGTTCCTCACAGGTATGATTCTCTTTCGCATCTTGCTGGTGTTCTTGTTCTCATAAATGAGGATGATTGAAGGTGGAATAAATTTCACGCCACATTGCTTTGGTACTATGGACATTTTCACTCACGCTTGCATTTCCCGCTGCAGAATCAAAAGAGAAATATTGTCCATAAAAAGTCAACCAACAGTTGTTATATTTATTATTAAAGTCAAATAAAATTGCACGTGATAAAATATAAAGTAGCTAAAAAAAATGAAAATCTTCAAACTATATGAATCTATCTAATATATATATATATATATATATATATCGTACAAATAGTAAATATTTATTTGAGTACAGTTTTATTACTATTAAATATCAATACTAAATATTTGTTGTCTCAATATTAAATCATTGCTGTGCTAAATATTATAGAATACACATACTCACATATATGTGTGTGTTAGTAAAACTATGATTACAATTTTCTGTTCACATGTCTCTTATTCAGTATTAGTAACCATAGTAACAGCGAGGAGACTACCGGAATATTTATCGCTTGATTCGCGCTGATTCTATCAAGACAGTTTTCTTAAAGGCACAGGCTCACGTTTAATACGCAATGCATGGACTCGTAAATAAAACCGCAATTAAGTATTAATCAAAATTATACTCTTTATCAACGTCCCCATGCTTCCTCTTCGCTGCCGTTATCCATTTCTTCTGAAGAGGGAGATTCGCGCGCGAAGCGTTCGTTCGCGCCATCTCCCGGGGCGGATGCTACTGAACACGGAAGTAAATCGGGATTACAGCATGAGTGCCGATCAAACATGCGTCATTTTTATTATTTATTAGCAACTGTGTTGTATTTTATGCACAATGGAAGCTCGCACGAAGGTATTTATAATGCTGCGATTCATTAGTTATCAAATATTTGAAATGAAAATTAACCATATCTCTGCATTTTGCCCTTCAGCAGAGGATTGTTTTCCATCTGAGTTCCTGAAGTCATTGTCCATGTCTGTGAAGATAACCAAAGCAGGATTCCACAGGTCTCCTCCAAACATTCGTTTGTTTATGTTCATGATGTTTCAAATGGTTAAATGTGTGCTTTGCTTTATAGGGATCTCCAATACAGTGTTCACTGGGGCAAAGTAGATCATGATATAAAAGCTTTACTGCTCCAAAAGCTGCCAAGTGGAGTTTACATGGATGAATATCAGCTGGAAACTCTAAAACAAGACACGGGTTTGGAGGTGAGGGCTTCCCATGTCCCGCTAAACCTGTTTTTTGACGATACACATAAGTTGACTTTACTCAGGAAACCGATTGCCTTAAAATTTCCCAGTATTAATGATTAGTTGGTGTAACTTAACACAATTTGTTGAGACAACTTGATAATCAAGTATAGTTAAGTACCGTTGACTTAAAATCATTGTTCACATTACTAGGAAAATATTAGGAAACCGATTGCCTTAAAAAAAACTAAGTGAAGTGAAATAGGAATAGTATGTTGTACGGACAAACGCTTAATAACTATAGTTCTAGTGACTGAAATACTGTAGAGTTGAAGTCAACTAACGACTAAAAACTGTCACAAATTTAGAAGAATTATACCAAGCCACTTAAAAGTTTCACCAACTGCTTAAATTCGTTTATAAGTATTACTATTTACTTAATAAATTGTCTTTATTTGGAATAAGATACGAAAGTCACATCATTCATATATAAAACACATATTTTATTAATAAATATATATATATATATATATATATATATATATATATATATATATATATATATATATATATATATATATATATATATATAATATTCACATATATTGTATAAATGAGTTGTGAACTTCAGTCACATCATTCATATATAAAACATATTTTAAATTCATATTTTATTTATATATATATATATATATATATATATATATATATATATATATAATATTCACATATAATGTATAAATGAGTTGTGAACTTCAGTCACATCATTCATATATAAAACATATTTTAAATTCATATTTTATAAATATATATATGTATAATATTCACATATTGTATAAATGAGTTGTGAACTTCAGTCACATCATTCATATATAAAACATATTTTAAATTCATATTTTATTAATATATATATATAATATTCACATATATTGTATAAATGAGTTGTGAACTTCAGTCACATCATTCATATATAAAACATATTTTAAATTCATATTTTATAAATATATATATATATAATATTCACATATTGTATAAATGAGTTGTGAACTTCAGTCACATCATTCATATATAAAACATATTTTAAATTCATATTTTATAAATATATATATATATAATATTCACATATATTGTATAAATGAGTTGTGAACTTCAGTCACATCATTCATATATAAAACATATTTTAAATTCATATTTTATTAATATATATATATATATAATATTCACATATATTGTATATATGAGTTGTGAACTTCAGTCACATCATTCATATATAAAACATATTTTAAATTCATATTTTATAATATATATATATATATATATATATATATATATATATATATATATATATATAATATTCACATATATTGTATATATGAGTTGTGAACTTCAGTCACATTTGTGTATATAAACTGTGATTTCTTGTTCAAAATAGAACATGTATAAACTTACAATAATATAAATGAAGTGCCCAAGCAAAGGAAACTCCATCCACCATAATGGTGAGTCCAAAATAAAACATTTTAGGAAAATCAGTGTCAATTGATGAAGTCAGCTTATGTGATGTTCCCTCAAATTTTTCCGTTGAATTGACAATTGAACATTTAAGATGACTTTGGCAAATCAGTGAATTTAAACAGAGACAGAAAAGCCCCGCCTCAAAACGTTTTTTTTTTTTTTTTTTTTGCTTGATAAAGTGGTTCTCAAACCAATCAATTAATCAATACTTGGGGTTTATGAGTAAAACAAGACATAGTATGCGAGTAGTCCAGATTACTAGGGTTTTGCAATTAGGTAAAGTTAACTAAAAAGTGTGAGTTAAAATTGAGATGAACTCGAACATGTTTCGCAGGTTCTTCTGGATTCAAAGGTTGATCTGGAAGCTCCAGAATATCTGTCTTCTGGATTCACCGCTCTGGTTTTTCTCTCTGGAAAACACGAGGCGACGGTCCCCGTTCACGGGCGATATCACAGACCCTCCGACTCCAGCCTGAAGTGGGTGAGCGTGGAGATCGAGTCCCCCAGGCTGTTGCTCCGATCGGATCAGTGTGAGTCAGCCGGACACGTGCAGGTAAACACACTGACGGGAGCTCAGCCTCACCTGTGTTCGTGTGTTCTGTCATTATAAAGGCCAGACGCTGAGAGCCGCTCTCCATCACGAGGCGGCCGACGCTCCCTGTACCGTCAGGAACCAGAGCATCTGCTCCTGGCTGGAGATCCTGGATCTGAAGGTCTGAAGTGGAACGATTGCATATGTTCATATGACAATATCATATATGTAATATTTTAATATAACATAATAAGTAATATTTACACTTTTATATAAGATAATAATAGTAAATAATATTTTAATATAATGTAATTATAACAATGATAGTGAATAATAAATATAAAATATGTAATGTAATTATAATAGTAGCCGTAAATAATAAATAGAATTTTAATATAATGTAAAATTAATAATATTATGTAAATAATGTGATATTAAATGTAATATTTTAATATCATGTAACGTTTATACTAATAATGTATTAATGATAATAATAAAGTACAATTTTAATATAATTTAATAATTATATTGCATAATTATACTAGTAATAGTAAATGTAGTATATAATGTAAAAATAATAGCAATAATATTAAATCATTTTAATATGTCATTTTTATAATATTATATAATATAATTCTAATTATAGTAAATAAATAAAAACATTAAATAATTAGTAAATAGTTTTAATATTATGTAATAATATATAATAATAATTATAATTTTAAATCATCAATATTTAATGTAATTTCTATAATATAATTCTAATAATAGTAAATAATGCAATTTTACTATAATGTAATATTGATAATATAATTAATATGATTCTAATTCTAAAAGTAAATAATAAATATAAAATATGTAATGTAATTATGATAATAGCCGTAAATAATAAATACAATTTTAATATAATATTATGTAAGTAATGTGATATTTATAAAATATTAAATAGAATATTTTAATATCATGTAACGTTTATACTAATATATAATGTATTAATGATAATAATAAAGTACAATTTTAATATGATTTAATAATTATATTGCATAATTATACTAGTAATAGTAAATGTAGTATATAATGTAAAAATAATAACAGTAATATTAAATCATTTTAATATGTCATTTTTATAATATATAATATAATTCTAATTATAGTAAATAAATAAAAGCAGTAATAATATATAATAATAATAATTATAATTTTAAATCAACAATATTTAATGTAATTTCTATAATATAATTCTAATAATAGTAAATAATAAATATTTAACAATGCTATATTTGTAATATAATAATAATAATAATAATTAATAATATTTTAAAGTAATAGTAATATTTATAATATTATAAATGTATAATGTAGTAATAATAATAGTAAATGTTATTTTACTATGATAATAAAAACCATAATAATGTAAAATTTTATTTTAATATAATGTAATATTTATATTATAGAACGGTAATTACTATATATTATAGCAAAGTTCCTGTGATGTTGATTTCAGGACACCGGATCCGTGAGTCTGCAGATCCCGGTCGGTGATTCCTCCATGATCCTCAGTGTGTGCGTCGGGACGGTTCTGACCGCCGCGCTGAGCTGCGTTTACCTGCTCAGATCCATCTGGAAACACGGAACCTTCTGATCCCGTCGTCACGTGACCCGCGGCGAATGTACTTTATACCGTAAGCACAGAGATGAACATCCCGGACTTCCTTTCCCCTGTAATTCCCATATTTTAGGGAAATGTACACAAGGAATTTGTCATCATAGTGGATTAATAATGTTGTTGCAATTGTAAATAAATCTGTTTTGTAAATAAGACGTTTTGTTTATGTCTTTTACACACACACACACATTTCAAAGTCAAATATTAAAAAATTATTTGAAATATAAAAATTAATAAAACTTAAAATTAACATATTGCTGAAAGGATAAATCAATCATGAAAATATACTTAAAAAAAAAAAACTTATTTATGATTTTTATAAATTTATTATTTTCATTCAAACCCCTTACACATGAGGGACAGACTAATAATAATAATAATAGAATAGATAAGTAAAATAATAATAAATAAAAACAACAACAACAAATAGTAATAATAATAAATGAATAAAATGAAATGAAATTCACTGTCATTATGCGTTCTCATTTGTACATCACATTACATTATTTAGCCCAACTTAAGTTACAAATGTAATTCTATTCCATCTTTGCATTAAGATATCCATCTTCATTTGTAGACATGCAGTCATTCTCTCCTTCCAACGTACTGTTATCATCTTTTTAGCTATTAATAACGATATCCTACATATCTATTTTCTTCATTATACAGTTTTTTTAGGCAAATTAATATTAATGGAAAAAAATTATATTTCGCATAAAGAATTTTCACATGATTTCTATGACCATCAGAAGCATTTTACGTTTAATATTTATAAAAGAGTAAAAAAAACAATATTTTATTATATAATAATCCTAATAATAATAATAATAATATGATGTAAACAGTTTTATTTTTCGATTTAAAAGTTTAATTCATGCAAAACATAATTCATTGTCTCTTTAACTAGTTTACTTGAAAATAATAAAATATTAAAGTAATAAGAATAAATTAAAAAAAAACAATTTTCAGACGATTTTAGCGCCATCAGAACCATTTTATGCTTGATATTATAAAAACGTAAGACAAAAAAATAATTATATAATATTACTACGTAAAACCAACTTTTAAAATTTAACTTACGCAAAATTTGGGCATTTGTTTCTTTAATCAGTTTGCTTGAAAATAGTAATTTTTAAAACAATTTATATTTCGCATAAAGAAACTTTTAGGACCGTTTTTTTTTTTTTTTTTTTGCTTATTTATCATGAAAATAATGCCACAATAAATAAATAGCCGCAAAAATCACTAATAATTATTACTACTAAATAAGAAAAATATTACTTAAAACGTTTTTAAAATGTTTAATTCATGAACAATATATTTCTTTAACCACTTTGCTTCATTATAACGATAATAATAGCAGGATAAATGAATCAAAACCGTTTAATTTTACAAATAATTATTTTAAATGACAACAACGACAGTCATTTTCCAAATTAAACCCTATCTCTTTGGCATTTTGGTTTAAATTTTAACCTAATGACATGAAACCAGCCCAGAATTCATATAAATATAATATTTTATTATTTTAATTATTCATATAAAGCATCATTTCACTGATGTTTTCATGCGCAGACAGGCTGAAGCACACAGAAGCTGCCTATAAACACACACATATGCACAATATAACAACAGTCCGGCTCAATCCCTGGTGAGCTGCCTACTAAGACGGCACAGGTGAACATCAGCACCCGCTCGTGTCACGTGTTGTCTAGGTAGGGAGCACTCTGTGTGTTGAGACGCAGCTAACATATCTATTTTCTTCATTATACAGTTTTTTTAGGCAAATGCTCCCAATAAACACACCACTGGATCTAGAGGCATTTCTTTTTTTACATTTTTCCAAAATTCTTATTTAAAAAATATGAGTATGGTCACCTATTTTACCACAACACAATGCTGCAGATGGTTCCTTTCACACTTAAGGTGTATTGAAAAATCTCATTTTTTATACTTCACTTCTTAATAGCAATATATTGATTTTATGATATTAAAACTTTTTTTTTTTTAAATTTAATTCGCCAGACTTTTATTTTGCCGGTCGTTTCCCCACAATCCCACCGCGTCGGAAACGGTCGCTGGCTGTTTGCTGCAGGCGAGGGCAGAAAGAGACGCAGCTGGGCGCCTCCCCTTCCCCAAACCAACACAAAAAACTGCCGAAAATAAACCCGTGTGCAGCAGATAACAGCCTAGAAAGCAGCAGACGGGGCTTCCGCCGGACCTCGAGCCTTTTCGCGCACAGAGCAGCTCCTGTTTAAACCGTCCTCGCGGTTTAAAGTGAAGTTTGACTCCAGTTTCACAGGTGAGTGGCGACAAAACCCGAGATTCCCCGGCTGCGTCTCAACACACAGAGTGCTCCCTACCTAGACAACACGTGACACGAGCGGGTGCTGATGTTCACCTGTGCCGTCTTAGTAGGCAGCTCACCAGGGATTGAGCCGGACTGTTGTTATATTGCGCATATGTGTGTGTTTATAGGCAGCTTCTGTGTGCTTCAGCCTGTCTGCGCATGAAAACATCAGTGAAATGATGCTTTATATGAATAATTAAAATAATAAAATATTATATTTATATGAATTCTGGGCTGGTTTCATGTCATTAGGTTAAAATTTAAACCAAAATGTCAAAGAGATTGGGTTTAATTTGTCATTGTGGTCATTTAAAATAATTATGAGTAAAATTAGAAGGTTATAATTCATTTATTCTGCCATTATTATCATTATAATGAAGCAAAGTGGTTAAAGAAATATTATTCATTAATTAAAATTTTTTTTTATTTTAAAAAAGTTTTAAGTAATATTTTTCTTATTTTGTAGTAATAATTTTTAGTGATTTTTGCGGCTATTTATTTATTGCGGCATTATTTTCTTGGTAAATAAAAGCTTCTTTATGCGAAATATAATTTGTTTTAATTCTTATTCCTTTAATGTTTGCTATTTTCAAGCGAACTGACTAAAGAAACAAATGCCCAAATTTTGCGAAAGTTGGTTTTACATAGTAATATTATATAATTAATAATTGTATTTTTGTCTTACATTTATATAATATCAAGCATAAAATGGTTCTGATGGCGCTAAAATCGTCTGAAAATTGTTGTTTTTTTATTTATTCTTTATATATTACTTTAATATTTTATTATTTTCAAGTGAACTAGTTAAAGAGACAATGAATCATATTTGCAGAAATTAAACTTTTAAATCGATAAATAAAACTGTTTACATCATAATAATATTATTATTATTATTAGGATTATTATATAATAAAATATTGTTTTTTTTTTTACTCTTTTATAAATATTAAACATAAAATGCTTCTGATGGTCAGAGAAATCATGTGAAAATTCTTTATGCAAAATATAATTTTTTTCCATTAATATTAATTTGTTATTATTATTTAATTACTGTTAATTTTATGACAATAAATGTTAATTTTTATGAGCATAAAATGGTTCTAAAATCATCTGAATATTCTTTATATAAAATCTAATTTAAAATTCTCATTCCTTTAATATTTCTTCACAAGTGTAAACGGCAGCTCTGCAGAATGTTGTGTGTGTGTTGCGTGTGCGTCGCTCATCTCTCCGTTGTGCTTCCCTCTGCTCTTCCAGCTCTAACTCCTCCTTTTCTTTATCTCCACCTGCAAACGTTCCCCTTCAACCCACTCCTCCTTTCTTTCCTCTTCTCCTCGTCCTGGACCATGTGCGATAATGGGGATCTGGAGGACAAGCCGCCCGCTCCGCCCGTGAGGATGAGCAGCACGATCTTCAGCGGCGGCGGGAAGGACCACGCGCTCGCCGCCAATCACAGCTCCAAGCCCCTCCCCTCGGTGCCGGAGGAGCGCAAGCGCAACAAGATCATCTCCATCTTCTCCGGAGCCGAGAAGGGTGCGTATACGATCACGTCCAGGTCATGTGACACTCATATATATATATATATACAAATAAACCGTTTTTCACATTTGCAATAGAACATTTCTCAGCGCTTTCAGGACTCATCAAAACCACAGCAATAAATAACCGCTCTCGCTTTGACTCTGTGTTTCATATGTCACTGTATCGTCGTTTCTGGAGATGCATCACCTCCATCCACACTTCAGTTTCGATAGTGTAGCGTCTCAGAGACGTGTGATGTGTTTGTGCGTCGAACTGAATCTCGGTCATGCTGTGTGTGTGTGTGTGTGTGTGTGTGTGTGTGTGTGTGTGTGTGTGAGAGAGAGAGAGAGAGAGAGAGAGTGTGTGTGTGTGTGAGAGAGAGAGACTGTGTGTCTGTCTGTGTGTGTGTGAGAGAGAGAGTGTGTGAGTGTGTGTGTGTGTGAGTGTGTGTGTGTGTGTGTGTGAGAGTGTGAGTGTGTGTGTGTGAGAGAGTGTGTGTGTGAGAGAGTGTGTGTGTGAGAGAGTGTGTGTGAGAGAGAGAGTGTGTGAGAGAGAGAGTGCGTGTGTGAGTGTGTGAGTGAGTGTGTGTGTGTGTGTGTGAGAGAGAGAGTGTGTGTGTGTGTGAGAGAGTGTGTGTGTGAGAGAGTGTGAGAGAGTGTGAGAGAGTGTGAGAGAGTGTGAGAGAGTGTGAGAGAGTGTGAGAGAGTGTGAGAGAGTGTGAGAGAGTGTGAGAGAGTGTGAGAGAGTGTGAGAGAGTGTGTGTGTGAGAGAGTGTGTGTGTGAGAGAGTGTGTGTGTGAGAGAGTGTGTGTGAGAGAGAGAGTGCGTGTGTGAGTGTGTGAGTGTGTGTGTGTGAGAGTGTGTGTGTGTGAGAGTGTGTGTGTGTGTGTGAGTGTGACCTGACAGGCGATCGAAGGAAAGACCGAGATAAGTTTTTATTTCATTTAAAGTTTTAGTGGTTTTTGTTATTTTTATTAGTTTTTACCTTTATTATTAATTTGTTTATATCAGTTTTGGCTCTCTTAGCACATCAAGTTACACTAAATAATAAAAGAAATGTTGCTTCGGCTCAAATATAAATGTTTTTTTAGGATCATATTACGGTTTTTATTAATATTTTGGATATTTTTGTATTTTCAGTTTTAGTTATTTTGTTGTTTTTTTTGTCATATTTACAAGTTTTTGTCTTTTAGTAAACCTCTATACGGTTGTCATTTATTTATTTTTCCGTTTTATTTCATTTTTTTTCCCACAGTTTATTTTACTTAAAGCAAAAAAAAAAAATTGTTTCAGTTAATAAATTAAAATTTATTTTATTTCAAGTAATGTACATTTTTAGTTTTTGTATAAAAAAAATTGTCTAATTTTTATACAATTTTATTTCAATAAATTAAGTCAAACTAAATGATAATGAAAAATGTTGGCAACTAGCTTATATTTTTATATTTTATTTCTGTTAACATTTATTTTATTTAAAGTAACATAGTGTGTGTGTGTGTGTGTGTGTGTGTGTGTGTGTGTGTGTGTGTGTGTGTGTGTGTGTGTGTGTGTGTGACAGGCGGTCGAAGGAAAGACCGAGATAAAGAGCGGCCGGAGATCTCGCCGCCCTCAGATTTCGAGCACACCATCCACGTGGGATTCGACGCCGTTACCGGCGAGTTCACGGTTAGTAAACGGGTCATTTTTATGTTCAAAGACCTTATAATAATAAAAGTATGTAAGATAGTACAACTAGATCTCTTTTATCACATCCAAAATTATATTTTGCTCCATATGAAGGTATTTTGAAAGATTTTGACGGTACGGTTTAACCGTCCGAAGACAAATACAGCCGTTTCATTTCATCTTAAAATAGAATAAACGAATATATTTTTTATTCTCGCATGATTTTTATATCAACATAGTGCAAAATGGTATTAAAATTACGTGTAGAAGTCGTTTTTATATGAGAAAGAATGTCTGGAAAAATTCATTTCATTGATTAAACCGAATTACTTTTTTTGGTGAAAAATTTTGTCCGTCTTGTAAAAAAAAAAATTATACAAGCTCTATTCATTGATTATAAAATCTAACACTATCAAATATTAAGTTAATTTTACTAATTATATTACTAAAAATATTACTATATATATATATATATATATTTTTTACGTTATTGTTGCTTAAGTATGTCATTTTTTTCAGCACTATTAAATAAACTGAACATTAGAGTATTTACTCAATCACCAAAAAATGTAAAACAATATTTATTATTGCGTAACAAACCTGATAGTAGATTTTGAAAGTTAAATATCGCGCTCGGAAGATCTTAATGTACAGTAGAAACGACGTGTCGTGGCATAGAGAACAGATGCACAGTTTGAACTGAAACTAAACTCTGGTAAGATATGCCTGAAGCGCTCCTGGAGGTGTAAGTGTGTGTTCTCCGTGTCCCGCAGGGAATGCCGGAGCAGTGGGCCAGATTGCTGCAGACCTCCAACATCACCAAGTCCGAGCAGAAGAAGAACCCGCAGGCCGTTCTCGACGTCCTCAAGTTCTACGACTCGACGGGCAGCGGCCGGCAGAAGTACCTGAGCTTCTCCTCAGGTGTGCTGCAGCTCCAGTGTTTGGTGCTGATTTCAGTGTCCAGTCATGTGGTTCTGACCGCTTTTCTCTGCTTCTGTGTCTCTAGAGAAGGACGGGTTTCCCTCTGGCGAACAGTCGGTATGTTACTTTGAAATGCTGTTTTTGTTCATTTCACAAGTTTTTATTTCATTGAAAGTTTTGGTGGTTTTTATTAGTTTTTACCTTTATTATTAATTTGTTTATTTCAGTTTTGGCTCTCTTAGTTAAACTGAATAATAAAAGAAATGTCGCTTCGGGTGAAATATAATTTTTTTTTAGGATCATATTACTGTTTTTATTAATATTTTGAATTTTTGTATTTTCAGTTTTAGTTATTTTGTTGTTTTTTTTGTCATATTTACAAGTTTTTGTCTTTTAGTAAACCTCTATACGGTTGTCATTTATTTATTTTTCCGTTTTATTTCATTTTTTTTTTCCCACAGTTTATTTTACTTATAGCAAAAAAAATTTTTGTTGCAGTTAATAAATTAAAATTTATTTTATTTCAAGTAATGTACATTTTTAGTTTTTGTATGAAAAAAAAAAATTGTCTAATTTTTATACAATTTTATTTTAGTAAATTAAGTTAAACTAAATGATAATGAAAAATATTGGCAACTAGCTTATTTTATTTCTGTTAACATTTATTTTATTTAAAGTAACATAGTAATTTCTTTTTTGTCATTTTTATACGTTTTTGGTTTTTTTTTTTTCTCTCTATATAGTTTTTTTTTTTAAATTAATTTTTCATTTCAGTTATTTTGGTACAATAAGTAACTAAATAACATTTTAGCAACTGGTTAAAATAAAGTAAAAAATATTTGACTTTTGTTGTGTATGTTTTAGTAAACTATAATAACCCTGATATTTATTTAAAATAATTCTATTTCACATTATTGTTTATTTTATTTCAACAACAAATGTTTTTTTTTTAATGGTTTTAATTGAACTGTAACATCCCTGGTATGAATAACAAAAAAATAGTATAATAATAATTGCACTGCTTTCCTTCCCTGAAACCTCAGCCTGTCAAAAAAACACCAGAGCCTTCATCCCCGATCAAAACGGTGGAGGATGAGGATGAGGATGAGGATGAGGAGGCGCCGCCGCCCGTTGTCGCACCTCGACCAGAACACACCAAGAGCGTAAGAAGCCATTAGAGTTACAAAAATACAACTATAGTGTGTATAGAAACCAGTGTTTTATGTGATACCGTTATAATGTTTGAACTTTTTCAGGTGTACACTCGACCATCGTTCATCGACCCCCTCCCTCCCCCCGTCACGTCTCCGGACAGCGAGGTCGCGTCGAAAGCCACCGACCGACAGAGACCCAAAAAGGGCAAGATGACCGACGAGGAGATCATGGACAAGCTCAGTACGTCACTTTATCTGCAGCTCCGTCTGCAATTCTACTTTTTTTGCGAGACTCGAATCACGTGTTTTCTGTTTGCTCTCCAAAAGGAACCATCGTCAGTATCGGAGATCCGAAAAAGAAATATACGCGATACGAGAAGATTGGACAAGGGTAGGTCCCGCAAATCTACGCAACACGTTCATGTTGATGGATGGAGATTAATAGCCAGAGTGACGAAATACAAGTAACTTAGTGACGTATTTAAAATACAACATTTGAGTTACTGTGTTTGATTTGAAATGGGTGGTAATCAGATTACAGTTCCATCTGAAAAGTGTTTTAGATTACCAAAGTGATTACTTTGAGTTTTAATGTCATTTAAACAGCGATTGGTGATTCTCTGACTCTGACCGTCTGAAAAAGACGAGTTCAGTTTCATCAACATTTAATACTTATAAGAGGATCATAAAAATGTGGTTATTTTTATTTAGTCCTGAACGAGACAAAATGACTGAATTTATATAAAAATTGCCCAGCTGTCGACTGAACTGTCCTGTCATGACCTGATGATCCACGACTGTTTTCATGTTTTGTGAGTCATTTTATAATTCACTCGTCACTTTTTCTCACAATTGTGAGTTTGCATTTCACAATTATAACTTATTTTTCTCAGAATTGCAAGTTATAAAGTCAGAATTATGAGATATAAACTTGCAATACTAACTTTTTTTTCTTGCAATTGTGAATTTAGTATGTGAGTTTATATCTCATAATTCTGACTTTTCTCAATATTGTGAGTTTATATCTCATAATTCTGACTTTTCTCAATATTGTGAGTTTATATCTCATAATTCTGACTTTTCTCAATATTGTGAGTTTATATCTCATAATTCTGACTTTTCTCAATATTGTGAGTTTATATCTCATAATTCTGACTTTTCTCAATATTGTGAGTTTATATCTCATAATTCTGACTTTTCTCAATATTGTGAGTTTATATCTCATAATTCTGACTTTTCTCAATATTGTGAGTTTATATCTCATAATTCTGACTTTTCTCAATATTGTGAGTTTATATCTCATAATTCTGACTTTTCTCAATATTGTGAGTTTATATCTCATAATTCTGACTTTTCTCAATATTGTGAGTTTATATCTCATAATTCTGACTTTATATCACTCAATTCTGAGGGAAAAACTCAGAATTGTGAGATAAAAACTCTCAATGATCTTTTTTGGTGGTTGTTTCACACTTATTAGTATTCCAAAGTATTTTAAAGTATTTAGATGAAGTGACTAAACTTGAGTAATGTAACAAAATACGTTACAAATGACTTTTTAATAACATGTATTTTGTAATCTGTAGAGAAATACATTTTAAAAGTGACCTCCCCAGCTCTGTTAATAGCTGTGTGTTTCCACAGAGCTTCGGGAACGGTGTTCACTGCCATCGACGTTGCCACTGGACAGGAGGTAATGCGAAAGAGAGCGAGAAATGGACTCGATTTTCTTTGTTTTCCCACACTCTCGTCATCGCAGTGCGTTTCTGTCTCTCAGGTGGCCATCAAACAGATCAACCTGCAGAAGCAGCCCAAGAAAGAGCTGATCATCAATGAAATCCTCGTGATGAAGGAGCTGAAAAATCCGAACATTGTCAACTTCTTAGACAGGTAAACGTTAACGTCCAGTAACATTAAATTCACCAGTCGCCGTCAGAGCGTTTTAAACGATAGCTCTGTTTCCATCGATGGATTTTTATGTGAATTTTCAAATACCTGCATTTAAAAAAAAGTACGTGACGGAAGTGCCAAAATGCGCTTAAAAAACTTTCTATATTTTTTATTTGTTTTCCTTAACCCTTCTGTGCCGTTCGGGATGTTTTCATCCACTATGGGGAATTTTTGAGTCTTAATTTGGCCGTAACGTTCTCCGTGTTTCAGCAAATGCAATGATTTTTGGTGACAAATCTTATTTTGACACATATTTTGGGAAAATGCTTTGAAACTTTTCAAAAACTCAACTGTACTCTGTGGGCAAATTCACCACCCTTTCGTTTTAACTGCTTTAAAAAAATCAGGATTATAATTCTTTAAAACGTTAAAATCTGATGCTGCACAAAAACTAATGTTGTTTCTGATCTTTGACACGTTTTTTTCCCAAATCAATGACATCATTTATGAATTTGGCAATTAAAGAGTTAAAATCCTGATTTTTTTTTTTTTTTTAATGTAGTAGTTTTGATCAGGACTGAGGTTAATTAATAGATTTAAGCAAAAAAATATTTATCTGATACATTTTTAAAGCAGTTAAAATCATAACGAAAGGGTCGTGAATTTGAAAAATGCACAAGAGTTAATGTGCAACTAAAACTTTAACCTCATGGATCATATATGAGTGGATAACTGGACCAACTCATTCCTCAAATATTGTTTTACTCATTCTGAAATGTCTGAACGCAAGATTCAGAATTTAATTACGTGGGTTTTTTTTGTATTATTGTGCTATCGCGTAATTTATTATGTAGGAAAAAAGAGCCTTTCTCTGCAAGCATGCGAAAAAACGTTTTGTTTTCACAAGCAACAATGGTGCACCAGTTCTAACACCATGGCAAAAGTTCGAGGAAAGCTTGCTAACTGGTCTGTCGTTGAACACTATTTAGAGTCTCGATAGCCGGAAAGTTGACCCTGACGAGCTCGATCGGATCTTTGACTCCGGTTTGACCAATGTAAGGATGAACACCGTTACTTGACAATCCTCATTTTGGCTGCGTGAGATTCTCCAGCTTTGTTGTTGTTGTTGTTGAGCAACCGAAGCTGTTAAACAAAAGGTCTCCAGCTGGAAAGGGGGGCGGGAGCAGCAGCTCATTTGCATTTAAAGGGACATTATTACTGTTTTATTATTGATAGTTTACACCAGTTTCTCGGGAAGTGAATATTTCATTCTCTTGAACACACGGGATTGGAACAGTGCTTTATTTGCGAACGTTTTATGCAATATTTGAGTTTTTAGCAATAAAATTTGTAACTTTTGGATGGTTGCCATGAAGTTTTAAGTGTTAATTGTGTCTGTTACAGTTTTCTGGTCGGTGAGGAGCTGTTCGTAGTGATGGAGTACTTGGCTGGTGGCTCGCTGACGGATGTCGTAACGGAGACATGCATGGACGAGGCTCAGATCGCCGCTGTGTGCCGAGAGGTGCGTCGAAGTCGCTTGCTAAATTAACTACTTTTGGTTTAGAGGGAATCCCTGACGATTAATGCACAATTGAACTGTGTTCTAAATTAAGCCTAGTATGTGTTAACAGGAAGTCACCTAACTAATGAACTTCCTCTTGTCTGTTATCTCGCAGTGTTTGCAAGCACTGGAGTTTCTGCACGCTAATCAGGTCATCCATCGAGACATCAAAAGCGACAACGTGCTTCTGGGAATGGACGGTTCTGTCAAGCTCAGTATGTTCTCGGTTTTGCATTAAGCAGGACGTTCAGTTTGATCACGGATCAAAGATGATGATTGTGCTGCCTTCACACTTGATTCTCATAGATGCACAAACCGTCACGTTTTGTTTGGTTTAGCAGCCAAAACTTGGTGAAACTGCAGTTCACTAAAGATGTGCCAGATGTGTTTTCACCCAAATGCACAGATGTTGTCAGTATTTCGATGGTAATGTTTAGTGCATGCAGCCAACATCATGTCTATCATCTCCGCGTCTCTTCAGAATTTAGATATGCAGTGTGATTGAAACTCGCCAGAAATAAAATTGATAATTAAGTCAGGGTCGTTTGATTAGATGCCAATGAAAATGAGGACGTGATTGAGCTTCAATCATGAAACAAGCGAGGCAAAATTCTTAGTTGGTTATAAAACAAAATTTTTGTCAATTGTCCCATTTAACTTGCATAAGTTCTATGAACAATTTACTCATGTTTCATAAATACGGCACATTACTGTATCTCGAGGTCTTGGATCATTTACATTGACATTTTTAGTCATTTAGCAGACGCTTTTATCCAAAGCAACTTACAATTGAGGCAATTAGGGGTTAGGTGTTTTGCTCAAGGGCAATTTTAGTCATGGTATCGAGTTCCCACTTTCAATTCCTGCCAGCGTGGGAATCGAACCGGCAACCTTCAGGCTACAAGCCCAACTCCCTCACCATTAGGCCACGTTCCACATTCCATCTAGGTTCCTCAAAGGTTTTTTCCTCAAGTCCATTGGAATTGACGTATATTTGGTATTGCACCATGTTGATGAACAACACCAAATTATGCAACCGTGTGACCTACTAAACAAGCTGTTTTTCAATCCAACACATCCTTGTTGTCACTGGCGCCAAATATGGCATCTACTGAGTCCCATTGGTGAAATTTGTTTGCAAAAAAGGTCCATTGTCTATAGCTAGAATTAAGCACTGCTCACCCAGAAGTCATTCTCAAACAAAGCAGCTTTCTGTTGTTTAGCACCACAGACCACTTGAACATGTGAAATGCAGATTCCTGTTGGAATGAATGCGTGAGAAATTGAAGTCGTCAATGAAATTTCTCAAACCAGATCTAGAAATGTCTCTAAAGTTTTTGTCTCCTTCGCAGCGGACTTTGGATTTTGTGCCCAGATCACTCCTGAGCAGAGTAAGAGGAGCACTATGGTGGGCACACCATATTGGATGGCTCCGGAGGTCGTGACGCGCAAAGCCTACGGCCCCAAAGTTGACATCTGGTCCCTGGGCATCATGGCCATCGAGATGGTGGAAGGAGAACCACCGTACCTAAACGAGAACCCACTGAGGGTATGTCGGTGTCATTGCTTCTTCAACAAGTTGTTGGAGGTCCAATTTGAGACCGTTGACGACGCAACTACGCATTAGCGTCTAAAATCTCGAACTCTTGCTTCCTCAGGCGCTCTACCTGATTGCCACCAATGGGACTCCAGAGTTGCAGAGTCCTGAAAAGTTGTCTCCCATCTTCCGAGACTTCCTAAGTCGCTGTCTGGAAATGGACGTGGAAAAGAGGGGTGGAAGCAAAGAGCTTTTGCAGGTAAACCAGTCAGCCACTAGCGATTTAAGGAACGGTGTGACGAATGTGAACTTGTGCATTGATCCAACCTGTTGTCGTCTTCAGCATCCCTTCCTGAAGTTGGCCAAACCTCTCTCAAGTCTCACTCCTCTCATTTTGGCTGCCAAGGACGCCATGAAGAACAACCGCTAGCCTCCCTCTCCGAACGAGGACTGCTGAACACTCTCGAAATCTGTGCCAGGTGTTTTTACCGGTGTGTCAACAACATATCAATGTTGCCAAAACAAACTCCAAGCATTTTATTTGGGTCTTTGCCTGTTTTTAAACCTGTATTGGCCGCTGTGGTATTGGAGACTAGTGTCCTCCTTGTCCTCATGCGCTCGTTAGATTCTTGTGGGACTTTGTCTGTGTTTTATGTATGAACTCTTCCACTCTTCGGTTTCTGTAGACCTCGTATGCACCATAATTGATGACCGAAATCAATGATGGTGATTTCAGATCCAGCTGGAGACCTTTTGTTAGTCTTTCTGTAGCCAGAATCATGACTGAAAACTGTGTTAGCCTACTCCTGTTCTTGACCTGAAGGGAAGAGCACCTTACTGATACACGCCAACTGCAAGCGGTGAATGATTTTTGTAGTCACTTGTGCCTTTGTTGTTTTTCCAGCAGACACCTTTATACTTTGTCTAAGAAGGCAGATTTTTGCCGTTGAACTTCCTCTAACCTGAGACGAAACTTTCATGTGATGAAATGTGTATATGACGTACTTCGAAGAAGCGTAGCATTTCAGTTGATGTAGTTAACCAAACGCAGGACACATAGATTAGATGTGTATGTTTGTGTACATGAACACTTTTGTTGTTGTTGTTTTAGTAACTAACAGTTTATTATGAAGTAAATGCAGTTGTCGGTAAGTCACGATGTAAGAATTGATAACTATTTTTATGCTTTTCAGTTACTTGTCTTGCGAGTAAAAGCCGGATTCCTGCAAATTCTGTGATCAAAACAGTCATTGCAACATTGTGCACATCTCTTTTTCTTCATTAAAAGAGGACTTGAAACTTCAGATTAGAATAAACTCTCTCTTGGGGACTTTTATAGTCTGAGTTAATGGGGTCATTCCTGTAATGCAGAACCATTTTAGCTTTCGAACTTGTACAGCTAAATTAATATACTTGTATGTTTTGAAATTTAAGGATGTTTTCCTTCAAAGGGGGTTAGTTGCCTTTCAGGGATGTTAATTAACCTATTTAGTTAAATAGTTTGATTATTTACACAATTGTTTTCAGATTTCAGATATATATATATATATATATATAAAACGTATATGATATCTGTAATAATAACAAATAGGGTGTGGGTTAGTGGGACAAACTAATATCACAAATCATAAGGAAATTCATTTGCTCATCAAAAATTATTAGACTTTCTGGATGTTGATAACATGAAGGGACTTTTGTTAGTTAATATCATATGCTTAAAGCAACAATATTTAAGTTCACTTATATGGAAAAAAGGAAAAATATAATTTTCGTGTACGTAAATATATTTTGTATCCAGTTTGTTAAAAAATGATTGGCTCTTAAAATGTACTAATGACCCAGTAATCCGTTTTAACGTCAATATGCCATTCGTTTAGGTCACGTGTCTCATTACTTTTAATATCTATTTTATACTTGCAAAAAAATATTTTATACTTGTATATTTATTTAACTATTATATACAAAAATGTAAATTTTGGTTGGTTTTGTTGGCGCTGCTGTTTTTATTTAATTTAATTTACATTCCCGCCACAAAAATTCAAAAACCAACGGTCGCGAAAGCAGTCAGGGCCTCGAGCACCATGAACACAGGCGGAGGTGGAAATCTTCGATTATTTCTGTATAAAGTTGTCCATTCTTATCTCAAATTCACTCCTGAATGAAACACTAAGTTTATTGAAGTAACTGGGCGTCGAAAACGCATTTGTGTGGAGATGAAATGGGTGAATATTACGGCCGTCTCGGTGAGTACCTGAAAATCTTCACATTTGTTCGTAAACTACAGTGGGAAAGTTTTCTTATTACGGTAGTTTAATGGGTTTCTGTAAAACTCTTTACTGTAAGCTTTTCATCTTCATTTAAAGAAAATTAATTCAATTTTGGTTCTGAAAGCGACGTGTTTAGAGTTTAAACATGGTTGTGACTTCTTTTTAATAGATTTTTTTTAGTAATCTTCCTCTTATGTCGAGGCATTTTTAATAAAATCTTGAGGTAAATGTTCGTTTTTTATTAAAATACGATTCCTGTTTCTGCTCGACAGCTCTTGATAAATATCAAGGTAAGTTTTCCCATTAGGCCCACCTTCAATTAGTGCAGTTAACGTAAACCTAACGCAAATTACGTGTTTTCTTTAATTCTTTTCTTTGTTTTGCTCTTTTTTTTTTTACTACAGCAAGTTTTCTAGGTTAATTGGCAATGTTACGCATTTAAGTAAAGCTCTAGATCTTTAGCTATCAACCCCTAGGTCTGTTCGTGAAAACTATTTAATTTAATTATGTGAAATCAAAGGGGAAAAAAACTTTAGTCGAATAGAATTGTTAGTGTAATATAATATATATTAATATATAATATTATATATATATATATATATATATATATATATATATATATATATTAGCGTTATAAATCTGGCATGTAAACATTTGGTTTGGAGCGCCACCTAATGGTTAATTAATACCAAACTCAAAAACCAAAACTTTTCTCTACAAAGATAGATTGTTTAACCTAAAAGTTTTTAACAGCTGTTTGTATATCTGGTATTTGTGTGTTTAAAGTCAGTAGGAACATTATTATGCTATTTATAAGTTTTTCATCTATTCTTTCTCTTCGCAAAGGGGAAGCAGCATGTTGTGACATTGAGATGTCTGTTGATATGAGTATTTTTGGTGTTTAGTCTTCTGACTGAATAGTACTGTAATACTACTGTAATGCACAAAATGTTACGCTCAAACTATGCTTCCATGCGAGCATTGGTGGTTCAGTGGTAGAATTCTCGCCTGCCACGCGGGAGGCCCGGGTTCGATTCCCGGCCAATGCAGTAGATTCTTTTAACAAATGCTTTTATTATTTGTGTTCACGAGTGTTCAAAGATTTCTTGCATTCATTTGATGTCCAACAACAAATATTTCATCTAATTGTGAATTTTACTTAGATATTGTGCTAATTCCTCTGCTTTGTGGTTGTTAATTTCAGACCCTGTATAGAAATAATGAGAGCTTCAATATAAGAGATTCATCAGGAGACTTCAACGTAAGAAGTGTTAAGGTAAGATTTGAGTTAAAACAGTGGTATGTTACGGCAATATTGCAAAACCTCTCATGCCTCTTTTTCAGTATACACCAAATTGGTACTCTGGTTTGCTCATCATCACTCCTCGTTAGTATAGTGGTAAGTATCCCCGCCTGTCACGCGGGAGACCGGGGTTCGATTCCCCGACGGGGAGATTACTCTTTTTTTCCATGTGTATTCACAGGAGAACACTTATTTATTGACTCCCCTTTGTAGATATAAACCTACAATCACTGACAAATAACAAATAATTTAATTCTAAAAGTAAAGACAAGATATCACTTGTAGATCATTTTATTTAAGAAAAAAACATCCTTGCTACTTCTTTACTTGACTTGTTTTTCAAGGACCATGCATGTCTTTGATTTCCCACTGACTTAAAAGACAAAATGTACTTAGCTTTCAAAAACAACTCCGGTGCGAGTAGTTGAAACCAACACCAATGTATTATTTTTAAACACCTATATTTGAATCTGCTCCTCCAGGCCGGTTAGCTCAGTTGGTTAGAGCGTGGTGCTAATAACGCCAAGGTCGCGGGTTCGATCCCCGTACGGGCCAGTTCTTTTGTCTCTCCGACTGTTTCATTTATATTTTAGCTTTTCTCATTCATAATAATAAGAGGAATAATTGAGCAGTTTATATGTGATTTTGCTGGCACAGAGAAAATGGAAAGTCAAGAACACTTTACAACTAAGAACACTGACATCTAAGGAAAATCCCAAATTCAGTATCTCAGAAAATTAGAGTCCAATACAGAGAAAGGATTT
Organism: Opsariichthys bidens; assembly: GCA_037194245.1. Taxonomy (NCBI): domain Eukaryota; kingdom Metazoa; phylum Chordata; class Actinopteri; order Cypriniformes; family Xenocyprididae; genus Opsariichthys; species Opsariichthys bidens. Next base: position 1,433,900 of record CM074291.1, on the reverse strand, counting down.
TTAGAAATCTTGGCCAACTGAAAAGTATGAGCATCTACTCAATACTTAGTTGGGGCTCCTTTTGCCTGAATCACATGCAGCGTGGCGTGGAGTCGGTCAGTCTGTGGCACTGCTCAGGTGTTATGAGAGCCCAGGTTGCTCTGATAGTGGCCTTCAGCTCTTCTGCATTGTTGTGTCTGGCATATCGCATCTTCCTCTTCACAATACACCATAGATTTTCTATAGGGTTAAGATCAGGCGAGTTTGCTGGCCAGTTAAAAACAGGGATTAATCCCTTAAACCAGGGATTTTCATGGCTCTGATTAGAGTGTGGCACCAGGTGTCTTCAATATTGAACCTTTTCACAATATTCTAATTTTCTGAGATACTGAATTTGGGATTTTCCTTAGTTGTCAGTTATAATTATCACAATTAAAAGAAATAAACATTATACATAGTATAATGGATAATAATCAGACTACATATCATTGCCGAAATAATTAACCTCATTTACGAAACCTATGTATCATTACCGCAACAGATGTTCATTAAATGTTAATTTAATTAATAGAAACATTGTACTTTTATTTTAAATGCATGTGCAGAATCTACAAATTACGTTCTTTCAGGTTTGTCATGTCATTTTGAAAATATGTCAGGTTTCATCGAAATATTTAAAAAAAAATGGTTGCAAATTGTGGAAGGTGTTGCGGTAATGAGAGAAATGAATGAAAATAAAAAAAAATGTTAAATTAAAAATAAATATTATTTCAGAATTTCAAGTAACTATGCATGACTATTAATAATCCATTTTTAAAATTGTGAAAATATATTAGCTTTTCTAACAGTGTTGATGTTTTCACACCATTGCGGTAATGAGATTTTTTCTGATTTATTTTCGAAATCATGTTTAAAAAAGTGTTAAATGATAAGTAAAATTTTTTAAATTAATTTTCACAAATACTCCAGACTTTGTTTCCAATGTCTGGAGAAAAAAAAAAAGTCAATTCAAGCATTTTTTTTTTACATTTTCATGCTTGACATTTTTAAAACTAAGTTTTCGTGAGAATCACCCTTATTTGTTAACATTAATTATTGCATTACCTAAACATGAAATGTAAACGCGTCAGTTATAAGTTTTGTATTATTATTTCAAATAATAGAAATGGTTTTTTAATCTAGTGGGCAAGAAACCCACTAGATGGCAGTATTCGTCAGTAAACTTTATATAAAACAATGCCAAATGCTAAAATGTCTGAGTTTTGCTCTAATAAGTTTCCACAGATTGGGACACCAAACAACACCTGTTTATGTTACTGCTCCTGCAAAAAAAAAAAAAAAAATTCTGCCCCGTGTGAGGCTCGAACTCACGACCTTCAGATTATGAGACTGACGCGCTGCCTACTGCGCCAACGAGGCCTGATGTGCTTCAGCGCAGTTGGCCCTCATGACATCTACAGTCGAACTCCAAGACAGGGCTTAGTTTAAACCAGGATTAGGCCTTAGTTCAACTAGGATATTAACTAACTTTTATAAATATACATGGTGTGAATCTTGAGATAAATCAATAGCACTGACTGATTTTTCAGTACAAGTTGCTTTCACTTAAATCAGCTCAAACATGCATTTTAGTCTGGGACTAGCCTTGTCTGTGAAACTGGGGGGAATATGTTTGTGTGTGTATCTACTCCAATCCCTGAAGCTAGTTAGTGCAAAACTGATCAAGTTTAAACAATGAGATCCATGCTCTTCCACTAGAGGGAGCCAAAGCGAACAGCCGCTTTTTTAAATTTGGCCTTGAATAGGTCAGTGTGTTTTTTTGGCCTAAGCTTTGTGTCAAAAAACCCCTTTGATAAGAACACGGCATCTCCGTGTGCCACGTTATCACATGCTGTGAGTAAATACAGCATTGGTGAGCTCGTAGCTTTCTTTCTGTCCAGCACAGCGAGCTGAGCACCACATCATGTCAGGGCTTAATACCTCGCTGGGCTACTTCTTGACTATAATAGGCGTGAGTGCGGTCGGAAGGGTGCTGCTCGCCCGGTGTAGGCCGCGATGGACTTTCCTGACAGAGTTCATCGCCGCTTTCGCGCTCGCCGCCTGTCGACTTGAAGTCGACACCATTGCGGAGGTCGGTCAGTGGGCCGGCGCGCTCGGGCCCGACGTGGCCATCACTATGCTTTTCATATCCATCGCCATTCACGGTGTCATCATGCTAGGCGTAAGCGGGAATCCATCGGTGACCTTAATGGAACTCCTCCAGAAAGACATCGGCGCCGTGGCTGGCGTCCTCAGCGTCGCCGCGCAGTTACTTGGCGCGTACTTTGCTCTCGTAGTTGCCGGTAAGTACTGGGAGATGGAGCTGACCGACATGCACATGATCAAGAATCTGATGATGGCCGAGTGCAGTACGTCACTGCGGGTCCCGCCGCTACAGGGAGTGTTCGCCGAAGCCCTCAGCGCCATGACCTTTCACCTGGTTTACCTCGTCCTGAAGAACCGGTCACAGCTGCTGCGCATTCCCATATTCGCTCTGCTGCTGACGTTCATCGCCTACGCAGGTGGGTTTGTGATTGGCTGAATGAAGATTACATTTAAAATGCATTTAACCAAAAAAAATTGTACATTTAAAATGCATATATTAAATAATAAATTGTATATATGAAATTAAAAATTATAGATTTCAAATGCATATAATAAAAACAGATTGTAGACTTAAAATGCACATGTTAAATAAAAAATTATAGATTTCAAATGCACATATTAAAGTAAAAATTATACATTTCAAATGCATATAATAAATACCGATTGTAGATTTAAAATACACATATTAAATAAAAAATTGTACATATTAAATTAAATTGTACATTTCAAATGCACATAATAAATACAGATTGTAGATTTAAAATACACATATTAAATAAAAAATTGTACATATTAAATTAAATTATAGATTTCAAATGCACATAATAAATACAGATTGTAGATTTAAAATGCACATATTACATAAAAAATTGTATATATTAAATTAAAAATTATAGATTTCAAATGCACATATTAAAGTAAAAATATGTATATAATAAATACCGATTGTAGATTTAAAATACACATATTAAATAAAAAATTGTACATTTAAAATGCACATATTAAATAAAAAATTGTATATATTAAATTATAGATTTCAAATGCACATATTAAATTAAAAATTGTACATTTAAAGTGCATATTTTAAATACCGATTGTAGATTTAAAATGCACATATTAACTAAATAATTGTACATATTAAAGTAAAAATTATAGATTTCAAATGCACATATTAAAGTAAAAATAGTACATTTCAAATGCATATATAAAATAATGACTACAATTAAAATGCATATTTTACACAAGGATTGTACATTTAAAATACGTATATTAAATAAGGATTATGTATTTAAAAAGTATGTATTGAAGAAATGTAGATGTCAAATGCACATATTAAAAATTGTAAATTTATCACGCGTATATTAAATTAGGATCTAACATGCATAAATAAAATAATGACCGCAATTAAAATGCATATTTTACACAAGAATTGTAGATTTGAAATACAAATATTAAATAAGGATTATATATTTAAAATGTATGTATTGAAAGATTGTAGATGTTAAATGCACATGTTAAATTAAAAATTGAAGATTTAAAATGAATATATTAAATAAAGCTTGTAGATTTACAATGAATATGTTAAATAAGGATATATAAAATAATGACCGCAATTAAAATGCATATTTTACACCAGGATTGTAAATTTGAAATACATATATGAAATAAGGATTATGTATTTAAAATGAATGGATTGAAGATGTTAAATAAAGATGAATGAATATGTTATATAAGGATTTTGCATTTAAAATGCTCCTATACAATAATGGCCGCAATTAAATTGCATATTTTACACAAGAATTGTGGATGTAAAATACATATATTAAAGTAAAGGATTATGTATTAAAAAGGCATATATTAAATAAGAATTGTAGATTTCAAATGCATTTAATTAGGGGTTCACTAACACGTATATGAACTTAATAACATGACAAATAAAAAAAATTTCTCGACTCTTTCACAAAGTTGTGGTGAAGTATTCTTTTTAATGCCTTCCTCCTCACAAATGTCTCTGTCACACTAGGAAACAACTACACGTCTGGATATGTGAATCCGTCCCTCGCTTATGCGCTGACATTCACCTGTCCTGGACACTCTTTCTTAGCCTATTCTCTCGTCTACTGGCTCGGGCCTCTCATTGGTAAGTCCTTGTAAATTAATTATTCATTAACGCCAAAAAATGCATCCAAAGTTTAAGTCAATGTGTAGAGTTTTAAACATTTACACCATGTATTTTTCAGGCATGAGTCTTGCGCTCTTCCTGTATTTGGGAAACATCCCGCTGCTGTTCAGCAGGAATCTGCTTTACTCCAAGAAGGCACGTTTCCGGGTGCCCAAAGGGAAATCCACTGAAGACAAGACAAACTGAGACGACTGACCAGCACTGATATATGAACCATATTTTATTGTCTCATGTTAAATGTGTTCGATCGGTTTCAGGTGCAGCCAGTTGCAAGAAACCGCCTAAATTTACAAAAACACGCTGTCTACTTAAATCTATCCTAGAGTAAAAATGTTGAGTTTGTTCTGGAGTTGTCAGATCATCTCAGATGTGAAATTTCTGCAGTAAAACATCCCAAAACCACTAGGCCAGTGTTATATATTTTGTTCAGTTGAGTGCTTACAATAACGGTTTTCCGGTTTTATTCTGTAGAAACAATGGAAACGCCAAAGACGCTTTAATATATTACATGTTTTAATAAACATGTTTTGATACATTTATCGACAGCAAACTAATTATTATATTATAGTTCAACACGTTGAGTTGATTTAGGGTGATTTAGGGCGATTAAAACGAACTCTGGTGTGCACCAAACAAACGATAAAAAGACGAGCCTCGGTCTGCTTCCAGACGAACTCTGGTGCGGTTCGACTGATATATGAACGCAACACGGACCAAAGACACGTAAACCAACCAAAAACAGGACGTGATGTCACGAGATGCGACGCTATGAGTCACTGATTTGACGACACGGGAAGATCGGTGAATCCAAAATGAGTCGAGGGCAAACGTGGAGCAACGAGGAGGTGAAGTTTCTGGAAATCCTGCTGCTGTTCTGAATGTTTTGAACATTTGATGAGCTCTTCGTGATTCTCAGCTGGTCAAAATAAAGCATAAAGTGATGGCGTTTAATCCAGAACACAGCGTTGTTTTGAATGTTCGGTAAGCGAGATCCGTCGCCAAATATACGTCATAAAAGCCGACCAATCAGGTCGTGACCGTATCCCGACATATTTGGTTCGGTAACTTAAAGTTCGCTGTTAAAAATACCAGTGTGAACGCTAAGAGGACCAGGACTATTTGTTTTATTATTGTTTTTTGGTCCGGACCAAACGAACTACAAGTGTGAACGCAGCCTCAATCTAATTTTCTTGATTTGTTTCGAGTACCATGCTTCCCCAGGCCTCAGAGAAAAACACTATTTTGTCAAGTAGCAACAGTAATACAGAATTTTCTCCATCGAACGCTCAGATTAACGTTATAACATCATCTTCAACACACTCAAATGTGCCTAATATGATAAACAGAGCTGCGTATCTTCATACTCTTGACCGGAAAAGCGGAAGCGGCGACTGTGACATAATAAAAGTCCTGTTGCTCTCGTTCGTCTCTCATTATCAATCGCTCCACAACACTCGCTCCTGCTCTGCTTCAGACTACAATAACGTTAATAATCGCATCCATCAACCGAGTTCATCCCGATGCTTTTCCACCGGCTGTGAGGTGAAGACCACATATCCCAAGATTCCTCGCTCAAACTAGGCGACCTCTAGTGGACGAAAAAATACATAGACGTGTAATTTAATATATAGCAATATTTAATGGCCTAGCTAACAGATTTTTGTTATAAGAATGTTCTCTAAATATTCAGTGTTGGTTTTTTGAACGTAAAAAATGTCCAGTTTTTTTTTTTTTATGTTAGTATAATGTTATTTAAAGGTTAGTTTGCTGACCTGCTATGAACAAGACCTGAAACTACAACTTTCTTAAGTTGGGAACACACCTAACCGACTAAAGTTGATAAAGCAGATCAACATGTCTCTTCTAACATCAGACAAATGACTGCATTAAAGTGTTGTAACAACTACTTTTTCTGTAGTTTTACTTACTTTTGGAATTGAAGCATTTTTTGAGAAGAAAACAATAAAGTTCAACCACTTTGATAAACGTCATTTGTGTAAGATTGTCCAAAACTATTTGAAACTCGTCAAACAAACCTCAACAATATGTCAATAAATTTTGTGCATTTATTATTGTGATAATAAAATTGCAATACCCCCACTCCCCCACCACACACATTTTGCCCCGCCCACTTTTTAAAACAAAGTCACACGTCTGGCCGTGAAAACGTCACCATTGTTGTGTTTCATAGGCCGATGTCGTTGATGTCTGTTTTAAACAAAAACTTAAAGTAATTTTTCACTCACGGATATCAACGTTCTTCTGATTCTCGCGGATCTGATGTCATAAACCAGAACGCCAACAGTAGCCACGCCCACCAGAGCAGAGACGACCAATCGGATCAAAGCTTCAGTAGAACCACAGCAACAGATGTGGACTTCTGTGGAAAAACCAATTAAATTGCTTTTATAAAAACGGTTACCGCACAATACAAATATTAAAACCGAAGATTATGTATCAATGACACTTACATGAATTAAAATCAGTAAAAGAAGAAATTGTCCCTGAGCGTGAACAGCAATAAAAGTTTTACGCCGTTACATGGCGGCAAAGATTGTTGACGTTGCTAAGGGTGTTGTGCGGTCAGTCGTGTTTTCTTGTGAATTGACGACTGGAACTAGAACATCTTTATATAAACTGAATCAAAGCTAAATTGCTTTTCTCAAACTATTTTAAGTCATAACTCGAGCGAGTTGGATGTGTGACGGTCACCCTCCAAAGCTCAACAGCGCCCCCATTTTTCATAATGTTAATTTGTGGTGATAAATGGAACTGCAGCGCGTGTTTAAACCACTGGCGAAGAAATGAGTCCTGCTGTTTATGCTTATGGTAAGTGGATTGTGCCATGGATTACCTTAAGGAGACAAGTAGTTTTACGTGAGGGGTACCAAAGACACCGGAAGGCAAACCTGCAACCTTTAGCCAAAAAGGCATAATGGCTAATGCTAACACTCGAGCTTTGTCGGTACACAGGAAAGGAGACCTTTTTTTAATGTAATGTCAATGGAGAAGAGGCTTCACTACATCAACTGCTTTTTTGAGGAAACCACTTATCATTTAATGAATCTGTCTGTCCGCTAATCTTCAACATGTTCATGCAAAAGATAACAGAAGGGAATGTCGCAACAGGTATGAATTCATTTACAGTGTTATTTCATATTAATATTGAATATTGTGTAAAGAAAATAAAAAATACAGATGTTTTCTTTCTTTGTCTTTCAGGTTTTACCAGGTATGATAAGACTTGATGATTATTAATGAATAAAAAGAAAATGAATAATTTAATTAATTAATATTACATCTTATATTGTTAAATGAAAATCAAAAATGAAGTGTTCTTTCTATCAATGCCAGGTAAGCTTTTATATATTTTGAGGATCTTTGCCGCCTTTATTTCTGTCTGCACTGTGGAGAAGCTGAACGCGTTCCCGCTCCAGTCCACTAGGTGGTGACAACACACTAGAAGATCCAGAAGTGTTTGAGAAGATAGCAAAAGAAGATTACTTCTGTCTGGAGTCTGATCGCTGCAAACATCAACATCTGTGAGTAAAAAAAACTTTACCAATTATCACGATCTGAACGCTGCGGATCCCGATTCTTAAATGCTGTTTTTTTAATGATTCATTTAATGTGCGAATAAACATTAACTGAGAATCATATATGATCTCAATAGCATGTGGAGCACGTGTGTATATTCCCCTCCGTGGAAAAAAGTCATTTATCTTAACGTTACATGTTTTTAATTTGGACACTGAGCGAAAACTAATGTTACACCCAAAAAAAGTTTAATATATATATTTAAACTTCAGCTGTAGAGTGTTTGGGATCTTTCTGTTGTTGATCGAAGTGATGAGAGTCATGAACGGATACTTGGAGAAAGGAAAAATGACTAGAAACATTTAGTTAAAAAAAGAAGTGATTTTTGTCTTGCAGTCAAGAAGAGATTTCCAAATGTGTCCAAAGCATCTTTGAGGATTAGAACTGGTGAAACCGAGACTTCTTGAAAATTTGTTTGAAAATACTGTAATATTGTAATTTTGAAAAACATTAAGTATGTTCCTTGCTGACTTTTCTTCAAATGTTCACGTGTTATAGATGGTAAATAAGTTTTTCTTCAAATGTGACGTGTGAATGTAGTTTCTTGGTTTGAAAAATATATTTTTAAGTGCTTTTAAAAAATAAATTTTTAAAATATGAAAAAAAAGTATTTATTTACATTTACATTCATTCATTTAGCAGACGCTTTTATCCAAAGTGACTTACAAGTGAGGAAAACAAACAAGCGATTCTTCATGAAGAGGCAAATAGACACAGGAAGTGCTCACAACACAAGTTTCAGACGTTGCTCAGAGTAACAGAAGCTGGAGTAGGAAGAGAAAATTAATTATGAAGGGGTTAAGTGTTCACGAAAGAGATGAGTTTTCAGCTGTGTCTTGAATATAGGCAGGGATTCTGTGTTCCTGATGAAGGTAGGGAGATCATTCCACCAGCAGGGAGCAGAGAGGGAGAAAGTTCTGGAGAGTGATTTTGTACCACAAGCCTTCGTTCCTTTAGTGATCGCAGTCTTCTGGTGGAGATGTAGAGTTGTAGCAGTGAGTGGAGGTAGGAGGTGCAGAGCCTGTGGAGGATCTGTAAGCGTCAGCGTCTTGAACTTGATGCGAGCAGCGAGGGGTAGCCAGTGCAGAGAGATGAAGAGGGGCGTGACGTGGGCTCTCTTGGGCTCGTTGAAGACAAGACGTGCAGCAGCGTTCTGGATCATTTGAAGAGGTTTGATCGCACTTGACTCCAGTTCAGCCAGAAGAGCATTGCAGTAATCAAGCCTTGAAATGACCAGGGCCTGGACCAGAAGTTGTGTTGCGTGCTCAGTCAGGAAGGGCTGGATTTTCCTGACTGACCTGTCTTTGAGATGTGGTCTCTGAAGGTCAGTTGGTCATCAAAGATTACTCCAAGATTTCTGGCCAAATTTGATGGGGTAATTGCAGATGTTCCTAGCTGGATGTTGAAACCATGTTGTAGAGTTGGAGTGGCAGGGAAGACTAAAAGCTTTTATGTAAATAAATTTGAGAACAAATTTTAGAGAATGTATTTTTTGGCTTTTTTTGTATATTTTTAAATCTTAGGTTTTGCCCAATTGTCAGTAAAATAGAGCTGCAACTTATGATTATTTTGATAATCGATTAGTTGGCTGATTTTTTTTTTTCAAATAATCAGATAAAAATGCTAATTCTCTTTTCTTTTTTGGGACAAACACACTATTGCACATCCTGCCCAGTGTCCTTCAAACAAATGTGCCAATTAAACGCTATGAAAACATTCAGTCCTTCATTTCTTAAACGGCTAGAGAGCGAATAAAATAGGCTCATAAAAGCAATGCCAGCAAAAAATGCAAGCTGTTATCAAAGCCAAAGGAGGCCATACAAAATATCAAGTTTTTTGGACATTATGTGTGAATAATGAGAGTTTTTGACGGATCTCTATCTGATAACAGCTTGAATTCTTGCTGGTGTTCTTTTTATGAGCCGATTGTGTGGCTGGACAGTATTGAACTGATTTTTCTTTTTCTCTCTAACCAAAAGTCAGTTTTAGAACACTTGTGAATGTACATATTTGAATGCAGTTCTATGTGTCCTGTTTTCCTTCTTTTTCTTATCTCTCGGGGAAGATCGTAAATTTTGGGAAGATTGCCGGCCCCATTCTCAATTTATTAAATATACACTTTAATGCTTGAATTAGTATAGAAATAAATTCATTTAAAAAAAAAAAAACAATTAAAAAAATTGGTTATCGGATCTTCTCCCACTGCAATTCCCCAATAAATGCTGGAATATTCCCATCAGCCTACAAGTGAAGACGAGAATCAAACCATCAGGAAGAGCTGAAATGTGCAAAGACAGTGAGAAGATGAGAGATCCACAACACTGCAGAATGAAACACACTGAAGAACAAAGAGGTTGGTGTTTATTCCTGATCTTTCATTAATGATACATATCGCTATAAATCACTCAACATTATGATGATTTATTATGGTTATTTTCAGACCAGATGGAGATGAAAAAGAAAAGTAAAGAATTGAATGAGGTGGAAGAGAAAAACCATTTAATCAATGGAGAAAAACATTTGACTTACTCACAGACTGAAAATACGGAAGCCAAGAAGATCTTCTCCTGTCCTCAGTGTGGAGAGAGTTTCACACGTAAAAGACGTTTCAAGGAGCACATGAGTACTCATTCTCCAGTTAAACTGTTGACATGTGACCAGTGTGGAGAGAGTTTCACACGTAAAAGAAGTCTTGAGGAGCACATGAGTACTCATTCTCCAGTTAAACTGTTGTCATGTGACCAGTGTGGAGAGAGTTTCACACGTAAAAGATGTTTCAAGGAGCACATGAGTACTCATTCTCCAGTTAAACTGTTGACATGTGACCAGTGTGGAGAGAGTTTCACACGTAAAAGAAGTCTTGAGGAGCACATGAGTACTCATTCTCCAGTTAAACTGTTGTCATGTGACCAGTGTGGAGAGAGTTTCACACGTAAAAGACGTTTCAAGGAGCACATGAGTACTCATTCTCCAGAGAAACTGTTGACATGTGACCAGTGTGGAGAGAGTGTCACAAGTAAAAGAAGTCTTGAGGAGCACATGAGTACTCATTCTCCAGTTAAACTGTTGACATGTGACCAGTGTGGAGAGAGTGTCACAAGTAAAAGAAGTCTTGAGGAGCACATGAGTACTCATTCTCCAGTTAAACTGTTGACATGTGACCAGTGTGGAGAGAGTTTCACAAGTAAAAGACGTTTCAAGGAGCACATGAGTACTCATTCTCCAGAGAAACTGTTGACATGTGACCAGTGTGGAGAGAGTGTCACAAGTAAAAGAAGTCTTGAGGAGCACATGAGTACTCATTCTCCAGTTAAACTGTTGACATGTGACCAGTGTGGAGAGAGTTTCACAAGTAAAAGACGTTTCAAGGAGCACATGAGTACTCATTCTCCAGAGAAACTGTTGACATGTGACCAGTGTGGAGAGAGTGTCACAAGTAAAAGAAGTCTTGAGGAGCACATAAGTACTCATTCTGCAGTTAAACTGTTGTCATGTGACCAGTGTGGAGAGAGTTTCACACGTAAAAGATGTTTCAAGGAGCACATGAGTACTCATTCTACAGTTAAACTGTTGTCATGTGACCAGTGTGGAGAGAGTGTCACAAGTAAAAGAAGTCTTGAGGTGCACATGAGTACTCATTCTCCAGTTAAACTGTTGACATGTGACCAGTGTGGAGAGAGTTTCACAAGTAAAAGACGTTTCAAGGAGCACATGAGTACTCATTCTCCAGTTAAACTGTTGTCATGTGACCAGTGTGGAGAGAGTTTCACACGTAAAAGACGTTTCAAGGAGCACATGAGTACTCATTATACAGTTAAACTGTTGTCATGTGACCAGTGTAGAGAGAGTTTCACAAGTAAAAGAAGTCTTGAGGAGCACATGAGTACTCATTTTCCAGTTAAACTGTTGTCATGTGACCAGTGTGGAGAGAGTTTCACACGTAAAAGACGTTTCAAGGAGCACATGAGTACTCATTCTACAGAGAAACTGTTGTCATGTGACCAGTGTGGAGAGAGTTTCACAAGTAAAAGAAGTCTTGAGGAGCACATGAGTACTCATTCTACAGTTAAACTGTTGTCATGTGACCAGTATGGAGAGAGTTTCACACGTAAAAGAAGTCTTGAGGAGCACATGAGTACTCATTCTACAGTTAAACTGTTGACATGTGACCAGTGTGGAGAGAGTTTCACACGTAAAAAACGTTTCAAGGAGCACATGAGTACTCATTCTACAGTTAAACTGTTGTCATGTGACCAGTATGGAGAGAGTTTCACACGTAAAAGAAGTCTTGAGGAGCACATGAGTACTCATTCTACAGTTAAACTGTTGACATGTGACCAGTGTGGAGAGAGTTTCACACGTAAAAAACGTTTCAAGGAGCACATGAGTACTCATTCTACAGAGAAACTGTTGTCATGTGACCAGTGTGGAGAGAGTTTCACACTTAAAAGACGTTTCAAGGAGCACATGAGTACTCATTCTACAGTTAAACTGTTGTCATGTGACCAGTATGGAGAGAGTTTCACAAGTAAAAGAAGTCTTGAGGAGCACATGAGTACTCATTCTACAGAGGAAATGTTGTCATGTGACCAGTGTGGAGAGAGTTTCACAAGTAAAAGAAGTCTTGAGGAGCACATGAGTACTCATTCTCCAGAGAAACTGTTGACATGTGACCAGCGTGGAGAGAGTGTCACAAGTAAAAGAAGTCTTGAGGAGCACATGAGTACTCATTCTGCAGTTAAACTGTTGTCATGTGACAAGTGTGGAGAGAGTTTCACAAGTAAAAGAAGTCTTGAGGAGCACATGAGTACTCATTCTACAGTTAAACTGTTGACATGTGACAAGTGTGGAGAGAGTTTCAAACGTAAAAGACGTCTTGAGGAGCACATGAGTACTCATTCTCCAGTTAAACTGTTGACATGTGACCAGTGTGGAGAGAGTTTCAAACGTAAAAGAAGTCTTGAGGAGCACATGAGTACTCATTCTCCAGTTAAACTGTTGACATGTGACCAGAAACTTTTCAAGTGTTCACACTGCAAGAAGAGTTTCAGTCGGTCAGAACATCTGAAGAGACACGAGAGGATCCACACTGGAGAGAAACCTTACAAGTGTTCACACTGCAAGAAGAGTTTCAGTCGGTCAGAACATCTGAAAACACATGAGATGATCCACACTGGAGAGAAACCTTACAAGTGTTCACACTGCAAGAAGAGATTCAATCACTCAGGACATCTGAAAACCCATGAGAGGATCCACACTGGAGAGAAACCTTACAAGTGTTCACACTGCAAGAAGAGTTTCAGTCGGTCAGAACATCTGAAAACACATGAGAGGATCCACACTGGAGAGAAACCTTACAAGTGTTCACACTGCAAGAAGAGTTTCAGTCAGTTTGGAAGTCTGAAAACACATGAGAGGATCCACACTGGAGAGAAACCTTACAAGTGTTCACACTGCAAGAAGAGTTTCAGTCAGTTTGGAAGTCTGAAAACACATGAGAGGATCCACACTGGAGAGAAACCTTACAAGTGTTCACACTGCAACAAGAGATTCAATCACTCAGGACATCTGAAAACCCATGAGAGAATCCACACTGGAGAGAAACCTTACAAGTGTTCACACTGCAAGAAGAGTTTCAGTCAGTTTGGAAGTCTGAAAACACATGAGAGGATCCACACTGGAGAGAAACCTTACAAGTGTTCACACTGCAAGAAGAGATTCAATCACTCAGGACGTCTGAAAACCCATGAGAGGATCCACACTGGAGAGAAACCTTACAAGTGTTCACACTGCAAGAAGAGTTTCAGTCAGTCTGGAAGTCTGAAAACACATGAGAGGATCCACACTGGAGAGAAACCTTACAAGTGTTCACACTGCAAGAAGAGTTTCAGTCAGTTTGGAAGTCTGAAAACACATGAGAGGATCCACACTGGAGAGAAACCTTACAAGTGTTCACACTGCAAGAAGAAATTCAATCACTCAGGACATCTGAAAACCCATGAGAGGATCCACACTGGAGAGAAACCTTACAAGTGTTCACACTGTAAGAAGAGATTCAATCACTCAGGACATCTGAAAACACATGAGAGGATCCACACTGGAGAGAAACCTTACAAGTGTTCACACTGCAAGAAGAGTTTCAGTCAGGTTGGAAGTCTGAAAACACATGAGAAGATCCACACTGGAGAGAAACATTACAAGTGTTCACACTGCAAGAAGAGTTTCGGTCATTTAGGAGATCTGAAAAAACACGAGAGGATCCACACTGGAGAGAAACCTTACAAGTGTTCACACTGCAACAAGAGTTTTAGTCAGTTTGGAAGTCTGAAAACACATGAGAGGATCCACACTGGAGAGAAACCTTACAAGTGTTCACACTGCAACATGAGATTCAATCAGTCAGGAATTCTGAATAGACACATAGATAGAAAGCATATTTAATATTTGTAAAAGTTCTGATATTCACATAGGGCTGTGCAACTGCAAAACAATCGCGATTTGATCACATGCGATTTCTAAATCGCATAATTCTGTCATTTCATTTATTAAATTATTCATATTTTAATTCAGAATACTTCAACGTTCTTGTGCGCATGTTTAAAACGTTAACCAATCAGAGCTCACGCAGCGCGCCGCGCAATTTACGACAAAGCAGAGCGGGAGAACTGAATAGACGATTGAGGAAAGAACTTAAAATATGGATGCAGGTCAGAATAAAAAGGATTTGGTGCCAAAGAGAAATTCAACATCAGTCATTTGGGAGTATTTTGGATTCAGGAGAGAGGATGTGTCAGAGAGCAAGATCATTTGCAAGACTTGTGAGGCGATTATTGCAACAAAACGGGGCAATACGACAAAACAGCGGCATAAAAAAACTGATCAACGAATGTCGACAAAGTCCATTGAAACTAACAAAAGCAAACCTCAAAGCCTGAACCGACTGAACAAGTTTCCATTGTTCAAGCATTTGCAAGCGTGACTTATGAGATCAAAACGGCGCAAAGAAATTACTGACGCGATCACCAATCATATATGCCAAAGCAGCTGCTCTGATGGGGATGAACTTTCAAACATTAAGGAAAGGAGTTCACACAAGGTGAGTTAATTCATGTAAACTGGATGAAACTCTTCTCTTGAGATAAACACTTTTATATGGCTTTTTAATCTTCTCTTCCTGTTCTGTAAGTCAAAGGAACATCTGAATCTGTGAGTAGCACAAGCAGAGAGAATCCTGACATCGATCTACCTCCACCAGGCAAAAAAGCAAGGAAGTCCTTCGGAAGCTTCTTCAAAATGACTTCAGCCATGCCGGCAACTCTGCAACTTGAAGAAGTCACAGCCTCTGAGCTAAACAGCTGCCTGCTTTCTCCATCCATTGACAGTGAGGAAGATCCTCTGAAATGGTGGAGACTCCATCAGATCAATTTTCCAAGAATGAGCAGGGTTGCACAAAAGTGTCTTTGTGTTCCTGCCACCAGCTCACTTTCAGAGAGTGTTTAGGACTGGGGGAAATGTGGAGACATCTTCATGCTTATGAACATGGTGAACATGCTGGTTCTGTTAGTTGTTATTTATTATGACTGGAGTTTAGGTCAGTTCATCTGTATTTTGTCTTTTTTTAAGACAATTTATTACAGTTTTGTTTATGAAGCAGATGCTACTGTACAGCATGTTATTTCACTGTGAAATGTTGTGCACTGTCATACTGTTTTGAAGTTTATTTATTGTGACGACTGGAATTTAGGTTAGTTGACCTTAAAGGTGTTAATACTGTTATTTCATTGTGAAATGTTTTGTCATGCACTTCTTGTGCACTGAATACATTCAGAATGAAGCAAAAATAATTACCAAAATCACAAAATAAATTGCAATTAAAAAAATCGCATTATTTTTACCAGGTATGATAAGACTTGATGATTATTATAACTGCTATTAATGAATAAAAAGAAAACGAATAATTTAATATTACATCTTATATTGTTAAATGAAAATCAAAAATGAAGTGTTCTTTCTATCAATGCCAGGTAAGCTTTTATATATTTTGAGGATCTTTGCCGCCTTTATTTCTGTCTGCACTGTGGAGAAGCTGAACGCGTTCCCGCTCCAGTCCACTAGGTGGTGACAACACACTAGAAGATCCAGAAGTGTTTGAGAAGATACTAAAAGAAGATTACTTCTGTCTGGAGTCTGATCGCTGCAAACATCAACATCAACATCTGTGAGTAAAAAAAACTTTACCAATTATCACGATCTGAACGCTGAGGATCCCGATTCTTAAATGCTGTTTTTTTTTTAAATTATTCATTTAATGTGCGAATAAACATTAACTGAGAATCATATGTGATCTCAATAGCATGTGGAGCACGTGTGTATATTCCCCTACGTGGGAAAAAGTCATTTATCTTAACGTTACATGTTTTTAATTTGGACACTTCGCGAAAACTAATGTTACACCCAAAAAATGTCTAATATATATATATTTAAACTTCAGCTGTAGAGTGTTTGGGATCTTTCTGTTGTTGATCGAAGTGATGAGAGTCATGAACGGATACTTGGAGAAAGGAAAAATGACTAGAAACGTTTAGTTAAAAAAGAAGTGATTTTTGTCTCGCTGTCAAGAAGAGATTTCCAAATGTGTCCAAAGCATCTTTGAGGATTAGAACTGGTGAAACCGAGACTTCTTGAAAATTTGTTTGAAAATACTGTAATATTGTTATTTGAAAAACATTAAGTGTGTTCCTTGCTGACTTTTCTTCAAATGTTCACGTGTTATAGATGGTAAATAAACGTTTTTCTTCAAATGTGACGTGTGAATGTAGTTTCTTGGTTTGAAAAATATATTTTTAAGTGCTTTTAAAAAATGAATTTTAAAAATATGAAAAAAAAATGTATTTATTTACATTTACATTCATTCATTTAGCAGACGCTTTTCTCCAAAGTGACTTACAAGTGAGGAAAACAAACAAGTGATTCTTCATGAAGAGGCAAATAGACACAGGAAGTGCTCACAACACAAGTTTCAGACGTTGCTCAGAGTAACAGAAGCTGGAGTAGGAAGAGAAAATAAATTATGAAGGGGTTAAGTGTTCACGAAAGAGATGAGTTTTCAGATGTCTCTTGAATATAGGCAGGGATTCTGTGTTCCTGATGAAGGTAGGGAGATCATTCCACCAGCAGGGAGCAGAGAAAGAGAAAGTTCTGGAGAATGATTTTGTACCACAAGCCTTCGTTCCTTTAGTGATCTCAGTCTTCTGGTGGAGATGTAGAGTTGGAGCAGTGAGTGGAGGTAGGAGGTGCAGAGCCTGTGGAGGATCTGTAAGCATCAGCGTCTTGAACTTGATGCGAGCAGCGAGGGGTAGCCAGTGCAGAGAGATGAAGAGGGGCGTGACGAGGACTCTCTTGGGCTCGTTGAAGAACAGACGTACAGCAGCGTTCTGGATCATTTGAAGAGGTTTGATCGCACTTGACTCCAGTTCAGCCAGAAGAGCATTGCAGTAATCAAGCCTTGAAATGACCAGGGCCTGGACCAGAAGTTGTGTTGCGTGCTCAGTCAGGAAGGGCTGGATTTTCCTGACTGACCTGTCTTTGAGATGTGGTCTCTGAAGGTCAGTTGGTCATCAAAGATTACTCCCAAGATTTCTGGCCAAATTTGATGGGGTAATTGCAGATGTTCCTAGCTGGATGTTGAAACCATATTGTAGAGTTGGAGTGGCAGGGAAGCCTAAAAACTTTTATGTAAATAAATTTGAGAATATATTTTAGATAATTAATTTTTTGGATTTTTTTTTGTATATTTTTAAATCTTAGGTTTTGCCCATTTGTCAGCAAAATAGAGCTGCAACTTCTGATTATTTTGATAATCAATTAGTTGGCTGATTTTCTTTCTTTCTTTATTTTTTCAAATAATCAGATAAAAATGCTCATTCTCTTTTCTTTTTTGGGACAAACACACTATTGCACATCCTGCCCAGTGTCCTTCAAACAAACGCGCCAATTAAACGCTATGAAAACATTCAGTCCTTCATTTCTTAAACGGCTAGAGAGCGAATAAAATAGGCTCATAAAAGCAATGCCAGCAAAAAATGCAAACTGTTATCAAAGCCAAAACAGGCCATACAAAATATTAAGTTTTTTGGACATTATGTGTGAATAATGAGAGTTTTTGACGGATCTCTATCTGATAACAGCTTGAATTCTTGCTGGTGTTCTTTTTATGAGCCGATTGTGTGGCTGGACAGTATTGAACTGATTTTTCTTTTTCTCTCTAACCAAAAGTCAGTTTTAGAACACTTGTGAATGTACATATTTGAATGCAGTTCTATGTGTCCTGTTTTCCTTCTTTTTCTTATCTCTCGGGGAAGATCGTAAATTTTGGGAAGATTGCCGGCCCCATTCTCAATTTATTAAATATACACTTTAATGCTTGAATTAGTATAGAAATAAATTCATTTAAAAAAAAAAACAATTTAAAAAATTGGTTATCGGATCTTCTCCCACTGCAATTCCCCAATAAATGATGGAATATTCCCATCAGCCTACAAGTGAAGACGAGAATCAAACCATCAGGAAGAGCTGAAATGTGCAAAGACAGAGAGAAGATGAGAGATCCACAACACTGCAGAATGAAACACACTGAAGAACAAAGAGGTTGGTGTTTATTCCTGATCCTTCATTAATGATACATATCACTATAAATCACTCAACATTATGATGATTTATTATGGTTATTTTCAGACCAGATGGAGATGAAAAAGAAAAGTAAAGAATTGAATGAGGTGGAAGAGGAAAACCATTTAATCAATGGAGAAAAACATTTGACTTACTCACAGACTGAAAATACGGAAGCCAAGAAGATCTTCTCCTGCCCTCAGTGTGGAGAGAGTTTCACACGTAAAAGAAGTCTTGAGGAGCACATGAGTACTCATTCTCCAGTTAAACTGTTGTCATGTGACCAGTGTGGAGAGAGTTTCACACGTAAAAGAAGTCTTGAGGAGCACACGAGTACTCATTCTCCAGTTAAACTGTTGTCATGTGACCAGTGTGGAGAGAGTTTCACACGTAAAAGAAGTCTTGAGGAGCACACGAGTACTCATTCTCCAGTTAAACTGTTGTCATGTGACCAGTGTGGAGAGAGTTTCACACGTAAAAGAAGTCTTGAGGAGCACATGAGTACTCATTCTGCAGAGGAACTGTTGTCATGTGACCAGAAACCTTTCAAGTGTTCACACTGCAAGAAGAGTTACATTCGGTCAATACATCTGAAAACACATGAGAGGATCCACACTGGAGAGAAACCTTACACGTGTTCACACTGCG
This sequence comes from Opsariichthys bidens, assembly GCA_037194245.1. NCBI lineage: Eukaryota > Metazoa > Chordata > Actinopteri > Cypriniformes > Xenocyprididae > Opsariichthys > Opsariichthys bidens. The sequence goes on along the minus strand of CM074291.1, from coordinate 1,414,681 downwards.
ACATGAGATTCAGTCGGTCAGGAAGTCTGAAAAGACACATAGATAGGATGCATATTTAATATCTGTAAAAGTTCTGATATTCACATACAAGAATATCCATGTTTCAGTGTAACAAATTAGTTAAAAAGAATTATGAATACTTAATAATAACAAACTTGTTATAATTAATTATAAATATTTGGATCAGTTAATAGAATTGACTTAATGTAGTCAAATTAATTTATAGTCAATGAACCTGTTTGTCCAGTGGACACTTGGTTAACGGTTTATTAATTCTATGAAATGTTCATATCCTGGTTATGGGTAATAACACTCTTACTGTACAATCTACTCAGAGCATGTAGTCAAAATCTGCCTGATTGGGACTGCAGTATATGAGTATGAAACTTCACATGTGACATGCACAAGACTTTATTAACTAAACACTTAAACTACTCTAACGTTCACACACTAGGGCTGTGCAACTGCAAAACAATCGCGATTTGATCACATGCGATTTCTAAACCGCATAATTCTATCATTTCATTTATTGATATTTAGATGAACATTGTGTTCGTTATAAACCTGGAACATATTTAAGTGGATATTTTCAGCAGTTTCTTGAAGGTTGAGATGCTCTCAGCAGATCAGATGGAGTCGAATGATTCTGGAGTGAAGCTTCTGAAAGAGAGTCTTTGTGACGAAACACTACATGACGCTTAATCACTCCATTGACATTATTATGAATTCAGTTCAACAATAACCTACAGTTAGTAATCATATCTCTTCATAAATTCGTACTTCAAATGCTTTATTCTGTTTAGAAATATGGAAATCTGCATTTAACTCTGTTTACAGTCAGTGACAAACTGTGAGTTCTCAGGACAGTCAATATCATTTACGAAATGTATCAAATTGACAAACTGAATGTGAATAAAAACATCTTGTACTGTCAGTTTTTACTTGATTTATTATCAATGAACTGTATGTGCCTATGACAGTGTGCAAAGTGTATAATTCATACATAGTGTTTTGCTTCAAAACCAACTTTGTTGTGATCCAGTGCAGAACTGTTTTTTTTTGGTTCTTAAGAAATCACTGAAATCCTTATGGAGAAAATGGATGTGAACAATACTTCCATAGGATATGAATCTAATTAACCCTTTGCAAAGACCCGCCCCCTTTAGTTACTGTTGCTATGTCCGACAAGTCATGCGCCACACATCATGTTCTCACGCAGTGAAAAATACATTGCGGAGCAAAGAGGACAGTTTAATCAATAAATAGCGTCTAGTGTGTGTTTAATGTGTCGCTGTCGCTCCTCGATCATCTCTTCAGTTCATTTATAGCATCAAATAAACATGAATGAACATCAGAAGGAATGTTGTTTCAAGACGTGATTCAAGTTCAACAACGTTAATCTACTGAATCCCCTGACCGCTTTGAGGGACGAAATAGCGGATTCGGGGTTATGATTGGTCAGATCGCCTGTCAATCAACCTGCCGGTGACGGGTCATTTGTAACTTTTGCTCTTTTTTTTGCATGTTTTTCAATTTTGCGTCATTGAAAATGACTCCAAGCTTTACTTACCCTAAAGCAATCAGGTGTTCAAGACTTTTTTCTTTCTGATGAACACAATCATAGTTATATATTTGCAGCAATAGCCAACAATATTATATAGTAGGGGTCAAAATTATCGATTTTTCTTTTATGCCAAAAATCATCAGGATGTTAAGTTAAGATCATGTTCCATGAAGATATTTTGTAAATTTTTATATCAAAAATGTATTTTTGTGAGTGGATATGCATTGCTAAGGACTTCATTTCGACAATTTTAAAGGCGATTTTCTCAATATTTTGATTTTTTTTTGCACCCTCAGATTCCAGATTTTCAAATAGTTGTATCTTTCCCAAATATTGTCCTATCCTAACAAACCGTACACCTGGATGTTCTATATGAAATGTTTGGGACTCGCAATGAAAGTAATAAAAAGGAGAGAGAGAGAATGACTAGTTTCACAACTTTTCCAACACTTTATTCTCTTCTTCTCGCTCCTTCTCAACAAAACATTGACCGGACTGGCCCAGTATTGCAGTCTATGAGCATTAACACAACATCAACGCAGTACATAACAGTCTCCAAGGGGATTATTCAGCCTAATTTCAATCCATTTACGAATTCTGCCTTTAAACCATAAATGTTTAAAACTGTTTAAAAAAGTGAAAATACTTTATATTATTTGATTGACACAACACGGTTGGTTCTTAAGCTATAGAACCACAGTTTTAATACATTCAGTAAAACTACTAATACATCACTTTAAATGAGATCAGTGAAACAAGACACTGAGTGATAGTTATCATAAACACTTTACCATCAACATCTGATCATATTCTATAGGCTTTTGTGTCATTTTATAAACACTCAGTTGCAACAGATATGCGAAAGTCAAGGGTCAAGAGCCTAGTGTTTATTTTTGTTTGCAAGTTGTTGTTTTTTACATAGTATTGAATGACTATGAACACATATTAAGCATGACAAACTAATTATACAATCGATGAAACTACAGATATGGCACGGAGGTATGTATGATTACAAAACAAAGTCATTATGATTATTATTAACATTATTTGATAACGTAAGTAACGTAGGATAAAAAAAAAGTTTTATAACGTGTCGAGCCGTTTCTCCGTCCTAATTCATTCCATTTCGTTCACTCCCTGCAACTCAAGTGCACTCAAATGCCGTACACTATATAGGGATTAGTGAATGAGTGAACGAGTGAGAGGCTGCGTCCGAAATCGCCTACTTCTCTACTATTGAGTTGGCAAAAAGCAGTAGGCGAGCGAACAAGTAGTAGTCATAATAGAGTAGGCGAGAATTACCTCGGTGACCTACTATTTCTCGCGAGTTTCGGACGTACGTCTACCTAAAGTTCGTCCGAAATCGCCTACTTCTCTACTATATAGGGGAAAAGCAGTAGGTGAGCGAAAAAGTTTGTTCGAAATCTTAGTAGTCATAAAAGAGTAGTCGAGAAGTTCCCGGATGGCCTACTGCTTCTGCCCAGATTCCTGAGCGCTTTCCGAAAAGTACTTTTCTATCCCAGGAGGCCACGGGAGAGGATACGTCAATCAAACACGGAGGAGAAAGAGGCGTTTTCAAATGTGAGTATTGAAAACATTCCTTACGTTAAAATCACATTCGTTGATCTACTGTAAACTGTTGAAGTGTTGGAGGTGTAAAGACGCTAGGCAGTATAGTTCTGATTTTGCTGTAAAAACACGTTTTATTACGTACAGCTAACACGTAACACGTCACCAAAGTGGATTTACATGACTTCTGAACCATATACATCATAAACACGCTTACTAAATGTTTATTTAACATCTGACAGGGAAATATTCAATAAGTATTGCAGATGATGAGCACATTTGAGTGTGTACTGTTATGTAGAATTCAACACTGCTTACATTACATGAATGTAAGTAATATAAATAAACAAATGTACAAGTAACTCGACATTAGTTATCTGTTTTATTTGACCGTTTGTACTGTTGATAAATGAAGGAACATTAGTATTATAAGTCAGTTAACACGAGGGACCTGCTCAAGCACGCATTGGTGGTGATCGAACCAGCAACCTTCTGCTCACCAGTTCAGTGGTTCAGCCCACTACACCACAAAAGTAATAAGACTACATCTAAAAGTTGCATGAGCAATCTTTTTTCTCGCTAATTGATCCAGTTTTTCCTTGTGTATATGACACACAGCAACACTATTCAGCCGTGTTTGTGTCATGGTACTACGAAAACAAAAACAAAAACAAGAAAATCTCAACGTCAGCTGACCTCGGTATCGGACATCAATTTAACATTGACATTAGACGTTGAATTTACATTGAATTTTGGTCATCCGACCTCGCAACCGAAATTTAACCAAATATCAACGTTTTATGATGTTGTGTGCCTGCTTGGAATAATCTGTTATGTCTCATTTAGCAGACGATGTTATCCAAAGTGACAAGTAGGAGAGCATTTAACACACACTCGACGTGAAGAGGTCCGGACGGGTTCTGTTCTCTTACACGTCTTACTATGTTACAGTAGGTTAAATCATAACATTGAAACTTTATCGTGTGATTCATGTCGTCGCGACATACTGTAACACATACTTACAGTGTGTGTTTGAAAAAGGATGTAATCGTTCTCTGCTTTTTTCTGGGGTGCATTTTACCCCAAACAGCCAAACAGCAAAGTAATTGAACGAACGAAAATTCGCAAGAGCAACAAAAGATTTGAAGCTCGTGATAGACACGCCCAAGAGATGATTCACGCTGTGATTGGCTGAATGTTAGTTCACTCAAGTCTAAGTAACAAATCAGAGAACACGGGCGAAAATATTGGCGCTGGGTCAAAAAAAAAAAAAGGCGGGGGATAGAATCACCTGTTTCTAAAAGTGCAGGGGACGTGTCCCCCCCGTCCCCCCCGGTTGCTACGCCCCTGATTACATACAAGATCAGGGAAAATACCATGGTTGTATCTTTAACAATTAACAATCATAAACAAAAAAGACAAAAACAAATTGATTTGTGTACACCAAAATATGAGATTAATTGCAGAGCACTTTTGCTTGTGGATGAAAATGCTTGCATATAAAATAAATTAACATATTCAAGAGATTGCGATGTTGTGTTTTTAAAATGATAAAAAATATCTTTAAGGATAAAACTGAGTCACATTAGTAGGGTTGAAAATATAAGAACTGAAATTAACCGCAAACTTATTGCTACAATCACAAACTAAATGGGGAGCCGTTTTTTTTTTTCAACTAGACCAGAAAATGAGCAAGTTTAATCAATATCAAGATATTTAAAGATAGATGAATTAAACCTGTCACTCATATCTTTTAAGTTGTTGCGCGTGCGGTAGCGTCGTAGGTCACATGACAACACAGTTGGCACCAACACCTACCGTTCGACACGCCCATTACTCCAAACTGCAGCTACTCAAACCAGGAAAACTACACAGTAAAAAACGTTGGGTTATTTTTTTAACCCAACCGTTGGGTTACACATGTTGGGTCACTATGTTGGGTTATTTACCAAAAATGTTGGGTCATTTTTAACATCGTTGGGTTATTTTTAAAAATACCCCATCTGTTGGGTTAAATACGGATCCCGTGACGATCGACGATTCAAATTTTAACGGTCGTGAGTCACAGAAGCTGCTGCAGCCTCCTGATTATGAAAGGTAAGTCGTGTCGTTTTTCATGTATATAACTTTTATAACAGTAGGTATTGTGTACTGAAACTATGGAGAACTGAATTTTATATTTTTAAGTCGTAATTATCTTTATTCAGTAATGTTCTTCGGTAACGTTAAGTGAGATCGATTGGAAATGAATCCTAGCTATGCCCGTTAGCTCGCTAGCGGTAATAAAGTAATTAAAACATACTAGCGAAACTTGTAGTTAAGATGTATTAACTACCTTACTATGGTAATAATATGGTAATATTATTGCCTTGTGAAATGTATATCGATAAACTAGACTACGTCTCAGCAATCACATTACGCATGTTTTACGGTCTTCGTGATAATCTTTCATAATACGACATCTAAATTTGAGCTTCAGATTTGTATTTTTTGTACCGGCGCGGAGCGAAAGCTTCTCATTTGAGCCCGTGCCGCACGGACGTTCATCAGCTCGGCCCTCGACCATACTGAACCACAACAGAGCTGTGAGATCCAGTGAGAAGCGTTAGAATTCGCTAAAATCTAATTTGTAAGATGAAAGAGCGCAATATTCCCAACAGCTTCCAAGCAGAAAAGTGAAGAAACGTTGAGCAACAAGTAGTTAACTACAATTACAATGTGTTTTTTTTATTATTTTATGTTATCGATAAACGACTTAGATTTACTGTTTGTTAGATTTACTGTAGTAACACTAACTGCAAATCTGGTATTTTGACAGAAATCTGGTCTATTCATGGTCATTGCATGTTATATAGTGATGCATGTTAATGTATTACAGGAGATTCTGAAGCATCTAACTACTAAATACAACAGTTTTTGCATTTGTGTTGTTCTAAATGTGTTTATATTTGTGTTTTAGACAAAAGAAATAATTTGTGAAGCAAAGACTGAACCTCTGCTATTTAGGCTAATTTGAAGGTAATCCATTTAAATAAGTTACAATTTTTGTTTGCTTGTTTGTTTTTTTAAAGACTTAGTTTACTTTACTGAAAATATTTAATTTTTCTGCTTTATTGTAACACAGAGGAAGGAGTGGATGAAAGTTTTATGCTGCTGGATGACGGTGGTTCTCGACTGGTCCTAGTCTGGTCCTACACCCCTTCGGATGTGTTCCTTATCCGACACCCTTTTCTGGCCTCTACTTACAAGCTGGTAAATTGAATCAGGATTGGAGACAAAATGTGCCGTGCTAGTGTGACAATTTAACCCTTTTTATACTCCGTTACACTAGGGCTACTACAGATCTAGGAAACACTGGGGTACAGTTTATTACTTTTTTTTCTCAGTTGTCTTGCTCCATTTTAATACATTTATTTTAATTTCAACAGAAACCAAGCTGTTTGATGACTGACAACGATTTAGTATTAAACGAACACAAGAAGTCCTCACAGCCAAGCTAAGGAGTTCATTAGATGTACAACACCTCAACAAACTGCATGGATTTGCTATTGAAGAAATGGAATGGTGAGTTTAATGATGTTCAGAATAGTGAAGGTTTTATTTAGGGGGAAAAAATGAATTTGCCATGTCTAAGTGCATATGACATTTGTCCACATACACGTGGTATAAATTAAACATTTTAAACTTGTCTTTCAAAGATTGTCATGGAGAAGCTGCCTTCAAAACCCTTCCTGCTGTCCTGCAATCATCGCCATGCCTCACAAATGGGAAAATGGTGCTGAAAAGAAGTGCAGCTTAACTGACATTCAGCCTGTAAGTAAAAGTAGCACTGCAAAATTAGCTTTGATAAGTTACACTGCTCTGTATACATATGTACTTATGGGTCCATTTCTCCTTTCCTTTAGTGATTCTGCTTCTTAATAGCAGTTAGCTCTCCCAAAAATGAAAGTTCTGTTATAATATCTCACCCTAATGTTGTTCTACACCTATAAGACCTTCACTCATCTTTTGAATGTAAATCAAATTCTTTTTAAAGATATTAGAGAAATTTCTGTCCCTTCATTGACAGTCCACACAACTACAATTTTTAAGGCCCAGAAAGATAGGAAAGACATTGCTAAAGTACTCCATGTGACTCCAGAGATTTAACCTCACACCGTGTCTATACCAGATGTGACTTTTGTTGCGCCACAACAGCTAAAAGCTGTCAAACTTACAAAACCGACAAACTGACCGTTGCAAAGCACTCGGACTACGTCAGAAATAGAACGGGGAATCTGTTTACTTGGGAATTTGTTGTCACGTCGTGCCACATCCATTATGATCATGTCCACATATGACTGATTATGATGGGTACTGTTGTCTTTTGATGCGTCGCATTGTTCGCGTCCTGTGTAGACACGGTGTCAGTTTATGAAGCGACACGAGTGCTTTGTTTGTGCAATAAAACATAATTTTTGTATTTACACAACAACGTATGCTCTTGCATTAGCACAACATGTGTTGAGGTGCTCTTGTGAACATGTATTGGAGATTAATATTTTGTAAATAAAGTGGAAAATTATGGTTAGGGAATAAAATATAGAATATAATTGTATCATTTCTAAAACTGAGGTTAAACCACTGGAGTCACTGGATTACTTTAATGTCTTTACTACCTTTTATGGGCCTTAAAAGTGGTAGTTGCGTTGACTCAACAGAGGGACGGAAATCTGTCAGATTTCATTAAGATCTTAAATTGTGTTCTGAAGATGAACGAAGGTCTTTGAGGTTTGGATGACTTTTTTTTTTGGTGAACTAACCCTCTAACAGCAGGTGAAATTCAGTGACCATATTTTAATTCAGTACAGCACTACTTTGGTGTAACATTTACATAATTTAACACTGCTTATGTTGTCACAGTGCATGCTAACTGAACTTTATTTATTCTTTGAAGGTTGGAGCTAATATGGTGCATCACCTGAGCAGAGAGACGAGCCAGAATCCACATGACTTCAGGACAAACAGAACTCGCAAGTTCTTTTTATCATTTTCATTGTAGAGTTGAACAGAAGATCTTATTTTAATCTATGCATGTATATTTATTTATTTTACATCTATGAATTATTGTTCAAAGCCTTCTACTCCCATTCACTTCAAACATGGACTAGTGTATTAAGAGGGTATTATCTTCAACACATTGCTGCACAGTTTTGTACTGAAAATTTTTGTGTAGGTTTAAATATAGTGTTCATTTTGAAATTTTGTGTTCTGTATACATTTTATGTTTAGTTTACTCTGTACATGGTTGTGTAGGTTTTGAATGTGTACGGTTTGTACAAAATTGCATAAGTTTTGAATTGATGTATGGACACTTGTATTTTGAATTTGATATGTACACAATTGTGTATAATTACATTAAATGACTCCACAATATTTGGTTTGTAATATAAAATATATTTGTTAAAACGTATTTCATACAAATAAACAATCTTGAAAACAAAGTATATTTTATATTGTAAAATAATTTCATGACTAAAAGTAAATAGTTAACCCAACTGTTGGGTTATTTTTAACCCAACTGGCTTTTAACCCAACCATTGGGTTAAAAATAACCCACAGTTGGGAAGGTGCTATGTTAACCCAACTGTTGGGTTATTTTTAACCCAACTGACTTTTAACCCAACCATTGGGTTAAAAATAACCCACAGTTGGGAAGGTGCTATGTTAACCCATAGTTGGGTTATTTGTTGGGTTATTTTTAACCCAACATTTTTTAGTGAGTAGTGACAAAACTCCATCTCCACTGACGCACATCAATAGATCAGAATCTGCGTTCGTTTATCTGACGGGAAAAGGTGGTGAAAATGAAGCTTCTCTTAAATTTCCTCGTAGTGATCTTGTTTTTAGTCGACCACGGTAAGACACATGTTTATTATTAATTTCTAAGTCATTACCCAACAAACACAGAACGTTGCCTCAACGTAGCCAACCTTTTAGCAACATTGTAACAACATGGCTAAAAGGTTGTTGGTTCTACATTGTGTCGTTAAGGTTGTTACTGTGCTGTCACAATGTTGCCATTCAACCACGGATTGCTGAAGGTTGTGCTTAGGCTGTCTGGACAACCATTGTACAACATGTACTCGTCACTGTTTCCGAAGCGCATTTTAAATTTGAACAGACCGTCGGGCCGTTATTCTTCTTCATTATGATTTCTCTTTGAGATAAATAAGATATATAAATATCCAAACAAAACCTTCAATTTTCATGTCTAATGTGAGATTTATTTGTTCTGTTAATAAACTGAGTGGACAGAACAGCTGATCATTCATTGATCGGGTTTGGTGTAAGTTAATGCTGAGTTAAGTAAGTCTATTATATTTGAGCTTAATATAATTAATATACTCTATATTAACATTTTTCCCCCTTCAAATGTATGTTTTGGTAGTGTAATTATATGTATGCAATGTTTTAATAAAGTTGGATTATATGAACTTGTATGGCATTTTTCCTCTTTAAAGTTTCAGAGCTGGTTTTACATTAAAAATAACAATTAATGATTAACAGTATTTAAAAAAGTGTTATAGGTTCATCTTGTGTATGATTATTAAGAGATTGACCACAAAAAAAAAAAATACATAAAAAAATAAGACGCAGAAAAGGTAATATAATATTAATAATCTGGTATAAAAATAAATGTGGTGGGAACGTCGTCTCGCAGTTGCTGAATGTCGCGCAACAACGTTGCAACAGCCCTTTAGTGTCTTACAATCCAACGTTGCTACAATGTTGCGAGCACGTAGACAGTCAACGTTGCCACAGTGAAAATGGAACGTGGCTGCGACATTGTAGCAACGTAAATGTGTTTGTTGGGTATTGCTGTTTTAAGTCGTTGATTGTGGAGAAGAAATGTGTTTATAAACAGTTTGAACGTTCATTGTTATGGTTTGAGATGCAGTCTAAAGTAGTCCAAGTCTAAATCATATATTTATACCAGCGGTTTTCACATATCGCGTCTTTTACGCGCGCATATGCGGTGCGGCGCCCTCGTTTTCCCCATTTTTTCCAAAATCCTAAATTCATTCTTAATAAGAATTACTGTAAATACCTGACAGAAATATCAGTCTGGTTAGTAACAAGTGAAGCTGGTAATGTTGTTTGTGGAGTTTATTAATCAGATCTTCTAAGCTCCTCACTGCAAGGACAATTTATAATATTTTACCACCACCTTTTCTGTCTTCACGCTGCGTTTCATAGCATAATTCTTAGGGGCGTTCACATATCGCGTCTTTTGCGCGTGCGTGCGGTGCGGCGCGCTCGTTTTTTCCATGCGCGCCTGTGCCGCGGCGAGATGAAAACATCTCAACTTTTCAGTATGCTGCAACCGCAGCGCAGGTCATGTGACAAGAACCATCCAATCAACCCTTTCCCTTTCCCTAACGGTCGCCTAATCACCTCAGACCAACACAGAGTCGTTGTGCAAGAGATGGTTCCACGCCAGAAGCTCTGTTTGGTGATGCTTGGGCCAATTTTTCGCTTAGTTCTTACGCTGTATAATCACTGGTCTACTATAACGAATAATACACAGTTAATAATACATCACCTGTTTAATCAGAGTTTAGGCTGTGGAAAAGATCAGGAAATTAAGCCAATAACCGAAGATTTCCATCATCAATACATAACCATCTACACCGGATGATATTTTTGGCTTACGTGCCAAAGTTTGTAATTTCAGTGGCTTTATTTAATATAGTGAAGTTTCAGCTTTATAAAGTCTTTAAATGCAGTGTAAAGTTTTATCGCATTTTAAGAAATATGTTTATTTTAGTGCACTTAATTTAAAATAAGTTCATAGTACGCATAAATAATAAATTACTCATTAATAGTCAAATAGGATCAACATTCATTGTTATTCTCTCAGGAATAATTGAGATGTGATTTTACTGCGAAAACACCCTTATTTGATGTAAATGTCTCTCTTTTTTTTAACAGTTATTAATCCATATAAAATTTGTTTAACTATTTCACCTTTACTCATCATCTTTTGTCTTTGTGCTGCTGCAGAATATTATTCACGTCACTTTTAAATGAATAAAAGTATTTCAGTGAAGCTTCATCAAACCAACATCAAGTGATTTTAAAGCTTTAATCTGTGAAAAACTCTGTTCTTCAGGTGAAACAGAAGTGAAGTTTGTGCCAGTGAAGAAGGGAGATTCAGTCACTCTAAACTCTGATCTTACTGAGATGAAGGATGATGGTGTGATTCAGTGGTGGTTTGAAAACAGAATCACTTTAATAGCTGAAATCAATGTAACGGCTGACAGAATCACTGTAAATGATGATGTTCTTGATGGGACATTCAGAGACAGACTGAAACTGGACAATCAAACTGGATCTCTGACCTTCACAAACACCACAAGGAATCATGAAGGATATTATAAACTACTGATCAACAGTGTGAGAAAGAATTTCTATCTCACTTTCATTGGTGAGTTAAATATTTGTTTCACCATTTTATGTTTTAATCACCAGATTCAATATTAATCCAAACACCATTTTGCTTCTTTTCTGTCTGTTTTTGTTTTATTATGTTATTCACTTGAAATTTAAATATCAAATCCCAGATAGCAACATTGTGTCGGCCCAGATCCGGCCTACATCTGTCACATGTGGATTGATGATCTGTGTTGACCACTTCTGTTTGCCAGATCTGGGCCACAATCAGGCCATAGCAATGCCACATGTCAGCCAAGAGCAAAAAAATAAACCTAAACAAGTGTGAGGTCAATGAAGACGGCGAGAGCGCGTATATGTTTTTTAGTTAATACCCGTTTCTGCTCTATTGCTTAGTTATTTTTTGCTGCTAGGAAGGATTCATTTCAATTCTCTGCTTATTGCGTCCTGTGTGTCTTAGAACGTGTCTGTGTTTTTATGTTATTAATGTTTTTTGTGACGAGCAGGGCGGGCGAGAGGCCGGTGACGTGAGAGATAACGAGCTTCACCTGCGCGCTGCACCGGTCTCGTGTCTCTCACGGAGGAGCTCCGGAAGCATAAAAGAGGAGCGACGACAGTGAAGGACGAGAGAGGACCAGGCCTGGACTTTATGTTGTGTTTTATTCACCGAGCATCCAGTACCATCGCATGGCACCGCGAGGAAGAGCCTCTCGGTTGGCTGAGGACCGAGCGACAGTGTGTCTGGGAACCGGACCACGAATTGTTTTATTTTTTTTCCCCTTCCACTCTCTCGTCTTTGTCACTCCTTGTGTTTCCATCTCCTTTTCTCTCATCTCGTCTCGTCTGTCCTTACCCCCAATTGCTGCGGCCGCCGAGACTGGCCCCCGGGGGGGAGTAAGCGCAGTCTCGTGGGTTCCCCCCGGCCTGCGAGGGGCGATGGGGGTATGTGACGAGCAGGGCGGGCGAGAGCCGTTAGGGAACGGCGCGAGGCCGGTGACGTGAGTGATAATGAGCTTCAGCTGCTCGGCGCACCGGTCTCGTGTCTCTCACGGAGGAGCTCCGGAAGCATAAAGGAGGAGCGACGACAGTGAAGGACGAGAGAGGACCAGGCCTGGACTTTATGTTGTGTTTTATTTTGTTTGTGTGGGCGGCAGTCGCCGTGAGGAACTGCCGCCCTCTTATTTTTGTTTTATTTGTTTGTTTTTGAGTTTATTAAAAGTTGTTGAATGTTCGCCGGTTCCCGCCTGCTTCTTCCCGTTCTTAAGAACTGTGTTACATTTATGTTTTCTCGCATCGCCTCATCAGTGCTGAGGTATGATCGCTCAACACTTTTGGATATCAAAGCCTCAATTAACTTTATGGATCGACATTACGTCGCTGCTGGCCTCACCTTCAACTTTTCCAATCATCTACTGTTCATACCGCTGGAGTTAACTCGTATGCACAGTGACTCCTATCCTAAAAAGAAGCGCCATAAAAGACGAGGGAAGCGCAGCAGAAGGTTGGCGAGGATTCACAAGTTGCTCTTCGGACGTGGCTCTTGCCAGTGTATCCTGATCAGACCGTACCCGATTTTCCGGCCTCAGCTGTTAAAACCACACAGATGGAGGGGATTGAGCCCATCTCTATTTAAAGGAATTGCAGTATTCAGCATATGTTCAATCTCCATCCCTGGACTCTCAAAGCTGCACTTCTGAATGTGAGGTCAGTGAATGACAGATGACACACAGTTATATGTACCACTTAAAGCTGGAATTGAGCATTCGTTGAAGTCCCTTCTGGTCTGTCCTAAATGAGGTCAAAGTCTGGCTGTCAAATAATTTTCTTCAACTTAACGAAAGCAAATCGGAGATTATAATATTTGTCCACCGAAAGTCTAAAGAGAAGTTAGCCAGTACTCAGTTCCTCTCTTATGTTTTAAAAAAAGATTATATCTGTAGTAAAAAGTACTTTTTATCTACTTAGGTTGATTTCTAGGTTAAAATCCCTGCTGCCTTCTGCTGCCTTCGACACCGTAAACCATCAAATTCTTCTGTCCACCCCCCTCGTCACTTGGCATCTCAAGTACTGCGCTCCAGTGGTTTGAGTCCTATCTCACAGGTAGGTCTTTCAGAGTCACCTGGGGAGGGGAGGTATCCAAACCTCATCAACTGATCACTGGGGTTCCTCAGGGTTCAGTTCTTGGTCCCCTCCTATTCTCCATTTGTACTACATCACTGGGTCCCATCATACAGGCACATGGTTTCTCCTACCACTGCTATGCTGATGACACACAACTCTACCTGTCCTTCCAACCAGATGATTCCACAGTAGCTGCACAGATCTCAAGCTGTCTGGCGGACATCTCCACGTGGATAGAAGAACACCACCAGCAGCTCAACCTGGCAAAGACTGAGCTTTTAGTCTTCCCTGCCACTCCTACTCTACAACATGACATCAACATACAGCTTGGTACAACCTCCATTACCCCATCAAAGTCGGCCAGAAATCTTGGAGTTATCTTCGATGACCAACTGACCTTCAGAGACCACATCTCAAAGACAGTTTGATCATGCATATTTGCACTTCACAACATCAGGAAAATCCGGCCCTTCCTGACTGAGCATGCAACACTTCTTCTGGTCCAGGCCCTGGTCATTTCAAGGCTTGATTACTGCAATGCTCTTCTGGCTGGACTGCAGTCAAGTGCGATCAAACCTCTTCAAATGATCCAGAACGTGTGTTTCCATTAGTTGTGTTCCTCGTATCTCTTATTATACGTTAGTCTTTTCAATTTAACTGCATGATTTATTCATGCCGCAATGCATGCTGGGAGTTTTGCACTATGCTGGTTCTTGGCTGGAGCATGGCTCTTTTGATTTTCACGATTGTTGAGATTCGTACGTTGATTCTTGATGTCTGTTTGTGTCATCATAGATTAACTTTGTGCTCATGTCTGTTAAACACTAATCACTGTTATGGTGATTTCAACTGAAACACATTAGAGTTAAATCTCTATTAATTCTCAGTAACAGTTCTTGAAGACATAGAACTGGTTGTTTAATCCTCTGTTGAGATCTTCAGAGATTTAATGTCTTTTATCTTCAGTGATTCAGAAGAAAGTTGTAGTTCTGCTCGTCTCTGTTTTTCTCATCTTTCCTTCAGTGATTCTGCTCGTCAACAGGCTTGTAAATGCTGAGATGACTGTATATTTAATATAGATAGATTGTGTGACTCAGATAAGGTCCAGTTCAGGTTTATTTCTTTGCTCCTAGCTGACATGTGGCATTGCTGAAGTGAACAGAACAGCAAACAGAAGTGGTCCACACAGATCATCATTCCACATGTGCCAGATGTGGGCCGGATCTGGGCCGACACAATGCTGCTATCTTGTATAAACAATCATAAAGTTATCTAAAAGTCTCTCTTTGCTACAAAATCTGTTTCTGTTTGATGATGCAGATGAAATATCGGTGTTGGAGGGACATTCAGTCACTTTCAACTCTGATCTTACTGATAGAAATGCTGATCAGATTCTGTGGATGTTTGGAAACACTTTAATAGCTGTAACCAGCAACATCACTGTATATGATGATGTTCCTGATGGGAGATTCAGAGACAGACTGAAACTGGACAATCAAACGGGATCTCTGACCATCACAAACACCACAATGAAACATACTGGAGATTATAAACGATTGACTGGACTATCGCCATTATTAAAAATATTCAGTGTTTCTGTCTATGGTGAGTAGAGATAAATTACACTGTTATTGTATTCTTGTTATTACCAACTACTTACACATTTTTTTAAATTGATGAATAATTTATAGTTTGAGATGACAGATCATTTAAACACTGATTCAATGCATTGCCTGAACTGAAAATAAGATTGTTGATTAGATTTGTTCATATTTCTGTTTATTGTTGTTTTCCAGCTCGTCTGCCTGTTCTTGTCATCAGCAGTAACTCTTCACAATGTTCTTCATCCTCATCATCATGTTCACTGGTGTGTTCAGCTGTGAATGTGAGTCATGTGACTCTCTCCTGGTACAAAGGAAGCAGTTTATTGTCCAGCATCAGTGTGTCTGATCTCAGCATCAGTCTCTCTCTACCTCTGGAGGTGGAATATCAGGATAAAAACACCTACAGCTGTGTGCTGAACAATCCCATCAGCCACCAGACTCAACATCTGGACATCACTCAACTCTGTCACACATGTTCAGGTACGGCAGCGCTGATGATATCAGTGTTTATCGATTGGTGTGGTTTGAGCTCAGACTCATTTTGTCCATTACAGAACAAGCTCCATCTTTATTGTACTTTATTTACTCTATTTGACATTTCTTAGTTAAACCAAAAAATATTATATTGAAATTGTTCTTATGTCAATTATAAATTATTCTTTTATTTCAAATGTTTCAGCCATATTTCCGTTGAGATCGTCATTAAAATTAATTGTTACCGCAAATAATAATCGATCTGTTGTCAGTCACTGAAACATTAACTGCACACAATTAAATTAAAGACTTACAACGACCTTTTCCATCGAAGTTCCATCATTTCTACAGTTAATAATTGTATACTGACGAAGAGAGAAACCGTGTCCTGCTGATTGACCAGCTCGTTTATCTGTTTATTCGCTTATTCATTATTATTTCATTTTATTGTAAGGTTGAGAGGAGTAAAACGCCCGTTTAAGGACTGTATTTTTTCTTCTTCTGTGAAACAAAAGTTAAACATGACCAGAATAGTTTTCAAACACATGGTATCGAAGGTGGAGAGAGTGGCGTTTATTCACAATCCCCACCAGCGTGGGAATCGAACCAGCAACCTTCAAATTACAAGCCCGACTCCCTCACCACTAGGCCACGACTACCCATATGGGAACCTCCCGCAGGGTGTTAAAAGTAACACTGACGCAGATACTTAAGTGGTTAATTAAGTAATGATTATTTGATTATTGAAGACACCTGATCATAACGAGCAGAATCACTGAAGAAAGAGCACAAGAACTACAACTGACTTCAGACACAGTCTTAGATGAAATAATTAGTCTCTTATTAGAAACAAGACTGAATTTATTTCAGTCATTCGTCTACAGTTCTCAGAATTAACAGGTTTAGATGCAGATATTTTAATGAACATGTTTGATCACTATTATGCTGATGAGTGTTTCATGTAGTTGGCCAGTTACTCTTGGTTTTTATGTTGAGTTTGCGTTTTAATAAACATTCAGGGCTGGGTGGGTCACTTTTAAAATGTATTTCACTACAGATTGCAAAACACATGCTTTAAAAAGTCATTTGTAACGTATTTCGTTACATTACTCAAGTTTAGTCACTTCATCTAAATACTTTAGAATACTTTGGAATACTAATAAGTGTGAAACAAACACAAAAAAAGGTCATTGAGAGTTTTTATCTCACAATTCTGACTTTTTCCCTCAGAATTGCATGATATAAAGTTGCAATTGCGAATTATAAAGTCAGAATTATGAGATATAAACTCACAATATTGAGAAAAGTCAAAAATATGAGATATAATTCTGACTTTTCTCAATATTGTCAGTTTATATCTCATAATTCTGACTTTTCTCAATATTGTCAGTTTATATCTCATAATTCTGACTTTTCTCAATATTGTGAGTTTATATCTCATAATTCTGACTTTTCTCAATATTGTGAGTTTATATCTCATAATTCTGACTTTTCTCAATATTGTGAGTTTATATCTCATAATTCTGACTTTTCTCAATATTGTGAGTTTATATCTCATAATTCTGACTTTTCTCAATATTGTCAGTTTATATCTCATAATTCTGACTTTTCTCAATATTGTGAGTTTATATCTCATAATTCTGACTTTTCTCAATATTGTCAGTTTATATCTCATAATTCTGACTTTTCTCAATATTTTCTCGCAATGTTGAGAAAAGTCAGAATTATGAGATATAAGACAAAAAGTCAGTACTGCAAGTTTATATCTCCCAATTGCAAATGCAAACTCAATTTTTTACAATTATAAAATGACTCACAAAACATGAAAACAGTTGTGGATCATCAGGACAGTTCAGTTGACAGTTGTGCAATTTTTTAAAATAAATTCAGTCATTTTGTCTTGTTCAGGACTGTACTAAATAAAAATAACAACATTTTTATGATAATATTTTAAATGTTGATGAAACTGAACTCGTCTTTTTCAGACGGTCAGAGTCAGAGAATCACCAATCGCTGTTTAAATGACATTAAAACTCAAAGTAATCACTTTGGTAATCTAAAACACTTTTCAGATGGAACTGTAATCTGATTACCACCCATTTAAAATGAAATACAGTCACTCAAATGTTGTATTTTAAATACGTCACTAAGTCACTTGTATTTCGTTACTCCCCGACCCTGTAAACATTGTTACAAAAACCACAGTTTAGGAGATGACATAAATAAGGGCAATCAGATGACATTTTCATGCCACACATCAGACATTTTGAATTTTTAAACACCGCTGATGCTATCTTGAGGTCATTTTTAAATATCAAGTCCAAATGTTATTATTCAACCACTTAACAGTAATTATGATGGGAAGCCATGTCTCCTGCGGGCGTTTTACCCCCAGAAAATTCTGAAAATATAATTATATTTTCTTTCGAGAACACATACTCCCTATCTACAGTCATGATTCATAATGAACGGGTCTTTCTTTCTTCAGATGATGGTTCAGATGACGTGTCCGTGTCTGTGATGGAGGGAGATTCAGTCACTTTACACACTGGTGTTAAAAGAGACCAACAAGAGAGCATTCACTGGTATTTTTATACCACTTGCATCGCTTACATCACTGGAAATCTCAGTGATCGCTGTACCGATGTTCGGTGTGATAAAAGTAATGAGAGATTCAGAGACAAATTGAAGCTAGATATTCAGACTGGATCTCTGACCATCTGTAACATCAATACCAGACACTCCGGAGACTATAAAGCAGTGATCGTGAAAATCAGCGACCAAGAAAAGATCTTCAAAGTTTCTGTTTTTGGTGAGTCATTATGTTTAAAAGCAGGTTACGTTTAAATCATTTCACCATGTTTATACCAGAGACTGTTTTTCTCATTACCTGCGTCTGAACAGAACAGAGTTACTTACACTGTTTGAGTTTCTCTATCGGTGATAGAACCTGTTCAAACCTTTTAATAGTTTTAAGTTCACTGGGGTAGTACAGAAGATTCAATGTAAAATATGTAAAGATCTCATAATATAATGACTGCAAATGATTGTTGCATTGCGTTTTCTTGTACTATTATAAAGCAGAAAGATATATTTCAATGTAGTAATACATGTGCAGGTCTATCTAAAAAAGACCACATTTGTCCACAATTGACTTGATATTTAGCAGTTTTACAATTAATTTTGTTTCTAATGAATGCCTAATTTAATATGCACAACCATTTTCACTGTTAATGGAGTTTATTTTCCCCAAAAGATCATCCAGCAGCTGTTGTTTGTGTTTCAGAAGTTTCTCCTGCTGGTCGAGATGAAGTGAAGTCAGTGATGAAGGGGGAATCTGTCACTTTAGTTCCTGGTGTGATAAACGGCTTAAAGTATGTGATGTGGTGTTTTAAAGGCAATCCCATCGCTCAAATCACTGTAGACCAGAGTAAGATTTTTACAGATGAACAGGGTAATGATGGAGGCGTGAGACTGAAGGTGGATCATCAGACCGGATCTCTGAACATCACAAACAGCACAATCCAAGACTCTGGACTCTATCAAGTACAGATCATCAACAGCAGATTCAGTGTCATCAGGAGCTTCTGTGTTTGTGTCACTGGTGAGTATCACTGAGTCACTGGAAGTTCAGAACTTATTTATACTCGTTCAATTTTTGACTTAAATATAACATATTAGAATATAAGGGCTATTTAACGCAACAATGCATTAAGTGACCAAATCGTTAATTCTAAAATAAATGAACAAAAATGACTTGCTTTCCTTTGTGTCTGAGCATTTGTCTGCAAATTTAACATTAAATTCAACACTAAACTTAACATGAACATTTAACATTAAACTTAACATTAACATTTAACATGAACATTTAACATTAAATTCAACACTGTTTTAGAACGACTGGAATAAAACATTAACTGTCATAATCGTGTCCATGTTTTCTTCTGTTTGTTCCTTGTTTTCAGCCCTGTCACCTGTTATGTGTTCCTTTGTTTTGCTTTCGTCTGTTATCATGTGCCTGTCTCATTATTAGTTCATTCAAGTCAGCCGTGTCTCGTTTGTAATTATGTCCGTCTCCTGTTTCCCGCTTGTTATCCTCCTGGTGTTCAGTGTATATATTCCCTCCGTGTCTGTCTAGTCCTTGTCAGTTCTTAAAGTACCATGCGTGGTGTCATCCCTGTTCCTGTCTGTACACCGATCAACATTAAACTGTTTGAAAGAGTATTCCGTCATCGTGCCTGTTCCTGCACACCACCACGTTACATTAACACATCTATAGCTATCATCTCTGAGATTCACGAAGCATTTTTGAATCCGGAGGTGAGTTTTATGTGCCGTGTTCATTGTAGATCAGACTGGCAAACTGATTAACACAGTGAGACCCATGTGACCATAACGATATTAATGTCCACATCAGTGGACGATATCAGCAGTCGGCCGTCGTCATTGGCCGGCTCCTTCGTCAGTATCACATGCTGCTCACGTGAACGGTTGGCCAATGCTGGGAGTGATTTTCTCTGACATAGTGACATACCTCCCGAATTTCATCAAAAAAATCGTAATTTGTGTGAACGAAGGTTTTACAGGTGTGGAATGACATAAGGGTGAGTAATTAATGATGGCAGGGTAGTCGTGGCCTAATGGTGAGGGAGTCAGGCTTGTAGTCTGAAGGTTGCTGGTTCGATTCCCAAACCAGCAGGAAGTGAAAATGGGGATTGTGAATAAACAGCACTCTCTCCAACTTCAATACCACGACTAAAGTGCCCTTGAGCAAGACACCAAATCCCTAATTGCTCCCCTTGTAAGTCGCTTTGGATAAAAGCGTCTGCCAAATGAATAAATGTAAATGTAATGACAGAAATTTCATTTTTGTGTGAACTAACCCTTTAAAGGCTCTGATATACTTCTTTTGCGTTCTTCTTTTGTTATTGTATGTCTTTTGTGGATTGATGTAAAATGTATTACAACAAAAAATAATAAAGTAGAATGTTAGGAATCCCGTACGAGCCCCCAAGTAGAGAATGTGACGGCATTTTCTATATACTCATTTATGTATTTTTCATTTCAGGTAATTTAGAGGATCTTAACGTTAGTTTTTTTTGTTTGTTGTTTTGGCCTGGTCCACTCCTGAATTTAACCCCCATTTGATTCTGTTAATCATTATTATTTGTGTATGTTATTGTGAATAAATGTCTTTATTTGAAAAACTTCATCGACTGAGTGGCTACAAATTCATTTATGTTGCAGCTGACATAAATTGGGGGCTCCTCCACAAGTTCGAGTTTTTCTTTGCGGTCGTAACAATGTCAGCAACAAATAATTGTATAAACTTGCAAAACTTGATCAACAGTTACTGCTGTTCTGCTCTCGCACAAAAGACTTTATTCAGTAAATCGTAGAACATTTTACACATGATTTTCGACGCAGTCTTTCAGGAGTGCAAGTGGACTGCTCCGACATGAACATACTGAAGTTTCAACTTCTCTTACAGGAAAGACATTTTAAAAATGATTCAATTTAAAATCATGCATTTCCAGGAACTTTACAGTGTGATGTAGGAATATTTAAGGAGAGTTTCAACTGCTCAGGTTTGAATTTAATATCTATGTCTCACTGAATGCCTCTTCATTTTCCGTTTTCCTTTGTCATTTGGCTTACATTTAATACTTTTAAATACCTTTTGGGCCATTCATGATTCTCTACAGTGGAAAAGTCTGAAACTCTGTTATAGAAATACTTACTTGAACTGCAACTCAAGCATATTAATTACATAAATGTTACAGAACTGAAAGAAACCAGAGACCATAAATGACCCTTTTAATGCTTTTGCATGATTGGAATAAACATGAATCTGATTGTTTTGTAACGCACCATTTTAAGTAAAATAAGATTAATGTGGTATATAACTGTTCAAGCATGTAATTAATGATTTTAGGTAAATAGACAAAGGCTACATTAAACAAGGAATCAATCAGAAGCCCAAAACCAAAGTGGCATCAGTGCCATAAACATTATTTAACATTGTCTGTGAAAACAAACTAAAGTTGCGTCAGGACACTCATCAGAGGAACAAGAAACGCCATCAGAGAAGTACGCAGACAAGAAGCCTCAGAGACCTTCACTTGAACCGGGACCCACTTATCTGTGAATATAATGCAATGCAGTGAAATGCATTCATGATAGAAATCTTCATAAACTGTTATATACAAATGATTAAAGTCACCTGTGTTCCCTTCAGACAACATCAGAGGACCCATGGATATGGAAGCGCTGTCATGGAAGTCCAGAGACCTGCTCTCTCTGAGATGATGTCTGGAGTTACAGTCCTGATAGAGAAAAGAGTGAAATCCAGCTGTGTCAATCCCTGTTCAATATCACCGGAAGTGCACAAAATCCAGCCAAAACAAGTCTTTTAGCAGCCTTGAACATTAAAGCTCACCACCATGGACAATTAAGCCTTTATATTTACATTAACCATCCCAAAACTCACAGTTGAGCAGCGATTGCTTGACAGAAGGCAAAGGTGAACAGCACAGTGCAGGTAAAGCTTAGTGGAGTTTGCAGTGAAGATAAACATCCTGAAGGAGAATCGGCTGGATGTCGAGGAAGCCGCTCTGCCGCAGTTCCACTGTGTCGTCATCTGGATTGGGACACCTGAGGATATCAATATTGATAATCAAGAAGTCAAATTCCTTTCTTTGTTTCTATTGTACAAAAATGTAATCCTAAAAAGCACAGCTTTAGTCTCTAAGGATGAGGTCCCAGCGGAGGCTGTAATCGGGATCATTCACAGGTGTAGCCCAACACGTGTCCATCACCAGGGCAAACTGGCGTCTGTCAACCCCCTCAACACGAACTTCCACATGCATCTCCTGGTCGAGCTCTGCATCCACTGCACCAGTGAAGGGCCGGATAAACTCATCATCCTTCGTATGAAATCATCCGAACCTGCTATCTGCCTTCACTAGCGGGAAGAGTCTTGTGCACAACACTGATTAAATAATAACAATAAGATCTGCGTTATAAATTAATTCTGACATTTACTTGACTGTGTGCCATTCTAAACTATGGCATTCATCCTTCCATGGAACACAAAAGCAGAAATTTTCAAGATTCAAAAAATGCAATGACAACATAAAAGTATCATTGAAATATGATATTTATTTATATAATTATTGTGATGAGCAGCACGGAAGAGAGCCGTGAGGGAAAATGATAATGAGTGATAATGAGCGTCACCTGCGCGCTACACCGGTCTCGTGTCTCTCACAGAGGAGCTCCGGAAGCATAGAAGAGGAGCGACGACAGTGAAGGACGAGAGGACCAGGCCTGGATTTTATGTTGCGTTTTGTTATGGTTGTGTGGGCGGCAGTCGCCGTGAGGAACTGCCGCCCTTTTACTTTCGTTTTATTGTTTGTTTATTTTATTATTAAGTCGTCTTGAGGAGCACAGGATTACTCATTCTCCAGTTAAACTGTTGAACTGTTAAACTGTCAGATTCAATGTCACCGTGACTTACCGTGAAGTCCCGAAATCTGACCCACTGTCCCATTTACACTATCCTGAATCCATTCTCCCTCCAGCCGTCATAGTCCGTGGTCGCTTCCTCCTCCTTCTTTTGCCAGCGTTCGGGAGCTCGTGTTTCTGTAGCGTCTGTCGTTGCTGTGCAACCATGAACAGTTTTCTCCACGTTTACGCGGTAATTTCAATGGATTCTCTGCTTATTGCGTCCTGTATGTCTGAAAGCTACAACTTTCTTAAGTTGGGAACACACCGAACCGACTCGCGACACCCGAGTATAAAAGAGTCTGTTGAAGCAGATATATTTGTCAAATTTCATCATTCAAAAAGGGAAAGCGAAACTAAGACTGCGTGTTTACAAACCATAGTTGAGTTGATAAAGCAGATCAACATCTCTTCTAACATCAGACAAATGACTGCATTAAAGTGTTGGAACAACTACTTTTTCTGTAGTTTCAACATGTTTATGCGAAAGATAACAGAAGGGAATGTCGCAACAGGTATGAATTCATTTACAGCGTTTTTTCATATTAATATTGAATATTGTGTAAAGAAAATAAAAAATACAGATGTTTCCTTTCTTTGTCTTTCAGGTTTTATGATAAGACTTGATGATTATTATAACTGCTATGAATGAATGAAAAGACAATGAATAATTTAATTAATTAATATTATATCTTATATTGTTTAATGAAAATCATAAATGAAGTGTTCTTTCTATCAATGCCAGGTAAGCTTTTATATATTTTGAGGATCTTTGCCTCCTTTATTTCTGTCTGCACTGTGGAGAAGCTGAACGCGTTCCCGCTCCAGTCCACTAGGTGGTGACAACACACTAGAAGATCCAGAAGTGTTTTAGAAGATAGCAAAAGAAGATTCCTTCTGTCTGGAGTCTGATCGCTGCAAACATCAACATCTGTGAGTAAAAAAAACTGTTTCCCGATTATCACGATCTGAACGCTGCGGATCCCGATTCTTAAATGCTGTTTTTTTTTTTTTTAAATGATTCATTTAATGCGC
Organism: Opsariichthys bidens; assembly: GCA_037194245.1. NCBI lineage: Eukaryota > Metazoa > Chordata > Actinopteri > Cypriniformes > Xenocyprididae > Opsariichthys > Opsariichthys bidens. The sequence continues at coordinate 1,390,372 of CM074291.1, read as the reverse complement.
GAATAAACATTAACTGAGAATCATATGTGATCTCAATAGCATGTGGAGCACGTGTGTATATTCCCCTACGTGGAAAAAAGTCATTTATCTTAACGTTACATGTTTTTAATTTGGACAGTGAGCGAAAACTAATGTTACACCCAAAAAAGTTTAATATATATATTTTAAACTTAAGCTGTAGAGTGTTTGGGATCTTTCTGTTGTTGATCGAAGTGATGAGCGTCATGAACGGATACTTGGTGAAAGGAAAAATGACTAGAAACATTTAGTTAAAATTTTTGTTAGTTTTAGTTTTTAATTTTTGTCTTGCAGTCAAGAAGAGATTTCCAAATGTGTCCAAAGCATCTTTGAGGATTAGAACTGGTGAAACTGAGACTTCTTGAAAATTTGTTTGAAAATACTGTAATATTGTAATTTTGAAAAACATTAAGTATGTTCCTTGCTGACTTTTCTTCAAATGTTCACGTGTTATAGATGGTAAATAAGTTTTTCTTCAAATGTGACGTGTGAATGTAGTTTCTTGGTTTGAAAAATATATATTTTTAAGTGCTTTTAAAAAATAAATTTTAAAAATATGAAAAAAAAGTTTTATTTACATTAATTCATTTAGCAGACGCTTTTATCCAAAGCGACTTACAAGTGAGGAAAACAAACAAGCGATTCTTCATGAAGAGGCAAATAGACACAGGAAGTGCTCACAACACAAGTTTCAGACGTTGCTCAGAGTAACAGAAGCTGGAGTAGGAAGGGAAAATAAATTATGAAGGGGTTAAGTGTTCATGAAAGAGATGAGTTTTCAGATGTGTCTTGAATATAGCCAGGGATTCTGTGTTCCTGATGAAGGTAGGGAGATCATTCCACCAGCAGGGAACAGAGAGGGAGAAAGTTCTGGAGAGTGATTTTGTACCACAAGCCTTCGTTCCTTTAGTGATCTCAGTCTTCTGGTGGAGACGTAGAGTTGTAGCAGTGAGTGGAGGTAGGAGGTGCAGAGCCTGTGGAGGATCTGTAAGCGTCAGCGTCTTGAACTTGATGCGAGCAGCGAGGGGTAGCCAGTGCAGAGAGATGAAGAGGGGCGTGACGTGGACTCTCTTGGGCTCGTTGAAGACCAGACGTGCAGCAGCGTTCTGGATCATTTGAAGAGGTTTGATCGCACTTGACGCCAGTTCAGCCAGAAGAGCATTGCAGTAATCGAGCCTTGAAATGACCAGGGCCTGGACCAGAAGTTGTGTTGCATGCTCAGTCAGGAAGGGCTGGATTTTCCTGACCGACCTGTCTTTGAGATGTGGTCTCTGAAGGTCAGTTGGTCATCAAAGATTACTCCAAGATTTCTGGCCGAATTTGATGGGGTAATCAAAAATCAACATGAAATCATGTTGTAGAGTTGGAGTGGCAGGGAAGACTAAAAGCTTTTATGTAAATAAATTTGAGAATATATTTTAGAGAATGAATTTTTTGGCTTTTTTTTGTATATTTTTAAATCTTAGGTTTTGCCCATTTGGCAGCAAAATAGAGCTGCAACTTATGATTATTTTGATAATCGATTAGTTGGCTGATTTTTTTTTTCAAATAATCAGATAAAAATGCTAATTCTCTTTTCTTTTTTGGGACAAACACACTATTGCACATCCTGCCCAGTGTCCTTCAAACAAACGTGCCAATTAAACGTTATGAAAACATACAGTCCTTCATTTCTTAAACTGCTAGAGAGCGAATAAAATAGGCTCATAAAAGCAATGCCAGCAAAAAATGCAAGCTGTTATCAAACCCAAAGCAGGCCATACAAAATATCAAGTTTTTTGGACATTATGTGTGAATAATGAGAGTTTTTGACGGATCCCTATCTGATAACAGCTTGAATTCTTGCTGGTGTTCTTTTTATGAGCCGATTGTGTGGCTGGACAGTATTGAACTGATTTTTCTTTTTCTCTCTAACCAAAAGTCAGTTTTAGAACACTTGTGAATGTACATATTTGAATGCAGTTCTATGTGTCCTGTTTTCCTTCTTTTTCTTATCTCTCGGGGAAGATCGTAAATTTTGGGAAGATTGTCGGCCCCATTCTCAATTTATTAAATATACACTTTAATGCTTGAATTAGTATAGAAATAAATTCATTAACCAATTTTTTTAATTGTTTTTTTTTTTTTTTTTTATCAGATCTTCTCCTCCCACTGCAATTCCCCAATAAATGCTGGAATATTCCCATCAGCCTACAAGTGAAGACGAGAATCAAACCATCAGGAAGAGCTGAAATGTGCAAAGACAGAGAGAAGATGAGAGATCCACAACACTGCAGAATGAAACACTCTGAAGAACAAAGAGGTTGGTGTTTATTCCTGATCCTTCATTAATGATACATATCGCTATAAATCACTCAACATTATGACGATTTATTATGGTTATTTTCAGACCAGATGGAGGTGAAAAAGAAAACTAAAGAATTGGATGAGGTGGAGGAGAAAAACCATTTAATCAATGGAGAAAAACATTTGACTTACTCACAGACTGGAAATACGGAAGCCAAGAAGATCTTCTCCTGCCCTCAGTGTGGAGAGAGTTTCACACGTAAAAGACGTTTCAGGGAGCACATGAGTACTCATTCTCCAGTTAAACTGTTGACATGTGACCAGTGTGGAGAGAGTTTCAAACGTAAAAGAAGTCTTGAGGAGCACATGAGTACTCATTCTCCAGTTAAACTGTTGACATGTTTCCAGTGTGGAGAGAGTTTCAAACGTAAAAGAAGTCTTGAGGAGCACATGAGTACTCATTCTCCAGTTAAACTGTTGACATGTGACCAGTGTGGAGAGAGTTTCAAACGTAAAAGAAGTCTTGAGGAGCACATGAGTACTCATTCTCCAGTTAAACTGTTGTCATGTGACCAGTGTGGAGAGAGTTTCACACGTAAAAGAAGTCTTGAGGAGCACATGAGTACTCATTCTCCAGTTAAACTGTTGTCATGTGACAAGTGTGGAGAGAGTTTCAAACGTAAAAGAAGTCTTGAGGAGCACATGAGTACTCATTCTACAGTTAAACTGTTGACATGTGACCAGTGTGGAGAGAGTTTCAAACGTAAAAGAAGTCTTGAGGAGCACATGAGTACTCATTCTCCAGTTAAACTGTTGACATGTGACCAGTGTGGAGAGAGTTTCACACGTAAAAGAAGTCTTGAGGAGCACATGAGTACTCATTCTCCAGTTAAACTGTTGTCATGTGACAAGTGTGGAGAGAGTTTCAAACGTAAAAGAAGTCTTGAGGAGCACATGAGTACTCATTCTACAGTTAAACTGTTGACATGTGACCAGTGTGGAGAGAGTTTCAAACGTAAAAGAAGTCTTGAGGAGCACATGAGTACTCATTCTCCAGTTAAACTGTTGTCATGTGACAAGTGTGGAGAGAGTTTCACACGTAAAAGAAGTCTTGAGGAGCACATGAGTACTCATTCTACAGTTAAACTGTTGACATGTTTCCAGTGTGGAGAGAGTTTCAAACGTAAAAGAAGTCTTGAGGAGCACATGAGTACTCATTCTACAGTTAAACTGTTGACATGTGACCAGTGTGGAGAGAGTTTCACAAGTAAAAGAAGTCTTAAGGAGCACATGAGTACTCATTCTCCAGTTAAACTGTTGTCATGTGAAAAGTGTGGAGAGAGTTTCAAACGTAAAAGAAGTCTTGAGGAGCACATGAGTACTCATTCTACAGTTAAACTGTTGACATGTGACCAGTGTGGAGAGAGTTTCACAAGTAAAAGAAGTCTTAAGGAGCACATGAGTACTCATTCTCCAGAGAAACTGTTGACATGTGACCAGAAACCTTACAAGTGTTCACACTGCAAGAAGAGTTTCAGTCGGGCAGAACGTCTGAAAAGACACGAGAGGATCCACACTGGAGAGAAACCTTACACGTGTTCACACTGCAAGAAGAGTTTCAGTCAATCAGTAAATCTGAAAACACATGAGAGGATCCACACTGGAGAGAAACCTTACAAGTGTTCACACTGCAAGAAGAGTTTCAGTCGGGCAGGACATCTGAAAAAACACGAGAGGATCCACACTGGAGAGAAACCTTACAAGTGTTCACACTGCAAGAAGAGTTTCAGTGTGTCAGTAAATCTGAAAACACATGAGAGGATCCACACTGGAGAGAAACCTTACAAGTGTTCACACTGCAACAAGAGTTTCAGTCATTTAGGAGATCTGAAAACACATGAGAGGATCCACACTGGAGAGAAACCTTACACGTGTTCACACTGCAAGAAGAGGTTCAGTCAATCAGTAAATCTGAAAACACATGAGAGGATCCACACTGGAGAGAAACCTTACACGTGTTCACACTGCAAGAAGAGTTTCAGTCAATTAGTAAATCTGAAAACACATGAGAGGATCCACACTGGAGAGAAACCTTATAAGTGTTCACACTGCGACAAGAGATTCAATCACTCAGGAAGTTTGAAAAGACACATAGATAGAATGCATATTTAACTAATATCTGTAAAAGTTCTGATATTCACATACAAGAATATCCACGTTTCAGTGTAACTGTAAGGCCCGCCCACTGGTCCAATGACGGTTTCCAATAGAGTGGGTGAAGGTATCTGCGTGTTGCTGTCTTCCTTTTTATAAAACGCGATATCAACTAAATTAAATGTATTTCTTTATATACATTACCTCTATATTTTCATCTGACTCCAATTATGAAAAAGGTTTAAATCATATTTGATTAGCTATACGTTTGAATAAATGTTTGATTATTCCTTTTAACCCTTTATACTCATTCGTTCGGATTCCTATAACCCTTTGAGTCTCGTACCGATCGGAATACGATCTCTAATCACAAACTCGTCAGTCTTGGTCATCTAGACAGAGGCAAATTGACTGATACTTTTAGACGCCGCACCATGCTTGCATATTTCTAAAAATATGTGATTCAGTCCCCATAGATCTGTAAACACTTAATTAGAATAACACTATATCTAGCCAGAGGTCATGACCATTATCATAGAACCAAGTTGACCAATCTAACTTCCTCTAAAGATAACTTTACATAATCATGCCGTAGTTTCCCACGTACATTTAGTTAGAATAATATTACAATAATCAGAGGTTGAGGCTGACCCGAATTCAGATTGGTCTGACAACCCTTTTGTTCTTCTGAACGGAAAAACCCATATTAGCCTCTACAGCCTAAGTACACGTGACTAATGCCAATGTGTTAGTCGGAGCTCCAAAACTGAGTTTTGGTCCGTTACTAACCTGAGCGTTGATTTGTGGAGTTAACGTAACCTACTAGAGTTTAATAATTTCAGAGTCGATCAGAATAAATTCAAACATAACAATTTATTAACCAGGTAATAGAACAATAATTCAAATCCAATTCAAAGAATAAAACATACATCCAATCGATAATAAAGGAACACAGTGATTGTGCGGGAGATCTGCCTACAGACTCCTGGAACTTTTTGCCAGTTCTCTCTAAATACCCAGATAATTCAATAAGACCAAATGGTGGTGTTTGCAATTGTAATTAGGTTTGGTCCCCTGTTCAGGGGGTCACAAATGGGCAATCAGGTTGAATGGGTTATTGGTACCCGTAGAAGGGGGCACTTATTTGCATACAGGAGGTAGTTTGAATGGAGGTTCTGGGGGCCGGCACACCTTTTAGTGGCGCGCAATATCGCTTGCTTTCTAGAACTTCTTGGAAATTCGTACTACGTCTGGGAGAATGAGACCATTTTACCAGACGCACTGAGACATTTCAAATGATACCAAACATGTATATTCATTTGTTGTACACATTTAGATTGGGATTGTTTCTCATCCTTCTCCCTCACCTAAAACTCAGGGGATGGTGGGGAGAGTGTATTGGTGAGGTGTGAACTGCTTGGCATGGGGCGTCTCGGATGGTGCTGTCACTTATGCAGAAGAGCATTCAAATGTTGATCTGTCAGGAAAAGTTGTCCTTCAGTCCAGACAATTCGACTCCAGCCTTACATAACAAATTAGTTCAAAAGAATTATGAATTAATTTTATAGTCAATGAACCTGTTTGTCCAGTGGACACTTGGTTAACGATTTATTAATTCTATGAAATGTTCATATCCTGGTTATGGGTAATAACACTCTTACTGTACAATCTACTCAGAGCATGTAGTCAAAATCGGCCTGATTGGGACTCCAGTATATGAGTATGAAACTTCACATGTGACATGCACAAGACTTTATTAACTAAACACTACTCTAACGTTCACACACTAGGGCTGTGCAACTGCAAAACAATCACGATTTGATCACATGCGATTTCTAAACCGCATAATTCTGACATTTCAGTTATTAATTTATTCATATTTTAATTCAGAATACTTCAACGTTCTTGTGCGCATGTTTAAAACGTTAACCAATCAGAGCTCACGCAGCGCGCCGCGCAATTTACGACAAAGCAGAGCGGGAGAACTGAATAGACGATCGAGGAAAGAACTTAAAATATGGATGCAGGTCAGAATAAAAAGGATTTGGTGCCAAAGAGAAATTCAACATCAGTCGTTTGGGAGTATTTTGGATTCAGGAGAGAGGATGTGTCAGAGAGCAAGATAATTTGCAAGACTTGTGAGGCGATTATCGCAACAAAACGGTGCAATACGACAAAACAGCGGCATAAAAAAACTATGATGAACGTATGTCGACAAAGTCCATTGAAACGACTGAACAAGTATCCATTGTTCAAGCATTTGCAAGCGTGACTTATGAGATCAAAACGGCGCAAAGAAATTACTGACACGATCACCAATCATATATGCAAAAGCAGCTGCTCTGATGGGGATGAACTTTCAAACATTAAGGAAATGAGTTCACACAAGGTGAGTTAATTCATGTAAACTGGATGAATCTCTTCTCTTGAGGTAAACACTTTTATATGGCTTTTTAATCTTCTCTTCCTGTTCTGTAGGTCAAAGGAACATCTGAATCTGTGAGTAGCACAAGCAGAGAGAATCCTGACATCGATCTACCTCCACCAGGCAAAAAAGCAAGGAAGTCCTTCGGAAGCTTCTTCAAAACGACTTCAGCCATGCCGGCAACTCTGCAACTTGAAGAAGTCACAGCCTCTGAGCTAAACAGCTGCCTGCTTTCTCCATCCATTGACAGTGAGGAAGATTCTCTGAAATGGTGGAGACTCCATCAGATCAATTTTCCAAGAATGAGCAGGGTTGCACAAAAGTGTCTTTGTGTTCCTGCCACCAGCTCACTTTCAGAGAGTGTTTAGGACTGGGGGAAATGTGGAGACATCTTCATGCTTATGAACATGGTGAACATGCTGGTTCTGTTAGTTGTTATTTATTATGACTGGAGTTTAGGTCAGTTCATCTGTATTTTATGTCTTTTTTTAAGACAATTTATTACAGTTTTGTTTATGAAGCAGATGCTCCTGTACAGCATGTTATTTCACTGTGAAATGTTGTGCACTGTAATACAGTTTTGAAGTTTATTTATTGTGACGACTGGAGTTTAGGTTAGTTGACCTTAAAGGTGTTAATACTGTTATTTCATTGTGAAATGTTTTGTTATGCACTTCTTGTGCACTGAATACATTCAGAATGAAGCAAAAATAATTACCAAAATCACAAAATAAATTGCAATTGCTATGTTCATTAAAGAAAATCCTGTACTTTCATACAGTTTACCAAGGGAAAAAGAGCTGAAGCAGCCGATGTCTAACACACCTTGGTAAACGTCCATTCAAAGTCATCACTGACCATCGCAATCTTGAGTATCTCCATGAAGCCAAAAGACTGTAAATCCGTCAAGTTCGCTGGACTCTCTTCTTCACCAGATTCAATGTCACCGTGACTTACCGTGAAGTCCCGAAATCTGACCCACTCCCGTTTACACCATCCTGAATCCATTCTCCCTCCAGCCGTCATAGTCCGTGGTCGCTTCCTCCTCCTTCTTTTGCCAGCGTTCGGGAGCTCGTGTTTCTGTAGCGTCTGTCGTTGCTGTGCAACCATGAACAGTTTTCTCCACGTCTACGCGGTAGTTTCAGTGGATTCTCTGCTTATTGCGTCCTGTGTGTCTGAAAGCTACAACTTTCTTAAGTTGGGAACACACCGAACCGACTCGCGACACCCGAGTATAAAAGAGTCTGTTGAAGCAGATATATTTGTCAAATTTCATCATTCAAAAAGGGAAAGCGAAACTAAGACTGCGTGTTTACCAACCATAAACAAAGAAGCGCTTGCTGACCGTTTTCAGTGTCATTCGCTCTGATCACGTTCTTTATCCACTTCTGAAAACACTCGAGTGAATTTAGAACAACCTTGTGTCTGTGTCGTCATGACTTACTTGCTTTCATAACTTTCGCTTTATATTCTCGTGAAGCGACTCGTTTGCGATACTGAACAGCCAATCAGAGTTCTCTCTCTCAACAGCCGACAGGATCATCTTCAGCCGACGGTGAGAAAACTTAGTCACCCAACGAACACGAACTTGGTGTGTCCCGGGCTTTAGATGAACTGAAGATAAAAGACATTAAATCTCTGAAGATCTGATGAATCAACTCCACATTACCAGCTTCACTTATTACTGACTTTATTTCTGTCACTCGTCCACAGAAGCTCTTATTGAGAATTAACAGGTTTAGATGTTGGTGTTTTATTGAAAGTGTTTCGTTTGAGTGTTTGCTTTAGTTGAGTTGATAAAGCAGATCAACATGTCTCTTCTAACATCAGACGATTGACTGCATTAAAGTGTTGGAACAACTACTTTTTCTGTAGTTTCAACATGTTTATGCGAACGATAACAGAAGGGAATGTCGCAACAGGTATGAATTCATTTACAGCGTTATTTCATAGTAATATTGAATATTGTGTAAAGAAAATAAAAAATACAGATGTTTCCTTTCTTTGTCTTTCAGGTTTTATGATAAGACTTGATGATTATTATAACTGCTATGAATGAATGAAAAGAAAATGAATAATTTAATTAATTAATATTACATCTTATATTGTTAAATGAAAATCAAAAATGAAGTGTTCTTTCTATCAATGCCAGGTAAGCTTTTATATATTTTGAGGATCTTTGCCGCCTTTATTTCTGTCTGCACTGTGGAGAAGCTGAACGCGTTCCCGCTCCAGTCCACTAGGTGGTGACAACACACTAGAAGATCCAGAAGTGTTTGAGAAGATAGCAAAAGAAGATTACTTCTGTCTGGAGTCTGATCGCTGCAAACATCAACATCTGTGAGTAAAAAAAAACTTTTGACCGATTATCACGATCTGAACGCTGCGGATCCCGATTCTTAAATGCTGTGTTTTTTTAAATTATTCATTTAATGTGCGGATAAACATCAACTGAGAATCATATGTGATCTCAATAGCATGTGGAGCACGTGTGTATATTCCCCTACGTGGAAAAATGTAATTTATCTTAACGTTACATGTTTTTAATTTGGACACTTAGTGAAAATTAATGTTACACCCCCCAAAAAAGTTTAATATATATATATATATATATATATATATATATATATATATATATATATATATATATATAAAAATTTAAATTTCAGCTGTAGAGTGTTTGGGATCTTTCTGTTGTTGATCGAAGTGATGAGAGTCATGAACGGATACTTGGTGAAAGGAAAAATGACTAGAAACATTTAGTTAAAAAAAGAAGTGATTTTTGTCTTGCGGTCAAGAAGAGATTTCCAAATGTGTCCAAAGCATCTTTGAGGATTAGAACTGGTGAAACTGAGACTTCTTGAAAATGTGTTTGAAAATACTGTAATATTGTAATTTTGAAAAACATTAAGTGTGTTCCTTGCTGACTTTTCTTCAAATGTGACGTGTGAATGTAGTTTCTTGGTTTGAAAAATATATTTTTAAGTGCTTTTAAAAAATACATTTTAAAAATATGAAAAATGTATTTATTTACATTTACATTAATTCATTTGGTAGACGCTTTTATCCAAAGCGACTTACAAGTGAGGAAAACAAACAAGCGATTCTTCATGAAGAGGCGAATAGACACAGGAAGTGCTCACAACACAAGTTTCAGACGTTGCTCAGAGTAACAGAAGCTGGAGTAGGAAGAGAAAATAAATTATGAAGGGGTTAAGTGTTCACGAAAGAGATGAGTTTTCAGATGTCTCTTGAATATAGCCAGGGATTCTGTGTTCCTGATGAAGGTAGGGAGATCATTCCACCAGCAGGGAGCAGAGAAAGAGAAAGTTCTGGAGAGTGATTTTGTACCACAAGCCTTCGTTCCTTTAGTGATCGCAGTCTTCTGGTGGAGACGTAGAGTTGTAGCAGTGAGTGGAGGTAGGAGGTGCAGAGCCTGTGGAGGATCTGTAAGCGTCAGCGTCTTGAACTTGATGCGAGCAGCGAGGGGTAGCCAGTGCAGAGAGATGAAGAGGGGCGTGACGTGGACTCTCTTAGGCTCGTTGAAGACCAGACGTGCAGCAGCGTTCTGGATCATTTGAAGAGGTTTGATCGCACTTGACGCCAGTTCAGCCAGAAGAACATTGCAGTAATCAAGCCTTGAAATGACCAGGGCCTGGATGAGAAGTTGTGTTGCGTGCTCAGTCAGGAAGGGATGGATTTTCCTGACCGACCTGTCTTTGAGATGTGGTCTCTGAAGGTCAGTTGGTCATCAAAGATTACTCCAAGATTTCTGGCCGAATTTGATGCAGTAATTGCGGATGTTCCTAGCTGGATGTTGAAACCATGTTGTAGAGTTGGAGTGGCAGGGAAGACTAAAAGCTTTTATGTAAATAAATTTGAGAATATATTTTAGAGAATGTATTTTTTGGCTTTTTTTTTGTATATTTTTAAATCTTAGGTTTTGCCCAATTGTCAGCAAAATAGAGCTGCAACTTATGATTATTTTGATAATAGATTAGTTGGCTGATTTTTTTTTCCAAATAATCAGATAAAAATGGTAATTCTCTTTTCTTTTTTGGGACAAACACACTATTGCACATCCTGCCCAGTGTCCTTCAAACAAACGTGCCAATTAAACGCTATGAAAACATTCAGTCCTTCATTTCTTAAACGGCTAGAGAGCGAATAAAATAGGCTCATAAAAGCAATGCCAGCAAAAAATGCAAGCTGTTATCAAACCCAAAGGAGGCCATAAAAAATATCAAGTTTTTTGGACATTATGTGTGAATAATGAGAGTTTTTGACAGATCCCTATCTGATAACAGCTTGAATTCTTGCTGGTGTTCTTTTTATGAGCCGATTGTGTGGCTGGACAGTATTGAACTGATTTTTCTTTTTCTCTCTAACCAAAAGTCAGTTTTAGAACACTTGTGAATGTAAATATTTGAATGCAGTTCTATGTGTCCTGTTTTCCTTCTTTTTCTTATCTCTCGGGGAAGATCGTAAATTTTGGGAAGATTGCCGGCCCCATTCTCAATTTATTAAATATACACTTTAATGCTTGAATTAGTATAGAAATAAATTCATTAAAAAAAAAAACAATTTAAAAAATTGGTTATCGGATCTTTTTCCACTGCAATTCCCCAATAAATGCTGGAATATTCCCATCAGCCTACAAGTGAAGACGAGAATCAAACCATCAGGAAGAGCTGAAATGTGCAAAGACAGTGAGAAGATGAGAGATCCACAACACTGCAGAATGAAACCCTCTGAAGAACAAAGAGGTTGGTGTTTATTCCTGATCTTTCATTAATGATACATATCGCTGTAAATCACTCAACATTATGATGATTTATTATGGTTGTTTTCAGACCAGATGGAGATGAAAAAGAAAAGTAAAGAATTGAATGAGGTGGAAGAGGAAAACCATTTAATCAATGGAGAAAAACATTTGACTTACTCACAGACTGAAAATACGGAAGCCGAGAAGATCTTCTCCTGCCCTCAGTGTGGAGAGAGTTTCACACGTAAAAGACGTTTCAGGGAGCACATGAGTACTCATTCTCCAGTTAAACTGTTGACATGTGACCAGTGTGGAGAGAGTTTCAAACGTAAAAGAAGTCTTGAGGAGCACAGGAGTACTCATTCTCCAGTTAAACTGTTGTCATGTGACCAGTGTGGAGAGAGTTTCACACGTAAAATAAGTCTTGAGGAGCACATGAGTACTCATTCTCCAGTTAAACTGTTTTCATGTGACCAGTGTGGAGAGAGTTTCACACGTAAAAGACGTTTCAAGGAGCACATGAGTGCTCATTCTACAGTTAAACTGTTGTCATGTGACCAGTGTGGAGAGAGTTTCACACGTAAAAGAAGTCTTGAGGAGCACTTGAGTACTCATTCTCCAGTTAAACTGTTGTCATGTGACCAGTGTGGAGAGAGTTTCACATGTAAAAGAAGTCTTGAGGAGCACATGAGTACTCATTCTCCAGTTAAACTGTTGTCATGTGACCAGTGTGGAGAGTTTCACACGTAAAAGACGCCTTGAGGAGCACATGAGTACTCATTCTACAGAGAAACTGTTGTCATGTGACCAGTGTGGAGAGAGTTTCACACGTAAAAGACGTTTCAAGGAGCACATGAGTGCTCATTCTACAGTTAAACTGTTGTCATGTGACCAGTGTGGAGAGAGTTTCACACGTAAAAGAAGTCTTGAGGAGCACTTGAGTACTCATTCTCCAGTTAAACTGTTGTCATGTGACCAGTGTGGAGAGAGTTTCACAAGTAAAAGAAGTCTTGAGGAGCACATGAGTACTCATTCTCCAGTTAAACTGTTGTCATGTGACCAGTGTGGAGAGAGTTTCACATGTAAAAGAAGTCTTGAGGAGCACATGAGTACTCATTCTCCAGTTAAACTGTTGTCATGTGACCAGTGTGGAGAGAGTTTCACACGTAAAAGACGCCTTGAGGAGCACATAAGTACTCATTCTACAGAGAAACTGTTGTCATGTGACCAGTGTGGAGAGAGTTTCACACGTAAAAGAAGTCTTGAGGAGCACATGAGTACTCATTCTACAGTTAAACTGTTGACATGTGACCAGTGTGGAGAGAGTTTCACACGTAAAAGACGTTTCAAGGAGCACATGAGTACTCATTCTCCAGTTAAACTGTTGACATGTGACCAGTGTGGAGAGAGTTTCACACGTAAAATAAGTCTTGAGGAGCACATGAGTACTCATTCTACAGTTAAGCTGTTGTCATGTGACCAGTGTGGAGAGAGTTTCACACGTAAAAGACGTTTCAAGGAGCACATGAGTACTCATTCTACAGAGAAACTGTTGACATGTGACCAGTGTGGAGAGAGTTTCACTCGTAAAAGAAGTCTTGAGGAGCACATGAGTACTCATTCTCCAGTTAAACTGTTGACATGTGACCAGTGTGGAGAGAGTTTCACACGTAAAAGAAGTCTTGAGGAGCACATGAGTACTCATTCTACAGTTAAACTGTTGACATGTGACCAGTGTGGAGAGAGTTTCACACGTAAAAGAAGTCTTGAGGAGCACATGAGTACTCATTCTCCAGTTAAACTGTTGACATGTGACCAGTGTGGAGAGAGTTTCACACGTAAAAGAAGTCTTGAGGAGCACATGAGTACTCATTCTACAGTTAAACTGTTGACATGTGTCCAGTGTGGAGAGAGTTTCACACGTAAAAGACGTCTTGAGGAGCACATGAGTACTCATTCTCCAGTTAAACTGTTGACATGTGACCAGTGTGGAGAGAGTTTCACATGTAAAAGAAGTCTTGAGGAGCACATGAGTACTCATTCTACAGTTAAACTGTTGACATGTGACGAGAAACCTTACAAGTGTTCACACTGCAAGAAGAGTTTCAGTGTGTCAGGAAGTCTGAAAAGACATGAGAGAATCCACACTGGAGAGAAACCTTACAAGTGTTCACACTGCAAGAAGAGTTTCAGTCGGGCAGAACATCTGAAAACACATGAGAGGATCCACACTGGAGAGAAACCTTACAAGTGTTCACACTGCAAGAAGAGTTTCAGTCGGGCAGAACATCTGAAAAGACATGAGAGGATCCACACTGGAGAGAAACCTTACAAGTGTTCACACTGCAAAAAGAGATTCAGTCAGTTTGGAAATCTGAAAACACATGAGAGGATCCACACTGGAGAGAAACCTTACAAGTGTTCACACTGCAAGAAGAGATTCAGTCAGTTAGGACATCTGAAAACACATGAGATGATCCACACTGGAGAGAAACCTTACACGTGTTCACACTGCAAGAAGAATTTCAGTCACTCAGTACATCTGAAAAGACATGAGAGGATCCACACTGGAGAGAAACCTTACAAGTGTTCACACTGCAAGACGAGATTCAGTCAGTCAGTACATCTGAAAACACATGAGTTGATCCACACTGGAGAGAAACCTTACAAGTGTCCACACTGCGATAGGAGATTCAATCGGTCGGGAAGTCTGAAAACACACATATATAAAATGCATATTTAACTAATATCTGTAAATGTTCTGATATTCACATACAAGAATCCACGTTCCAGTGTAACAAATTTGTTCAAAATAATTATGAATACTTAATCATAACAAACTTTTTATAATTAATTATAAATATTTGGATCAGTTAATAGAATTAACTTAATGTAGTAAAATTAATTTATAGTCAATTAACCTTTTTGTCCAGTGGACACTTGGTTAACGATTTATTAATTCTATGAAATGTTCATATCCTGGTTATGGGTAATGACACTCTTACTGTACAATCTACTCAGAGCATGTAGTCAAAATCTGCCTGATTGGGACTCCAGTATATGAGTATGAAACTTCACATGTGACATGCACAAGACTTTATTAACTAAACACTTAAACTACTCTAACGTTCACACACTAGGGCTGTGCAACTGCAAAACAATCACGATTTCTAAACCGCATAATTCTGTCATTTCATTTATTAATTTAATCATACTTTAATTCAGAATACTTCAACGTTCTTGTGCGCATGTTTAAAACGTTAACCAATCAGAGCTCACGCAGCGCGCCGCGCAATTTACGACAAAGTAGAGCGGGAGAACTGAATAGACGATCGAGGAAAGAACTTAAAATATGGATGCAGGTCAGAATAAAAAGGATTTGGTGCCAAAGAGAAATTCAACATCAGTCGTTTGGGAGTATTTTGGATTCAGGAGAGAGGATGTGTCAGAGAGAAAGGTCATTTGCAAGACTTGTGAGGCGATTATTGCAACAAAACGGGGCAATACGACAAAACAGCGGCATAAAAAAACTGTATGATCAACGTATGCCGACAAAGTCCATTGAAACTAACAAAAGCAAACCTCAAAGCCTGAACCGACTGAACAAGTTTCCATTGTTCAAGCATTTGCAAGCGTGACTTATGAGATCAAAACAGCGCAAAGAAATTACTGAGGCGATCACCAATCATATATGCAAAAGCAGCTGCTCTGATGGGGATGAACTTTCAAACATTAAGGAAATGAGTTCACACAAGGTGAGTTAATTCATGTAAACTGGATGAAACTCTTCTCTTGAGATAAACACTTTTATATGGCTTTTTAATCTTCTCTTCCTGTTCTGTAGGTCAAAGGAACATCTGAATCTGTGAGTAGCACAAGCAGAGAGAATCCTGACATCGATCTACCTCCACCAGGCAAAAAAGCAAGGAAGTCCTTCGGAAGCTTCTTCAAAACGACTTCAGCCATGCCGGCAACTCTGCAACTTGAAGAAGTTACAGCCTCTGAGCTAAACAGCTGCCTGCTTTCTCCATCCATTGACAGTGAGGAAGATCCTCTGAAATGGTGGAGACTCCATCAGATCAATTTTCCAAGAATGAGCAGGGTTGCACAAAAGTGTCTTGTGTGTTCCTGCCACCAGCTCACTTTCAGAGAGTGTTTAGGACTGGGGGAAATGTGGAGACACCTTCATGCTTATGAACATGGTGAACATGCTGGTTCTGTTAGTTGTTATTTATTATGACTGGAGTTTAGGTCAGTTCATCTGTATTTTATGTCTTTTTTTAAGACAATTTATTACAGTTTTGTTTATGAAGCAGATGCTCCTGTACAGCATGTTATTTCACTGTGAAATGTTGTGCACTGTAATACAGTTTTGAAGTTTGTTTATTGTGACGACTGGAGTTTAGGTTAGTTGACCTTAAAGGTGTTAATACTGTTATTTCATTGTGAAATGTTTTGTCATGCACTTCTTGTGCACTGAATACATTCAGAATGAAGCAAAAATAATTACCAAAATCACAAAATAAATTGCAATTGCTATGTTCATTAAAGAAAATCGCATTATTGTGTCCATATTGCCCAGCCCTAATACGTACTTTCATACAGTTTACCAAGGGAAAAAGAGCTGAAGCAGCCGATGTCTAACACACCTTGGTAAACGTCCATTCAAAGTCATCACTGACCATCGCAATCTTGAGTATCTCCATGAAGCCAAAAGACTGTAAACCCGTCAAGTTCGCTGGACTCTCTTCTTCACCAGATTCAATGTCACCGTGACTTACCGTGAAGTCCCGAAATCTGACCCACTGTCCCATTTACACCATCCTGAATCCATTCTCCCTCCAGCCGTCATAGTCCGTGGTCGCTTCCTCCTCCTTCTTTTGCCAGCGTTCGGGAGCTCGTGTTTCTGTAGCGTCTGTCGTTGCTGTGCAACCATGAACAGTTTTCTCCACGTCTACGCGGTAATTTCAATGGATTCTCTACTTATTGCGTCCTGTGTGTCTGAAAGCTACAACTTTCTTAAGCTGGGAACACACCGAACCGACTCGCGACACCCGAGTATAAAAGAGTCTGTTGAAGCAGATATATTTGTCAAATTTCATCATTCAAAAAGGGAAAGCGAAACTAAGACTGCGTGTTTACAAACCATAAACAAAGAAGCGCTTGCTGACCGTTTTCAGTGTCAATCGCTCTGATCACGTTCTTTATCCACTTCTGAAAACACTCGAGTGAATTTAGAACAACCTTGTGTCTGTGTCGTCATGACTTACTTGCTTTCATAACTTTCGCTTTATATTCTCGTGAAGCGACTCGTTTGCGATACTGAACAGCCAATCAGAGTTCTCTCTCTCAACAGCCGACAGGATCATCTTCAGCCGACGGTGAGAAAACTTAGTCACCCAACGAACACGAACTTGGTGTGTCCCGGGCTTTAGATGAACTGAAGATAAAAGACATTAAATCTCTGAAGATCTGATGAATCAACTCCACATTACCAGCTTCACTTATTACTGACTTTATTTCTGTCACTCGTCCACAGAAGCTCTTATTGAGAATTAACAGGTTTAGATGTTGGTGTTTTATTGAAAGTGTTTCGTTTGAGTGTTTGCTTTAGTTGAGTTGATAAAGCAGATCAACATGTCTCTTCTAACATCAGACGATTGACTGCATTAAAGTGTTGGAACAACTACTTTTTCTGTAGTTTCAACATGTTTATGCGAACGATAACAGAAGGGAATGTCGCAACAGGTATGAATTCATTTACAGCGTTATTTCATAGTAATATTGAATATTGTGTAAAGAAAATAAAAAATACAGATGTTTCCTTTCTTTGTCTTTCAGGTTTTATGATAAGACTTGATGATTATTATAACTGCTATGAATGAATGAAAAGAAAATGAATAATTTAATTAATTAATATTACATCTTATATTGTTTAATGAAAATCAAAAATGAAGTGTTCTTTCTATCAATGTCAGGTAAGCTTTTATATATTTTGAGGATCTTTGCCTCCTTAATTTCTGTCTGCACTGTGGAGAAGCTGAACGCGTTCCCGCTCCAGTCCACTAGGTGGTGACAACACACTAGAAGATCCAGAAGTGTTTGAGAAGATAGCAAAAGAAGATTACTTCTGTCTGGAGTCTGATCGCTGCAAACATCAACATCTGTGAGTAAAAAAAAACTTTACCAATTATCACGATCTGAACGCTGCGGATCCCGATTCTTAAATTCAGTTGTTTGTTTAATTATTCATTTAATGTGCGAATAAACATTAACTGAGAATCATATGTGATCTCAATAGCATGTGGAGCACGTGTGTATATTCCCCTACGTGGAAAAAAGTCATTTATCTTAACGTTACATGTTTTTAATTTGGACACTGAGCGAAAACTAATGTTACACCCCAAAAAATGTCTAATATATATATTTTAAACTTCAGCTGTAGAGTGTTTGGGATCTTTCTGTTGTTGATCGAAGTGATGAGAGTCATGAACGGATACTTGGAGAAAGGAAAAATGACTAGAAACACTTAGTTAAAAAAAGAAGTGATTTTTGTCTCGCAGTCAAGAAGAGATTTCCAAATGTGTCCAAAGCATCTTTGAGGATTAGAACTGGTGAAACTGAGACTTCTTGAAAATGTGTTTGAAAATACTGTAATATTGTAATTTTGAAAAACATTAAGTGTGTTCCTTGCTGACTTTTCTTCAAATGTTCACGTGTTATAGATGGTAAATAAAAGTTTTTCTTCAAATGTGACGTGTGAATGTAGTTTCTTGGTTTGAAAAATATATTTTTAAGTGCTTTTAAAAAATAAATTTTAAAAATATGAAAAATGTATTTATTTACATTTACATTAATTCATTTAGCAGACGCTTTTATCCAAAGCGACTTACAAGTGAGGAAAACAAACAAGCGATTCTTCATGAAGAGGCAAATAGACACAGGAAGTGCTCACAACACAAGTTTCAGACGTTGCTCAGAGTAACAGAAGCTGGAGTAGGAAGAGAAAATAAATTATGAAGGGGTTAAGTGTTCACGAAAGAGATGAGTTTTCAGATGTGTCTTGAATATAGCCAGGGATTCTGTGTTCCTGATGAAGGTAGGGAGATCATTCCACCAGCAGGGAGCAGAGAGGGAGAAAGTTCTGGAGAGTGATTTTGTACCACAAGCCTTCGTTCCTTTAGTGATCTCAGTCTTCTGATGGAGATGTAGAGTTGTAGCAGTGAGTGGAGGTAGGAGGTGCAGAGCCTGTGGAGGATCTGTAAGCGTCAGCGTCTTGAACTTGATGCGAGCAGCGAGGGGTAGCCAGTGCAGAGAGATGAAGAGGGGCGTGACGTGGACTCTCTTAGGCTCGTTAAAGACCAGACGTGCAGCAGCGTTCTGGATCATTTGAAGAGGTTTGATCGCACTTGACGCCAGTCCAGCCAGAAGAGCATTGCAGTAATCAAGCCTTGAAATGACCAGGGCCTGGACCAGAAGTTGTGTTGCGTGCTCAGTCAGGAAGGGCTGGATTTTCCTGACCGACCTGTCTTTGAGATGTGGTCTCTGAAGGTCAGTTGGTCATCAAAGATTACTCCAAGATTTCTGGCCGAATTTGATGGGGTAATTGCAGATGTTCCTAGCTGGATGTTGAAATCATGTTGTAGAGTTGGAGTGGCAGGGAAGACTAAAAGCTTTTATGAGAATAAATTTTAGAGAATGAATTTTTTGGCTTTTTTTTGTATATTTTGAAATCTTAGGTTTTGCCCATTTGTCAGCAAAATAGGGCTGTAACTTATGATTATTTTGATAATCGATTAGTTAGCTGATTTTCTTTATTTATTTTTTCAAATAATCAGATAAAAATGCAAATTTTCTTTTCTTTTTTTGGGACAAAGACACTATTGCACATCCTGCCCAGTGTCCTTCAAACAAACGTGCCAATTAAACACTATAAAAACATTCAGCCCTTCATTTCTTAAACTGCTAAAGAGCGAATAAAATAGGCTCATAAAAGCAATGCCAGCAAAAAATGCAAGCTGTTATCAAAGCCAAAGGAGGCCATACAAAATATCAAGTTTTTTGGACATTATGTGTGAATAATGAGAGTTTTTGACGGATCCCTATCTGATAACAGCTTGAATTCTTGCTGGTGTTCTTTTTATGAGCCGATTGTGTGGCTGGACAGTATTGAACTGATTTTTCTTTTTCTCTCTAACCAAAAGTCAGTTTTAGAACACTTGTGAATGTACATATTTGAATGCAGTTCTATGTGTCCTGTTTTCCTTCTTTTTCTTATATGTCTGGGAAGATCGTAAATTTTGGGAAGATTGCCGGCCCCATTCACAATTTATTAAATATACACATTAATGCTTGAAGTAGTATAGAAATAAATTCATTTAAAAAAAAAAACACACAATTTAAAAAATTGCTTATCAGATCTGCTCCTCCCACTGCAATTCCCCAATAAATGCTGTAATATTCCTATCAGCCTACAAGTGAAGACGAGAATCAAACCATCAGGAAGAGCTGAAATGTGCAAAGACAGTGAGAAGATGAGAGATCCACAACACTGCAGAATGAAACCCTCTGAAGAACAAAGAGGTTGGTGTTTATTCCTGATCCTTCATTAATGATACATATCGCTGTAAATCACTCAACATTATGATGATTTATTATGGTTGTTTTCAGACCAGATGGAGGTGAAAAAGAAAAGTAAAGAATTGAATGAGGTGGAGGAGAAAAACCATTTAATCAATAGAGAAAAATGTTTGACTTACTCACAGACTGAAAATACGGAAGCCAAGAAGATCTTCTCCTGCCCTCAGTGTGGAGAGAGTTTCACACGTAAAAGACGTTTCAAGGAGCACATGAGTACTCATTCTCCAGTTAAACTGTTGACATGTGACCAGTGTGGAGAGAGTTTCACACGTAAAAGAAGTCTTGAGGAGCACATGAGTACTCATTCTCCAGTTAAACTGTTGTCATGTGACCAGTGTGGAGAGAGTTTCACAAGTAAAAGAAGTCTTGAGGAGCACATGAGTACTCATTCTCCAGTTAAACTGTTGACATGTGACCAGTGTGGAGAGAGTTTCACACGTAAAAGAAGTCTTGAGGAGCACATGAGTACTCATTCTCCAGTTAAACTGTTGACATGTGACCAGTGTGGAGAGAGTTTCACACGTAAAACAAGTCTTGAGGAGCACATGAGTACTCAGTCTACAGTTAAACTGTTGTCATGTGACCAGTGTGGAAAGAGTTTCACACGTAAAAGAAGTCTTGAGGAGCACATGAGTACTCATTCTCCAGTTAAACTGTTGTCATGTGACCAGTGTGGAGAGAGTTTCACACGTAAAAGAAGTCTTGAGGAGCACATGAGTACTCATTCTCCAGTTAAACTGTTGACATGTGACCAGTGTGGAGAGAGTTTCACACGTAAAAGAAGTCTTGAGGAGCACATGAGTACTCATTCTACAGTTAAACTGTTGTCATGTGACCAGTGTGGAGAGAGTTTCACACGTAAAAGAAGTCTTGAGGAGCACATGAGTACTCATTCTCCAGTTAAACTGTTGACATGTGACCAGTGTGGAGAGAGTTTCACACGTAAAAGAAGTCTTGAGGAGCACATGAGTACTCATTCTACAGTTAAACTGTTGTCATGTGACCAGTGTGGAGAGAGTTTCACACGTAAAAGAAGTCTTGAGGAGCACATGAGTACTCATTCTACAGTTAAACTGTTGTCATGTGACCAGTGTGGAGAGAGTTTCACACGTAAAAGAAGTCTTGAGGAGCACATGAGTACTCATTCTCCAGTTAAACTGTTGTCATGTGACAAGTGTGGAGAGAGTTTCAAACGTAAAAGACGTCTTGAGGAGCACATGAGTACTCATTCTCCAGTTAAACTGTTGTCATGTGACCAGTGTGGAGAGAGTTTCACACGTAAAAGAAGTCTTGAGGAGCACATGAGTACTCATTCTCCAGTTAAACTGTTGTCATGTGACAAGTGTGGAGAGAGTTTCAAACGTAAAAGACGTCTTGAGGAGCACATGAGTACTCATTCTCCAGTTAAACTGTTGTCATGTGACCAGTGTGGAGAGAGTTTCACACGTAAAAGAAGTCTTGAGGAGCACATGAGTACTCATTCTCCAGTTAAACTGTTGTCATGTGACCAGTGTGGAGAGAGTTTCACACGTAAAAGAAGTCTTGAGGAGCACATGAGTACTCATTCTACAGTTAAACTGTTGTCATGTGACCAGTGTGGAGAGAGTTTCACACGTAAAAGACGTCTTGAGGAGCACATGAGTACTCATTCTCCAGTTAAACTGTTGTCATGTGACAAGTGTGGAGAGAGTTTCAAACGTAAAAGATGTCTTGAGGAGCACATGAGTACTCATTCTCCAGTTAAACTGTTGTCATGTGACCAGTGTGGAGAGAGTTTCAAACATAAAAGAAGTCTTGAGGAGCACATGAGTACTCATTCTCCAGTTAAACTGTTGTCATGTGACCAGTGTGGAGAGAGTTTCAAACGTAAAAGATGTCTTGAGGAGCACATGAGTACTCATTCTCCAGTTAAACTGTTGTCATGTGACCAGTGTGGAGAGAGTTTCACAAGTAAAAGAAGTCTTGAGGAGCACATGAGTACTCATTCTCCAGTTAAACTGTTGACATGTGACCAGTGTGGAGAGAGTTTCACACGTAAAAGACGTTTCAAGGAGCACATGAGTACTCATTCTACAGTTAAACTGTTGTCATGTGACCAGTGTGGAGAGAGTTTCACACTAAAAAGACGTTTCAAGGAGCACATGAGTACTCATTCTACAGTTAAACTGTTGTCATGTGACCAGTGTGGAGAGAGTTTCACAAGTAAAAGAAGTCTTGAGGAGCACATGAGTACTCATTCTACAGAGGAAATGTTGTCATGTGACCAGTGTGGAGAGAGTTTCACAAGTAAAAGAAGTCTTGAGGAGCACATGAGTACTCATTCTCCAGAGAAACTGTTGACATGGGACCAGTGTGGAGAGAGTTTCACATGTAAAAGAAGTCTTGAGGAGCACATGAGTACTCATTCTCCAGAGAAACTGTTGACATGTGACAAGAAACCTTACAAGTGTTCACACTGCAAGAAGAGTTTCAGTCGGTTTGGAAGTCTGAAAACACATGAGAGGATCCACACTGGAGAGAAACCTTACAAGTGTTCACGCTGCAAGAAGAGATTCAGTCAGTTTGGAAGTCTGAAAACACATGAGAGGATCCACACTGGAGAGAAACCTTACAAGTGTTCACGCTGCAAGAAGAGATTCAGTCAGTTTGGAAGTCTGAAAACACATGAGAGGATCCATACTGGAGAGAAACCTTACAAGTGTTCACACTGCAAGAAGAGATTCAATCACTCAGGACATCTGAAAACCCATGAGATGATCCACACTGGGGAGAAACCTTACCAGTGTTCACACTGCAAGAAGAGATTCAATCACTCAGGACATCTGAAAACACATGAGAGGATCCACACTGGAGAGAAACCTTACAAGTGTTCACACTGCAAGAAGAGTTTCAGTCAATCAGTAAATCTGAAAACACATCAGAGGATCCACACTGGAGAGAAACCTTACAAGTGTTTACGCTGCAAGAAGAGATTCAGTCACTTTGGAAGTCTGAAAACACATGAGAGGATCCACACTGGAGAGAAACCTTACAAGTGTTCACACTGCAAGAAGAGATTCAATCACTCAGGACATCTGAAAACACATGAGATGATCCACACTGGAGAGAAACCTTACAAGTGTTCACACTGCAACATGAGATTCAATCAGTCAGGAAGTCTGAAAAGACACTTAGATAGAAAGCATATTTAATATCTGTAAAAGTTCTAATATTCACATACAAGAATATCCATGTTTCAGTGTAACAAATTAGTTCAAAAGAATTGTGAATACTTAATTATAACAAATTTGTTATAATTAATTATAAATATTTGGATCAGTTAATAGAATTAACTTAATGTAGACAAATTAATTTATAGTCAGTTAACCTGTTTGTCCAGTGGACACTTGGTTAACGGTTTATTAATTCTATGAAATGTTCATATCCTGGTTATGGGTAATGACACTCTTACTGTACAATCTACTCAGAGCATGTAGTCAAAATCTGCCTAATTGGGACTCCAGTATATGAGTATGAAACTTCACATGTGACATGCACAAGACTTTATTAACTAAACACTTAAACTACTCTAACGTTCACACACTAGGGCTGTGCAACTGCAAAACAATCACGATTTGATCACCTGCAATTTCTAAACCGCATAATTCTGACATTTCATTTATTTATTCATATTTTAATTCAGAATACTTCAACGTTCTTGTGCGCATGTTTAAAACGTTAACCAATCAGAGCTCACGCAGTGCGCCGCACAATTTACGACTAAGTAGAGCGGGAGAACTGAATAGACGATTGAGGAAAGAACTTAAAATATGGATGCAGGTCAGAATAAAAAGGATTTGGTGCCAAAGAGAAATTCAACATCAGTCGTTTGGGAGTATTTTGGATTCAGGAGAGAGGATGTGTCAGAGAGCAAGATCATTTGCAAGACTTGTGAGGCGATTATTGCAACAAAACGGGGCAATATGACAAAACAGCGGCATAAAAAAAACTGATCAACGAATGTCGACAAAGTCCATTGAAACCAACAAAAGCAAACCTCAAAGCCTGAACCGACTGAACAAGTTTCCATTGTTCAAGCATTTGCAAGCGTGACTTATGAGATCAAAACGGCGCAAAGAAATTACTGAGGCGATCACCAATCATATATGCAAAAGCAGCTGCTCTGATGGGGATGAACTTTCAAACATTAAGGAAATGAGTTCACACAAGGTGAGTTAATTCATGTAAACTGGATGAAACTCTTCTCTTGAGATAAACACTTTTATATGGCTTTTTTAATCTTCTCTTCCTGTTCTGTAGGTCAAAGGAACATCTGAATCTGTGAGTAGCACAAGCAGAGAGAATCCTGACATCGATCTACCTCCACCAGGCAAAAAAGAAAGGAAGTCCTTCGGAAGCTTCTTCAAAACGACTTCAGCCATGCCGGCAACTCTGCAACTTGAAGAAGTTACAGCCTCTGAGCTAAACAGCTGCCTGCTTTCTCCATCCATTGACCGTGAGGAAGATCCTCTGAAATGGTGGAGACTCTGTCAGATCAATTTTCCAAGAATGAGCAGGGTTGCACAAAAGTGTCTTTGTGTTCCTGCCACCAGCTCACTTTCAGAGAGTGTTTAGGACTGGGGGAAATGTGGAGACATCTTCATGCTTATGAACATGGTGAACATGCTGGTTCTGTTAGTTGTTATTTATTATGACTGGAGTTTAGGTCAGTTCATCTGTATTTTATGTTGTCTTTTTTTAAAGACAATTTATTACAGTTTTGTTTATGAAGCAGGTGCTACTGTACAGCATGTTATTTCACTGTGAAATGTTGTGCACTGTAATACAGTTTTGAAGTTTATTTATTGTGACGACTGGAGTTTAGGTTAGTTGACCTTAAAGGTGTTAATACTGTTATTTCATTGTGAAATGTTTTGTTATGCACTTCTTGTGCACTGAATACATTCAGAACGGAGCAAAATAATTACCAAAATCACAAAATAAATTGCAATTGCTATGTTTATTAAAGAAAATCGCATTATTGTGTCCATATTGCCCAGCCCTAATACATACTTTCATACAGTTTACCAAGGGAAAAAGAGCTGAAGCAGCCGATGTCTAACACACCTTGGTAAACGTCCATTCAAAGTCATCACTGACCATCGCAATCTTGAGTATCTCCATGAAGCCAAAAGACTGTAAACCCGTCAAGTTCGCTGGACTCTCTTCTTCACCAGATTCAATGTCACCGTGACTTACCGTGAAGTCCCGAAATCTGACCCACTGTCCCATTTACACCATCCTGAATCCATTCTCCCTCCAGCCGTCATAGTCCGTGGTCGCTTCCTCCTCCTTCTTTTGCCAGCGTTCGGGAGCTCGTGTTTCTGTAGCGTCTGTCGTTGCTGTGCAACCATGAACAGTTTTCTCCACGTCTACGTTGTAACATCTATTCCGCTACTTTTTGCTTGTGTGCTACATAAAATGAGGGACCAACCAGACCAATCTTGCTTATGAGTCAGTTGTATTTAACATAGTTACATCGAGTATACATTATTCCACTTGACAACAACCTTTTTTTAACACAGTTGGAAACAGAGGGTAAGAAGCAGTCCATTACATAAAGCACAGTTCAGGATTCTTTATCGATTAAGCCCATCAGTCTTTGTTGCGAATGTCTATAGAAAACAATACTTAAATGACACGATGAATCACAGAAAAGTTCACTCTTCAGAGAGCCTTGCCCATGCTTGCAGTAAAACGTTGACGTATAACAGGTAACAGTCAAATAGTTAATGGAATTTCAACTCCTGGTTCTAATCTTCTCAGATGTTTGGCCCAAGTACTCCACAGACATTCCAAACACAAAAACCCTAGTTGAGCTTGGAACTCTTAAGGTTCCTCAACCAAGGGAAAAAAGACCACAATCATCTTGAGGCAAGCCTCTCTGTGCAGTTTGAGAATCACTTCCTGCCCTTTCTCCCTCTTGGCTTCCTTAAATAGGCAAACTCTTACCTCAAATAGAGCGCCCCCTAATGCTCAGGTGACTAATATCAGTAAGTTTACTGGAGAAACAATTGGTACACTTCTTAGTAACAGAAAACTGTTACAACGTGGTAGTTTCAATGGATTCTCTGCTTATTGCGTCCTGTGTGTCTGAAAGCTACAACTTTCTTAAGTTGGGAACACACCAAACCGACTCGCGACACCCGAGTATAAAAGAGTCTGTTGAAGCAGATATATTTGTCAAATTTCATCATTCAAAAAGGGAAAGCGAAACTAAGACTGCGTGTTTACAAACCATAAACAAAGAAGCGCTTGCTGACCGTTTTCAGTGTCAATCGCTCTGATCACGTTCTTTATCCACTTCTGAAAACACTCGAGTGAATTTAGAACAACCTTGTGTCTGTGTCGTCATGACTTACTTGCTTTCATAACTTTCACTTTATATTCTCGTGAAGCGACTCGTTTGCGATACTGAACAGCCAATCAGAGTTCTCTCTCTCAACAGCCGACAGGATCATCTTCAGCCGACGGCGTGAAACACACTGAGAAAACTTAGTCAGCCGACGAACACGAACTTGGTGTGTCCCGGACTTTAGATGAACTGAAGATAAAAGACATTAAATCTCTGAAGATCTGATGAATCAACTCCACATTACCAGCTTCACTTATTACTGACTTTATTTCTGTCACTCGTCTACAGAAGCTCTTATTGAGAATTAACAGGTTTAGATGTTGGTGTTTTATTGAAAGTGTTTCGTTTGAGTGTTTGCTTTAGTTGAGTTGATAAAGCAGATCAACATGTCTCTTCTAACATCAGACAAATGACTGCATTAAAGTGTTGGAACAACTACTTTTTCTGTAGTTTCAACATGTTTATGCTAAAGATAACAGAAGGGAATGTCGCAACAGGTATGAATTCATTTACAGCATTATTTCATATTAATATTAAATATTGTGTAAAGAAAATAAAAAATACAGATGTTTTCTTTCTTTGTCTTTCAGGTTTATCAGGTATGATAAGACTTGATGATTATTATAACTGCGATTAATTAATAAATAGAAAATGAATAATTTAATTAATCAATATCACATCTTATATTGTTAAATAAAGAAAAAAATGAAGTGTTCTTTCTATCAATGCCAGGTAAGCTTTTATATATTTTGAGGATCTTTGCCGCCTTTATTTCTGTCTGCACTGTGGAGAAGCTGAACGCGTTCCCGCTCCAGTCCACTAGGTGGTGACAACACACTAGAAGATCCAGAAGTGTTTGAGAAGATACTAAAAGAAGATTACTTCTGTCTGGAGTCTGATCGCTGCAAACATCAACATCTGTGAGTAAAAAAAACTTTACCAATTATCACGATCTGAACGCTGCGGATCCCGATTCTTAAATTCTGTTGTTTTTAATTATTCATTTAATGTGCGAATAAACATTAACTGAGAATCATGTGTGATCTCAATAGCATGTGGAGCACGTGTGTATATTCCCCTACGTGGAAAAAAGTCATTTATCTTAACGTTACATGTTTTTAATTTGGACACTTCGCGAAAACTAATGTTACACCCAAAAAATGTCTAATATATATATATATATATTTAAACTTCAGCTGTAGAGTGTTTGGGATCTTTCTGTTGTTGATCGAAGTGATGAGAGTCATGAACGGATACTTGGAGAAAGGAAAAATGACTAGAAACGTTTAGTTAAAAAAAGAAGTGATTTTTGTCTTGCAGTCAAGAAGAGATTTCCAAATGTGTCCAAAGCATCTTTGAGGATTAGAACTGGTGAAACTGAGACTTCTTGAAAATTTGTTTGAAAATACTGTAATATTGTAATTTTGAAAAACATTAAGTGTGTTCCTTGCTGACTTTTCTTCAAATGTTCACGTGTTATAGATGGTAAATAAGTTTTTCTTCAAATGTGACGTGTGAATGTAGTTTCTTGGTTTGAAAAATATATATTTTTAAGTGCTTTTAAAAAATAAATTTTTAAAATATGAAAAAAAATGTATTTATTTACATTTACATTTAGTCATTTAGCAGACGCTTTTCTCCAAAGTGACTTACAAGTGAGGAAAACAAACAAGCGATTCTTCATGAAGAGGCAAACAGACACAGGAAGTGCTCACAACACAAGTTTCAGACGTTGCTCAGAGTAACAGAAGCTGGAGTAGGAAGGGAAAATTAATTATGAAGGGGTTAAGTGTTCACGAAAGAGATGAGTTTTCAGATGTGTCTTGAATATAGGCAGGGATTCTGTGTTCCTGTTGAAGGTAGGGAGATCATTCCACCAGCAGGGAGCAGAGAGGGAGAAAGTTCTGGAGAATGATTTTGTACCACAAGCCTTCGTTCCTTTAGTGATCTCAGTCTTCTGGTGGAGATGTAGAGTTGTAGCAGTGAGTGGAGGTAGGAGGTGCAGAGCCTGTGGAGGATCTGTAAGCATCAGCGTCTTGAACTTGATGCGAGCAGCGAGGGGTAGCCAGTGCAGAGAGATGAAGAGGGGTGTGACGAGGACTCTCTTGGGCTCGTTGAAGACAAGACGTGCAACAGCATTCTGGATCATTTGAAGAGGTTTGATCGCACTTGACTCCAGTTCAGCCAGAAGAGCATTGCAGTAATCAAGCCTTGAAATGACCAGGGCCTGGACCAGAAGTTGTGTTGCGTGCTCAGTCAGGAAGGGCTGGATTTTCCTGACCGACCTGTCTTTGAGATGTGGTCTCTGAAGGTCAGTTGGTCATCAAAGATTACTCCAAGATTTCTGGCCAAATTTGATGGGGTAATTGCGGATGTTCCTAGCTGGATGTTGAAATCATGTTGTAGAGTTGGAGTGGCAGGGAAGACTAAAAGCTTTTATTTAAATAAATTTGAGAACAAATTTTAGAGAATTAATTTTTTGGATTTTTTTGTATATTTTGAAATCTTAGGTTTTGCCCATTTGTCTGTAAAATAGAGCTGCAACTTATGATTATTTTGATAATCGATTAGTTGGCTGATTTTTTTTTTTCAAATAATCAGATAAAAATGCTAATTCTCTTTTCTTTTTTGGGACAAACACACTATTGCACATCCTGCCCAGTGTCCTTCAAACAAACGTGCCAATTAAACGCTATGAAAACATTCAGTCCTTCATTTCTTAAACGGCTAGAGAGCGAAAAAATAGGCACATAAAAGCAATGCCAGCAAAAAATGCAAGCTGTTATCAAAGCCAAAGGAGGCCATACAAAATATCAAGTTTTTTGGACATTATGTGTGAATAATGAGAGTTTTTGACAGATCCCTATCTGATAACAGCTTGAATTCTTCCTGGTGTTCTTTTTATGAGCCGATTGTGTGGCTGGACAGTATTGAACTGATTTTTCTTTTTCTCTCTAACCAAAAGTCAGTTTTAGAACACTTGTGAATGTACATATTTGAATACAGTTCTATGTGTCCTGTTTTCCTTCTTTTTCTTATTTCTCGGGGAAGATCGTAAATTTTGGGAAGATTGTCGGCCCCATTCTCAATTTATTAAATATACACTTTAATGCTTGAAGTAGTATAGAAATAAATTCATTAACCAATTTTTTTTATTGTTTTTTTTTTTTTTATCAGATCTTCTCCTCTCACTGCAATTCACCAATAAATGCTGGAATATTCCCATCAGCCAACAAGTGAAGACGAGAATCAAACCATCAGGAAGAGCTGAAATGTGCAAAGACAGTGAGAAGATGAGAGATCCACAACACTGCAGAATGAAACACACTGAAGAACAAAGAGGTTGGTGTTTATTCCTGATCTTTCATTAATGATACATATCGCTGTAAATCACTCAACATTATGACGATTTATTATGGTTATTTTCAGACCAGATGGAGATGAAAAAGAAAAGTAAAGAATTGAATGAGGTGGAGGAGACAAACCATTTAATCAATGGAGAAAAACATTTGACTTACTCACAGACTGAAAATACGGAAGCCAAGAAGATCTTCTCCTGCCCTCAGTGTGGAGAGAGTTTCACACGTAAAAGACGTTTCAAGGAGCACATGAGTACTCATTCTCCAGTTAAACTGTTGACATGTGACCAGTGTGGAGAGAGTTTCACACGTAAAAGAAGTCTTGAGGAGCACATGAGTACTCATTCTCCAGTTAAACTGTTGTCATGTGACCAGTGTGGAGAGAGTTTCACAAATAAAAGAAGTCTTGAGGAGTACATGAGTACTCATTCTCCAGTTAAACTGTTGACATGTGACCAGTGTGGAGAGAGTTTCACACGTAAAAGAAGTCTTGAGGAGCACATGAGTACTCATTCTCCAGTTAAACTGTTGACAAGTGACCAGTGTGGAGAGAGTTTCACAAATAAAAGAAGTCTTGAGGAGCACATGAGTACTCATTCTCCAGTTAAACCTTTGACAAGTGACAAGTGTGGAGAGAGTTTCACACGTAAAAGAAGTCTTGAGGAGCACATGAGTACTCATTCTGCAGTTAAACTGTTGTCATGTGACCAGTATGGAGAGAGTTTCACAAGTAAAAGAAGTCTTGAGGAGCACATGAGTACTCATTCTCCAGTTAAACTGTTGACATGTGACAAGTGTGGAGAGAGTTTCAAACGTAAAAGACGTCTTGAGGAGCACATGAGTACTCATTCTCCAGTTAAACTGTTGACAAGTGACAAGTGTGGAGAGAGTTTCACACGTAAAAGACGTTTCAAGGAGCACATGAGTACTCATTCTCCAGTTAAACTGTTGACATGTGACAAGTGTGGAGAGAGTTTCAAACGTAAAAGACGTCTTGAGGAGCACATGAGTACTCATTCTCCATTTAAACTGTTGACATGTGACAAGTGTGGAGAGAGTTTCAAACGTAAAAGACGTCTTGAGGAGCACATGAGTACTCATTCTCCAGTTAAACTGTTGACATGTGACAAGTGTGGAGAGAGTTTCAAACGTAAAAGAAGTCTTGAGGAGCACATGAGTACTCATTCTACAGTTAAACTGTTGACATGTGACCAGTGTGGAGAGAGTGTCACAAGTAAAAGAAGTCTTGAGGAGCACATGAGTACTCATTCTGCAGTTAAACTGTTGTCATGTGACAAGTGTGGAGAGAGTTTCACAAGTAAAAGAAGTCTTGAGGAGCACATGAGTACTCATTCTCCAGTTAAACTGTTGACATGTGACAAGTGTGGAGAGAGTTTCAAACGTAAAAGACGTCTTGAGGAGCACATGAGTACTCATTCTCCATTTAAACTGTTGACATGTGACAAGTGTGGAGAGAGTTTCAAACGTAAAAGACGTCTTGAGGAGCACATGAGTACTCATTCTCCAGTTAAACTGTTGACATGTGACAAGTGTGGAGAGAGTTTCAAACGTAAAAGAAGTCTTGAGGAGCACATGAGTACTCATTCTACAGTTAAACTGTTGACATGTGACCAGTGTGGAGAGAGTGTCACAAGTAAAAGAAGTCTTGAGGAGCACATGAGTACTCATTCTGCAGTTAAACTGTTGTCATGTGACAAGTGTGGAGAGAGTTTCACAAGTAAAAGAAGTCTTGAGGAGCACATGAGTACTCATTCTCCAGTTAAACTGTTGACATGTGACAAGTGTGGAGAGAGTTTCAAACGTAAAAGACGTCTTGAGGAGCACATGAGTACTCATTCTCCAGTTAAACTGTTGACATGTGACAAGTGTGGAGAGAGTTTCAAACATAAAAGACGTCTTGAGGAGCTCATGAGTACTCATTCTCTAGTTAAACTGTTGACATGTGACCAGTGTGGAGAGAGTTTCAAACGTAAAAGAAGTCTTGAGGAGCACATGAGTACTCATTCAACAGTTAAACTGTTGACATGTGACCAGTGTGGAGAGAGTGTCACAAGTAAAAGAAGTCTTGAGGAGCACATGAGTACTCATTCTCCAGTTAAACTGTTGTCATTTGACAAGTGTGGAGAGAGTTTCACAAGTAAAAGAAGTCTTGAGGAGCACATGAGTACTCATTCTCCAGTTAAACTGTTGACATGTGACAAGTGTGGAGAGAGTTTCAAACGTAAAAGACGTCTTGAGGAGCACATGAGTACTCATTCTCCAGTTAAACTGTTGACATGTGACCAGTGTGGAGAGACTTTCAAACGTAAAAGACGTCTTGAGGAGCACATGAGTACTCATTCTCCAGTTAAACTGTTGTCATGTGACAAGTGTGGAGAGAGTTTCAAACGTAAAAGACGTCTTGAGGAGCACATGAGTACTCATTCTCCAGTTAAACTGTTGACATGTGACCAGTGTGGAGAGAGTTTCAAACGTAAAAGAAGTCTTGAGGAGCACATGAGTACTCATTCTCCAGTTAAACTGTTGTCATGTGACCAGTGTGGAGAGAGTTTCACAAGTAAAAGAAGTCTTGAGGAGCACAGGAGTACTCATTCTCCAGTTAAACTGTTGACATGTGACAAGTGTGGAGAGAGTTTCAAACGTAAAAGACGTTTCATGGAACACATGAGTACTCATTCTCTAGTTAAACTGTTGACATGTGACAAGTGTGGAGAGAGTTTCAAACGTAAAAGACGTCTTGAGGAGCACATGAGTACTCATTCTCCAGTTAAACTGTTGACATGTGACAAGTGTGGAGAGAGTTTCAAACGTAAAAGACGTCTTGAGGAGCACATGAGTACTCATTCTCCAGTTAAACTGTTGACATGTGACCAGTGTGGAGAGAGTTTCACACGTAAAAGAAGTCTTGAGGAGCACATGAGTACTCATTCTCCAGTTAAACTGTTGTCATGTGACCAGTGTGGAGAGAGTTTCACACGTAAAAGAAGTCTTGAGGAGCACATGAGTACTCATTCTCCAGTTAAACTGTTGACATGTGACCAGAAACCTTACAAGTGTTCACACTGCAAGAAGAGTTTCAGTCGGTCAGAACATCTGAAAACACATGAGATGATCCACACTGGAGAGAAACCTTACAAGTGTTCACACTGCAAGAAGAGATTCAATCACTCAGGACATCTGAAAACCCATGAGAGGATCCACACTGGAGAGAAACCTTACAAGTGTTCACACTGCAAGAAGAGTTTCAGTCGGTCAGAACATCTGAAAACACATGAGAGGATCCACACTGGAGAGAAACCTTACAAGTGTTCACACTGCAAGAAGAGTTTCAGTCGGTCAGAACATCTCAAAACGCATGAGAGGATCCACACTGGAGAGAGACCTTACAAGTGTTCACACTGCAAGAAGAGATTCAATCACTCAGGACATCTGAAAACCCATGAGAGGATCCACACTGGAGAGAAACCTTACAAGTGTTCACACTGCAAGAAGAGTTTCTGTCAATCAGTAAATCTGAAAACACATGAGATGATCCACACTGGAGAGAAACCTTACAAGTGTTCACACTGCAAGAAGAGATTCAATCACTCAGGACATCTGAAAATACATGAGAGGATCCACACTGGAGAGAAACCTTACACGTGTTCACACTGCAAGAAGAGATTCAGTCAGTCAGGAAGTCTGAAAAAACACATAGATAGAATGCATATTTAATATCTGTAAAAGTTCTGATATTCACATACAAGAATATCCACGTTTCAGTGTAACAAATTAGTTTAAAAGAATTATTAATACTTAATTATAACAATCTTGTTATAATTAATAATAAATATTTGGATCAGTTAATAGAATTAACTTAATGTAGTAAAATTAATTTATAGTCAATGAACCTGTTTGTCCAGTGGACACTTGGTTAACGGTTTATTAATTCTATGAAATGTTCATATCCTGGGAGTGTTGCCACAGTTACTTTGAAAAAGTAACTTAGTTACTTTACAGATTACTTTATTAGTTACATTCATCAGCTGCCGACAACATAAAAATGACAACCGGTTTTGCCAACACTCACTTTATTGGAAGTGTATTTTTAACAGTAACATCAACAATCTATCTCCTGACAATTAAAGTTGAACTTAAAAACTATTTCCTGAAAAAATACATGTTTTTACAAAAAATAAAGGCAGTCTTTCTTGACTTAACATAAATACTTGTTTTAATAAAAAAATAAAATAAAGAAAAAGACTATAAAATTTCTTGACCATCAAGGAGTGGTTTTACAAAACAAAACAAAACAAGTGTGTAACACCACATGTAAGCTTATATCATGTTTTCTTTACTTTTGTTACTTTGGCCAAATCATATTTTGTAATCCCATGTTATGAGTGAAACAGTGGAGTGGGGCGAGTAAACCAGTGGTTGTACCTCATTAACAGAAGCTTCTCAAACCTTTTGTCAGAAAGTCTATTTCTTCTAGGAGTGAGCACCAAACCTCCCAGACTGAAAAGCCGCTCCACAGGAGCACTTGATGGAGTTGGAGTGTTATATTTCAAGAAAATGTTCTTTATGTTTGAAAACTGATGCAGAATCTGAAGGTCATATGCTGACCTCAGGTAGTCCATGACTTCATTTTCTGCAGAATAGGTCTCCTCTGGCTCTGCTTCAAAAGTGAAAAAGTCCATCTCACCTTGGCTGGCAGATGTGGTGGGCACACTAGCGGTGCTCTGTGCTGCAAGAGCGGTTGTACGGCGGCACTCTGCTGTCAGAAGCTCTTTTACTCGCTCTCTCCTACCTGCATCTCTCAGCCATCTGAGTTTGAATTTTGGACAACTGACTGCTGCGAGAAGGGCATCTTTGTCGTCCAGCACACCGGCAAAACGGGTCTGGATAGCCTGAAAAATAATTGATATGTTAATGCATACATACATAATGCAGGCCTATTATTTATTATGTCATTGAATTACTTACAAATCATGCCTAATGTGGGATCAATATTATGGATTTAATTTTGTTTTAGGTTACTTTACTAACATTTGTATTTTTTTAATCTTCTTTGCAATGATAATGTATATTCTGTTCCATGTTCATGACTAGTGTGATGAAAGAAATTTTAACTAGCACTGCACTATGGCATCTGGAAGGCCTGCAGTCATACTGGAGAGGGCATCTTTAACATCCAGGGTCTTCTGCATCAGAACTTCAAGTGTGGGCAGTAAAGTCCCATGAGGACAGTCACCTTGTAAAATATCAAGTGCTGCAGTCAGAGGCTTCATGGCGGTGCAGTACTCATGCAGAAACTGGTACTCTTTCTCTTTGAAGCACGTAACTCCCAGCTTGGTGCATAGAGTATTCAGCTCACACATGGGGATTTCTGCAACTCTCTTTACAGCATCAAAAAATGAATTCCACCTTGTGGATGTTGGTACCAGGAGCTTTCTTTTGCTGACTTCCTCCACTGTTTCTGATGCAAGGGTAGATCTACTTGATTTGGTCCAAAGAGCTGAGCATTTTGCTGTGCTGCTCCTATACACAGCCTTGCTCTCTGCATTGGAAGTTAAATATTTATCTACATCTTTTGTGGAAATTAGGTTGATGGTGTGTGAAGCACACCTGTGGTGCGGGGGAAGAGACAGCTGGCATTCACTTTCATCTACAGCTGAGAGGATTTCTGACATATCTAAAAAAGTGACATCATCATTTGTGGCGGTGGACTCTCCCTCCTCCGTCTCATCATCTGACTCTGTGACCGGCTGATAAACATTAAACGCCTTGACAAAGTTGGATCCATTATCAGTCACTGTTGCAACTACTTTGTGTAGTAATCCATACGAAGAGTGAATGTTTTCGATTTCTGCACCAATAACATCATACGTGTGTCTGCCGCGAATTCTCCTACATGCCAATGCAGCCTTGTTGCGCTCTAATGTGGATCTACTAATCCAGTGGAGCGTTACTCCCATATAACTTCTGTTAGCAGTCCAAATATCCGCGGTAGTTGACACAAAGTCGACCTCTTTCAGCGCTGCCTTCAGATTTCTCTCCATCACTGCATACTCCTCCTCCATGTAAGAAGAAAAAGCTGTTCTGTGAGGCAGCGCGGCATTGACAGTGGTAGGGATCTTGTTTATTATGGCACGAAACGAGGGCGAGTCAACCGTATTTAATGGCAGCATTTCCTCCACAACAAACTGCCCGACTAACTTCTTCAACTCTCCCCCACTTACTGGTTTTGCACCGAAGTCCAGCTTTTGTTGTTTGGGTGGTCGGGGAGCTCCTGCTCTCTGCTTCTCCTCACCTGGTGTGACTTGCTCTATAAGTTTGACTGTGCAGTGCTGCGACTCCAAATGTTTTTTCAAATTCGACGTAGTGTTTTGTAGTTAGATAACACTTTGTCGCCGCTAGCACAGAGTGTACAACGGACCTTAATGTTGTCATCTTTAGCTGACACAAACTCAAAATAGTGACTATATTTCCATCTAGAAAACGCACATCTCTCGCCTCCCTCCATTGTTTACGTTTGTGTCGCTGCGTGGTGTCGCTGAAAACGTGACTTGTCGCATACGTGACTTCACTCCCCGAGATGCAAGAAGAAATAAATATATATTTTTATTTAGGAAAATGACAAAAATAGTAACGCACAGTGACTTGGTTAAGTAATTTTAATCTGATTACTGGTTTGGAAATAGTAATGCGTTAGATTACTCGTTACTGAAAAAAGTGGTCAGATTAGAGTAACGCGTTACCGGCATCACTGTATCCTGGTTATGGGTAATAACTGTACAATCTACTCAGAGCATGTAGTCAAAATCTGCCTGATTGGGACTCCAGTATATGAGTATGAAACTTCACATGTGACATGCACAAGACTTTATTAACTAAACACTTAAACTACTCTAACGTTCACACACTAGGGCTGTGCAACTGCAAAACAATCGCGATTTGATCACATGCGATTTCTAAACCGCATAATTCTGTCATTTCATTTATTAATTGATATTTAGATTAACATTGTGTTCGTTATAAACGTTATAAACCTGGAACATATTTAAGTGCATTGGTTTATGGATATTTTCAGCAGTTTCTTGAAGGTTGAGATGCTCTCAGCAGATCAGATGGAGTCGAATGATTCTGGAGTGAAGCTTCTGAAAGAGTCTTTGTGACGAAACACTAGATACGCTTAATCACTCCATTGACATTATTATGAATTCAGTTCAACAATAACCTACAGTTAGTATTCATATCTCTTCATAAATTCATACTTCAAATGCTTTATTCTGTTTAGAAAAATGGAAATCTGTATTTAACTCTGTTTACAGTCAGTGACAAACTGTGAGTTCTCAGGACAGTCAATATCATTTACGAAATGTATCAAATTGACAAACTGAATGTGAATAAAAACATCTTGTACTGTCAGTTTTTACTTGATTTATTATCAATGAACTGTATGTGCCTATGACAGTGTGCAAAGTGTATAATTCATACATAGTGTTTTGCTTCAAAACCAACTTTGTTGTGATCCAGTGCAGAACTGTTTTTTTTTGGTTCTTAAGAAATCACTGAAATCCTTATGGAGAAAATGGATGTGAACAATACTTCCATAGGATATGAATCTAATTAACCCTTTGCAAAGACCCGCCCCCTTTAGTTACTGTTGCTATGTCCGACAAGTCATGCGCCACACATCATGTTCTCACGCAGTGAAAAATACATCGCGGAGCAAAGAGGACACTGACGACGTATGAAACAGTTTCATATTTAAAATATTGTAATGTTTTAAAGAAGTTGAATCAATAAATAGCGTCTAGTGTGTGTTTAATGTGTCGCTCCTCGATCATCTCTAGTTCATTTATAGCATCAAATAAACATGAATGAACATCAGAAGGAATGTTGTTTCAAGACGTGATTCAAGTTCAACAACGTTAATCTACTAATTCCCCTGACCGCTTTGACGTGCAAAATGGCGGATTTGGGGTTACGATTGGTCAGATCGCCTGTCAATCAACCTGCCGGTGACGGGTCATTTGTAACTTTTGCTCTTTTTTTTGCATGTTTTTCAATTTTGCGTCATTGAAAATGACTCCAAGCTTTACTTACCCTAAAGCAATCAGGTGTACAAGACTTTTTTCTTTCTGATGAACACAATCATAGTTATATATTTGCAGCAATAGCCAACAATACTACATAGTACGGGTCAAAATTATCGATTTTTCTTTTATGCCAAAAATCATCAGGATGTTAAGTTAAGATCATGTTCCATGAAGATATTTTGTAAATTTTTATATCAAAAATGTATTTTTGTGAGTGGATATGCATTGCTAAGGACTTCATTTGGACAACTTTAAAGGCGATTTTCTCAATATTTTGATTTTTTTTTGCACCCTCAGATTCCAGATTTTCCCAGAGACCCGGGTTCAAACCCCACCAAGGGAAACCTCTCTCTTGTAAGTCGTGTCTTAATGAATAAATGTAAATGTAAATGATTGGGACTCCAGAGTATGAAACTTTACATGTGACATGCACAAGACTTTATTAACTAAACACTTAAACTACTCTAACGTTCACACACTAGGGCTGTGCAACTGCAAAACAATCGCGATTTGATCACATGCGATTTCTAAATCGCATAATTCTGTCATTTCATTTATTAAATTATTCATATTTTAATTCAGAATACTTCAACGTTCTTGTGCGCATGTTTAAAACGTTAACCAATCAGAGCTCACGCAGCGCGCCGCGCAATTTACGACAAAGCAGAGCGGGAGAACTGAATAGACGATCGAGGAAAGAACTTAAAATATGGATGCAGGTCAGAATAAAAAGGATTTGGTGCCAAAGAGAAATTCAACATCAGTCGTTTGGGAGTATTTTGGATTCAGGAGAGAGGATGTGTCAGAGAGCAAGGTAATTTGCAAGACTTGTGAGGCGATTATTGCAACAAAACGGGGCAATACGACAAAACAGCGGCATAAAAAAACTGATCAACGAATGTCGACAAAGTCCATTGAAACTAACAAAAGCAAACTTCAAAGCCTGAACCCACTGAACAAGTTTCCATTGTTCAAGCATTTGCAAGCGTGACTTATGAGATACAATTTTAAATTCACGGTTTATCTCTAAGGTAGTTGAAAAGTGTATTGCAATTGCAAATTCATGAATATCTTTCTAATAATAATTTGTACGAACAGTTTCAATCTGATTTGTGTCGCCACCATAGCACTGAGAGTGCACTTGTCAGAATAACCAATGATCTTCTGTTGGCAGCGGACTCTGGGCTTTTAACCGTACCTGTCCTTCTTGACTTGAGCGCTGCCTTTGATACTGTCTCACAAGATACTTCTCGACAGCTTAGTTTCTATTGGGATTACTGGCACTCCTCTGTCTTGGTTTAGGTCGTATCTTTCTGGACGCACTCAGCGTTAAGTCAAGTCGTGACGTATTGTCAATTATGGTGACCCATACTCGAAATTTGTGCTCTGCATTTAACCCATACAAGTGCACACACACAGCAGTGAGTAGTGAACAAATGCACACACACACACTGTGTGCACAGTGGACAGCTATTGCTCCAGCGCCCGGGGAGCAATTAGGGGTTAGGTGTCTTGCTAAAGGGCACCTTAGTCATGGTGTCGAAAGTGGAGAGAGTGCTGTTCATTCACAATCCCCACTTTCAATTCCTGCCGGCGTGGGAATCGAACGGCAACCTTCAGGTTACAAGCCCGACTCCCTCACCATTAGGCCACGACTACCCAGCGTTATCAATTAAAAAGTTTTAGATCAAGAACATCTACAGTTACTTCAGGGCCCGGTTTTTCAAAAGGTTTAATCCGTATAAAATTGATCCGGATTTAGTAATCCTTTTTTTGCGATCCGTGATCACGTAATCCAGCTTACTTTTGAAGCCAGTTTTTTAAAGCAACATCGGATTGGATCAATCTGATCCGGATAGGAACTTTTCAGGATCACCAAATCTGGATAACCAGCGCTCAAACAGGATAGGAAATCACAATGTAGAACTATAGATATGCAAAGAGCAACAAGTGTGGGGACAATATAAGTTTATTTTTATTTGCATTCTGCCAGAACGAGCAAACAGGACGTGCAACAAGGGACACAATTGTTAGACACTATTTCTGATTTGGATTTGTTTTGAATTTCAAAAATCAGTGATTGCCATTCTTTGCATTTTTTGGGTTATTCTGTAATCATTGCATGCATCACTAATAAATATTCTAAAAACAAAAATATTTTCGATTGTGATGAATATATATATATATATATATATATATATATATATATATATATATATATATATATATATATATATATCAATTAGTGAAAGAATAAAATTTATTGTTTTTGCTCAATTTTGACCGCTGTTTGGGGGATTATTTTATGAGGCCAAACTCTTTCTACTTTGCTGTAGGCCTGTACTGAAAGGCTGAATACGTTAAAGTCTACCTAATCACTGTAGCCTGACGGATGAACAAATAAAATTAAAACCTTATGAATAAATGGGATATCTTGTAAGATACTGCACGATCCAAATATAGTATTATTTGATACATTTTTAACGTTTTCATTACATTTTGGCCATGAAATCCACGCTGAATCCACCATTCTGATGGGATCAGTTTAATCCAGATTTTTTGGATCAAAGTGATCCAAATCCTACAAAAAATTTCTGAAAAACCCAAACTAAAGGTTTGATCCGGATCAAAACCGAGATTGGATTACGTGATCTAATCCGATTATGTAATCCGTTTTTTCTTTTGAAAAACATTTTCAAGATTTGATCCAATCCGTTATCCAAAATCCTAGTGGATTATTTTTGAAAAACCGGGCCCTGGTGTTCCCCAGGGTTCTGTTTTGGGCCCGCTTCGTTTCATTATTTATATGTTCCCTCTTGGTTATATTTTGAGGAAACATGGTATGCATTTTCATTGTTATGCAGATTACACCCAACTTTACCTGTCTGCCGAACCTACTGGTTCTTTTCCCCCACCATCTTTGTCCAACTGTTTAGCTTAATTTAAAGACTGACTTTCAGCTAAATGACAACAAAACTGAGGCCTTACTTGTTGGCTCTAGATCTGTTTTATCTAAATCTAATAGTTTTTCTTCGTACATTGACAATAATGCAATCTGTCCTTCCTCGCAGGTTAAAAGTTTGGTTGTTATTATAGATAGCACACTATCTTTTGAAACTCAAATTAATGACATCGCACGAACTGCATACTTCCACTTGCGTAATATTAACCGTCTCCGCCCCTTTCTCCCTACTAAAAATACAGCAGTTCGTATTCACGCACTAGTCATTTCACGCATAGACTACTGTTATCATCTTCTCGCTGGTGTTCCCTCTAAATTGCTACGTAAGCTTCAGTTGGTTCAGAATTCCACAGCTCGCGTTCTTTCTAGAACACCTTCTACTGAGCACA
Organism: Opsariichthys bidens; assembly: GCA_037194245.1. Lineage (NCBI taxonomy): Eukaryota > Metazoa > Chordata > Actinopteri > Cypriniformes > Xenocyprididae > Opsariichthys > Opsariichthys bidens. The sequence continues at coordinate 1,348,875 of CM074291.1, read as the reverse complement.
TTTCTCCAGTTCTTCAGCAATTGCACTGGCTTCCAGTTCAGTATCGAGTTGAATTCAAGATCTTCATAATCTCTCAATACCTTACTCAACTTCATGTTTACACTCCTTCACGTGCTCTCAGATCCTCCCCTTCAATTGTTCTCGTTTGAGCTTAATTCGCTTACAGTAAACATTTACAATTAAAGTTAAATAACGTTTTAATAATGTATATGTGGCACTGATGAACTTAAATTACACATATTGTTTGTATTCCTCCAGGAGACATGATAAATGAAATAAAACATGGAGAGACTCTTGAACCTCAGAGTAAGAAAACTTTATTGATAAACACAAACAAATACACATGACAAATGTTAGATCGTGCCAAAACGTTAGTTCGGATGGATCTCGCTGGACGCCGAATCCTTGCCAGAAGAAATGAGTCAGAAAGAAGAACAGAAGCAGGAGACAGTGATGATAACAAAAGAGCAGAGTTTCTTGAATAATCCAGTTGCGTTTGTTTCAATGCTCAGAGTCCGTCTAGATGTTTCACCACTCAATGATCTGACTTCATCTGACCAGTACAATTCCAACAAGTGTTTCTTACACCAAGAGAACAACAACGGAAAATTACTGCTTCACAACATCGTCCTGTGAGCGTAAAACCTTGAAATGGAGACGTTCTCTGATCTCCTTCAAACCACACAATCATTAGATCAAACCATAGCGAGAAAATAAGTCAAATAAGGCATAGAAAACATAAAACGATCATCATAATAATAAAATGATTAATGATGTAAATCAAATGATGAAAATAATTTGAATAAATGATAAATCGAATGACCACTACATATATGACTCATGATTATAAAGGATTATGAGATTAATATAAAAACTTTGCTTTCTTAAAATAAATCACGGGCTGTTATTGAAAACCCTTCGATCCTTCAGCAGAAGTGAAGTGAGATCTGTGTGACTCTATACATTCTGTGTATCTGAGAAAAATAAACAATAAAGTCTTACAAATAAGAATTTTAAAAATATGCATTTATGACAAAAATAAATCTTTAAAGTTCAGCGTTTTGCTTTAGATTTAAGCCCTTCCTGAAAAAGATGAACATGTAAAGCCATAAATTAATAAATCTGGCCAATATTAATATATGCAAAATCACAAATGGCATCATCAATCATGTACCTGGTGTGTGAATCTGCGCTTGATCTCCTTCAGCTCTTCCGGATCTGATCTCATAAACCACAATAAGGACAGTAGCCACGCCCACCAGAGCAGAGAGGACCAATCGGATCACAGCTTCAGTAGGACCACAACAGTGGACAGAGTCTGAGGAGTAAAAACATCAAACTGAGATCAGCTCAGTCAGTAAACACTGATATCATCAGCGCTGCCGTACCTGAACATGTGTGACAGAGTTGAGTGATGTCCAGATGTTGAGTCTGGTGGCTGATGGGATTGTTCAGCACACAGCTGTAGGTGTTTTTATCCTGATATTCCACCTCCAGAGGTAGAGAGAGACTGATGCTGAGATCAGACACACTGATGCTGGACAATAAACTGCTTCCTTTGTACCAGGAGAGAGTCACATGACTCACATTCACAGCTGAACACACCAGTGAACATGATGATGATGATGAAGAACATTGTGAAGAGTTACTGCTGATGACAGGAACAGGCAGACGAGCTGGAAAACATGAGAGAATAAAGTCAAATGAGGATGAATGAAGATCTTCAGGAAACATCCAGAGGAACCAAGATGATCAAAAGTGAAACAATTTCATCGAAAGTTCAATATAAACCTGCTGTTCATGTAAAAGTAAGAGAATTAGTCATTTGAACTCATTAGTCCTGATAAGATTCTTCTTTAGATCCAGCTGTAATAAATAAAACACGTGAAACTGAGATTTAACTCACCGTAGACAGTGAGATGAGTATAAGAACTCCTTGAGAAAATGTTGATCTGTAGGAAATAAACTCCAGCATGTTTCATTGTGGTGTTTGTGATGGTCAGAGATCCAGTTTGATTGTCCAGTTTCAGTCTGTCTCTGAATCTCCCATCAAGAACATCATAATTTACAGCGATTCTGTCGATCCGTTTATCGATTAAAGCTATTAAAGTGATTTTAAACCCGTCACTAAACCTCCACTGAATCTGCTCATCATCCTTCATCTCAGTAAGATCAGAGTTTATAGTGACTGAATCTCCTTCATTCACTGACGCTGAAACAGGGTTTGTCACAGATAAACAGATTATAATGGTTTATTAAATTAAATAGTTTAACATTTAAATTTGAAATAAACAATATCATAAAACAACAAAAGATACAAAATGGTGAATGAATTAATTTAAACTTTGTCATTAAAAAACAGGTGAAAATGTTTTTGAACTCACCAATGACAGCGAGATGGAAAGAAACTCTCTTATCGTAGATCTGTTGGTAATAACCTCCAGTATGTTTCATTGTGAAGTTTGTGATGGTCAGAGATCCAGTTTGATTGTCCAGTTTCAGTCTGTCTCTGAATCTCCCATCAAGAACATCATCATATACAGTGATTCTGTCGGCCCGTTTATTGATTTCAGCTATTAAAGTGATTTCATCTCCAAACCTCCACTGAATCCAATCATCATCCTTCATCTCAGTAAGATCAGAGTTTAGAGTGACTGAATCTCCTTCATTCACTGACACTGAATCATCAAACACACATGAAGAACAAACAGAAACAGGTTCAACTCAGATTAAGACAGTCATTTACAAAAGTAAATGGTTTTAAATTTGAAATGAATGAATACTATCATTAAACAAAAGAAGTAAAACTTTAGATTGAATTAATAATTGAATCTTTGTGATGATTAAAATATAAAACATGTGAAACTGATATTTAACTCACCAAAGACAATGAGATGGAAATCACATCTCTTATAGTTGGTCTGTAGTTCATAACCTCCAGTATGTTTCACTGTGAAGTTTGTGAGGGTCAGAGATCCAGTTTGATTGTCCAGTTTCAGTCTGTCTCTGAATCTCCCATCAAGAACATCATCATATACAGTGATTCTGTCGACCATTATATTGATTTCAGCTATTAAAGTGATTCCAAAAAACCACTGAATCACATCATCATCCTTCATCTCAGTAAGATCAGAGTTTAGAGTGACTGAATCTCCTTCATTCACAAACACTGAAACACCAAACACTCCTGAAGAACAGAGTTTTTCTCAGATTAAAGCTCTAAAATCACTTGATGTTGGTTTGATGAAGCTTCACTGAAATACTTTTATTCATTTAAATGTGACGTGAATAATATTCTGCAGCCGCACAAAGACAAAAGATGATGAACGAAAAGAGAAACAGGTTTATATGTGGAACGTCTAGGTTACTAATGTAACCCCCGTTCCCTGAAGGAGGGAAAGGAGACGTTACGTCGGACTGACGTAATGGGATCTCGCTTGGGAGCCCAATCACCTCCGCATAGTAAAAACAAGCCAATAAGAATTGGCTAGTGAGATTTACATGCCGGGCCCCTCCCCCGGCATCCGGGTATAAATAGAGCCGGCATTACTCTCTTCATTCATGCTTTGCTGAGGAGCCGAAAAACTGATCTCGGCCGCTCAGCGTTGACTATGGCAAGGGACGTAACGTCTCCGTTCCCTCCTTCAGGGAACGGGGGTTATGTTCCCTATCAGTCAGTCACGTTCAACGTTACATCGGACTAACGTCATGGGATCCCATGGAAAACGCCATTGCAACCGAGCCACGCTACGAGCGACGGGGAAGCAGATGCTGGCAGGCCGAGGCGTGCTACCTGCAAGTGCAACCTCGAATGTCGTAACCCTTCAGCGCCCGGAGCTAGCCCTACAATGTCTTCCATACCAGAGGGATGGAGAGGACAGGATCTACTCAGGACAAGCGTGAGATCACTGAAGACGGCGAGAGCGCGTGAGTGTTTACCTAATACCCGTTTCGGCTCTATTGCTAAGCTATTATTTGCTGCTAGGAAGGATTCATTTTGATTCTTTGCTTAATTGTATGTTTACGCTTTGATTTGTATCTGTTTTTAATTTAATTCACTGCCATTTAGAAGAACTGTAGCGGTTGTTAGTTTTTGGCATTGCTGGGCTGTGAACTTAAGTGCTGTACGTGCGCTTCCTGCAGTAGTTTCGATTTGGCCCATTCACGGCGAAACTCTTTTGCTGAACTAATTGTTAGGGCGGACTCAGCTGTTTTCACTCATACGTTAATAGGCAAGCTATTTATTTAGTGTGTCCTCACTTGCGTGGAAGCGTCAGCGGAACCGTTCAGCCGTCATGTTCAGCCTCCTTGTGTGAAGACCGACTTGGTTAAAGACCTGCGACTCTACCTGCACGACTCCACCGAGCAAGGACACCGACAGGACACTTAAGTACCCCCCCCCCCCTTTTTTTTTCTTTGCACCCATACTCAACATGTGCTTTCAATATATTCCTGTTGTCACTCGTATACGCTCCACTATCACCCGTAGAAGGCAGCGCAACACTACTAACCAGCGTCCTATTTACTCCTCCCCTAACCAACCTCTATCTGTTTCTGTAGGCCTATGGAATTGTCAGTCAGCTGTTAACAAAGCTGACTTCATTCCAGCCTTTGCCACTAACTCTTTTCTCAATATCTTAGGCTTGACTGAGACATGGATTCGTCCAGAGGACTCCTCAACCCCCGCTGCTCTTTCTAACAACTTCACTTGTACTCATACCCCTCGTCAGTCAGGAAGAGGGGGGGGCACAGGTTTCCTCATTTCTAACAATTGGAAATACTTAGCTCACCCTGCTCTATACAGCAATTATTCGTTTGAATCACATGCCATTACAATTACACACCCTGTCAAAATTCATCTTGTACTCATCTACCGCCCCCCAGGTCAATTGGGTACCTTTGTCGAGAAATTGGACATGCTGCTGTCCTCATTCCCAGATGATGGTAGTCCACTTGTACTACTGGGCGATTTCAACATTCACCTCGATAAACCTTATGCTTCTGACTTCCTCTCTCTCCTAGCCTCATTTGATTTCAACCGACTCATCACCACAAGCACCCACAAATCTGGCAACCAATTGGACCTGATCTACACACGTAACTGTATCACTGACAACATTCTGGTCACACCTCTGCACGTCTCTGACCATTTCTTCATCACTTTCAATCTGCAACTTATTTGTGCACCACCAAACACTTCACATGTTTCCTTCAGAAGAAACCTGCGCTCTCTTTCCCCTTCTCATCTCTCCTCTGTTGTGTCATCCTCCCTTCCCACACAAACACAATTCTCCTCTTTGGATGTAAATACTGCAACACACACGTTATGCTCCACTTTATCTTCTTCCCTAGACAGTATCTGTCCTCTGTCATCCAGACCAGCTCAAGCAACTCCCTCCAACCCCTGGATATCGGATGCGCTTCGTGATGACCGGACCAAACTCAGGGCAGCAGAAAGGAAATGGCGCAAATCACAAGACCCATCTGACCTAGGTTCGTACCAAGATCTGCTATCATCTTTTTCTGGAGGAGTCCATGCAGCTAAGTCCTCATACTTCCACGAAAAGATCAACGGCGCTACAAACACACGCTCACTCTTCAAGACATTCAACGCACTCCTCTGTCCCCCCCCCCCCCCACCACCACCCACCACGTCTTTAACTACTGATCAATTCGCCAATTTCTTCACCGACAAGACATCTGCCATCAGGAGCCATTTCTCTGCACCACCCACACAGGAACTCATCCCCTCCTCATCCTCTAATCTTCTCTCTTCCTTCTCCCTTCTCACGGAGGCGGAAGTATCAAAACTTCTCCTCTCCACTCATCCCACCACCTGCCCTCTAGACCCCATCCCCTCACACCTTCTACAAGCCATCTCTCCCACTCTTTTACCAGCACTTACACACATTATTAACTCGTCTCTCCACACAGGCACTTTTCCTACCACATTCAAGCAGGCTCGAGTAACCCCACTGCTTAAAAAACCCACGCTAAACACATCACTCGTGGACAACTACAGACCTGTCTCTCTCCTACCATTCATATAAAAAACACTTGAACGGGTTGTGTTCAACCAGGTATCATCCTTCCTCACGCAGAACAACTATCTGGACGTCAACCAATCTGGTTTCAAGAGCGGCCATTCCACAGAGACTGCGCTACTGTCTGTCACGGAATCCCTGCGAATTGCAAAGGCTGGTTCTAAATCATCTTTTCTCATTCTGCTGGATCTATCTGCTGCCTTCAACACCGTAAACCATCAAATTCTTCTGTCCACCCTCTCGTCACTGGGTATCTCAGGTACTGCACTTCAGTGGTTTGAGTCCTATCTCACAGGGAGGTCTTTCAGAGTTGCCTGGGTAGGAGAGGTATCCAAACCTCATGAACTGATCACTGGGGTCCCTGAGGGTGCAGTTCTCGGTCTCCATTTATGCTACATCACTGGGTCCCATCATACAGGCACATGGTTTCTCCTACCACTGCTATGCTGATGACACACAACTCTACCTGTCCTTCCAACCAGATGATTCCACAGTAGCTGCACGGATCTCAAGCTGTCTGGCGGATATCTCCACCTGGATGGAAGAACACCACCTGCAGCTCAACCTGGCAAAGACTGAGCTTTTAGTCTTCCCTGCCACTCCTACTCTACAACATGACATCAACATACAGCTTGGTACAACCACCATTACCCCATCAAAGTCGGCCAGAAATCTTGGAGTTATCTTCGATGACCAACTGACCTTTAGAGACCACATCTCAAAGACGGCGCGGTCATGCAGATTTGCACTTCGCAACATCAGGAAAATCCGTCCCTTCCTGACTGAGCACGCAACACAATTGCTTGTCCAGGCCCTGGTCATTTCAAGGCTTGATTACTGCAATGCTCTTCTGGCTGGTCTGCCGTCAAGTGCAATCAAACCTCTTCAAATGATCCAGAACGCTGCTGCACGTCTTGTCTTCAACGAGCCCAAGAGAGCCCACGTCACGCCCCTCTTCATCTCTCTGCACTGGCTACCCCTCGCTGCTCGCATCAAGTTCAAAGCGCTGATGCTTGCTTACAGATCCACCACAGGCTCTGCACCTTCCTACCTCCACACACTGCTACAATGCTACGTCCCCACCAGAAGCCTGCCATCACTAAAGGAGCGTAGGCTTGTGGTACCGTCACAGAGAGGCACAAAATCACTCTCCAGAACATTCTCCTTCACCGCTCCCTGCTGGTGGAATGATCTCCCTACTTTCATCAGGAACGTTGAATCCCTGGCAATATTCAAGAGACAGCTGAAAACTCATCTCTTCCGTGAACACTTGATCCCCTCATAAAAAAAAACCCTTTCCTTCCCTTTTCCCTTCCTACTCTAGCTTATGGTACTGAGCAATGTATGAAACTTGTATTGTGAGCACTTCCTGTGTTATTTGCCAATTCATGAAGAATTGCTTGTTTGTTTTCCTCACTTGTAAGTCGCTTTGGATAAAAGCGTCTGCTAAATGACTAAATGTAAATGTTATATATTACTCAGGAGGTGGTCGAAGCTGTTGTTCCGTACCTCAGGGGAAGAGTGCTTCGGTGACTCAATTCCCACGTTTTTTTCCCCAGTTGACCAAAAACGCCGGGAAAGCGTCCCTCTGGGGAAGCTACGGAGACCACACCCTGCCCGAAGGGAGGTAACGTGTGGAGCACATATGCACTGACCCGCGGGGCAGTATCTGCATATGGAGAGCTCCCTGAGGAAGGTCCTACCCAGGCTGGGGAGGAACGCTACACCTCAGGGGCAGGGGCTGGTCGCCCAGGGAAGACACGGGTTTACCATCGGGGAAACCGTACCGTGGACCACACACATATGGGGTTACCCGCAGGGAACCACAAACATATGGGCATCTAGCCCAGTACAAGGACTGACCGCTGGGGGCATGTACACGAGTACTGGACCTAGCGTCTGACGCCTCCACCACGGAGTAAGCCTCCTGACTGCCGAAGGATGCAGGAGGACCTCCACAGGGTTCACCAACTGGGGAACTGAACTGAGGAGTAGACAAGCGCTTGCATCTCCCCGTGAAAGGAGAATGGCGCAGCAAGCGGTCTCTTGTGGCTATCTTGAAGACAGTACACGAGAGGACACCAGGTCCACTCGGAGGTTATAGAACCTGGCGAATGTGTTCTGTGTCGCCCAGCCCGCAGCTCTGCAGATGTCTGCCAGAGAGGCGCCGCGCGCCAACGCCCAGGAGGAGGCCACACCCCGAGTGGAGTGTGCCCTCACCCCTAGGGGGCACGGCTCGCCTTGGGAATGGTACGCCAAGGCGATGGCATCCACTATCCAGTGGGCCAACCTCTGTTTGGAGACAGCCTTCCCTTTCTGCTGTCCTCCAAAGCAAACAAAGAGCTGCTCGGAGCTTCTCAAGCTCTGCGTGCAGTCCACGTAAGCGCGAAGAGCACGAACAGGACACAGCAACGCAAGGGCTGGGTCTGCCTCCTCCCGGGGCAGCGCTTGCAGGTTCACCACCTGGTCCCGAAAGGGAGTGGTGGGAACCTTGGGCACGTATCCAGGCCGGGTCTCAAGATCACGTGAGACAAAGCCGGCCCAAATTCCAGGCATGCCTCGCTGACCGAAAATGCTTGCAGGTCCCCTACCCTCTTAAAGGAAGCGAGCGCAGTCAGGAGCACTGTCTTAAGAGACAGGTGTTTCAGCTCAGCTGACTCAAGGGGCTCGAAGGGAGCTTTCTGTCGCCCTAGCGGGTCCCAAGACGGAATTACGGGAGGTCTAGGCGGGTTTAGCCGCCTGGCACCTCTCAGGAACCTGATGATCAGATCGTGCTTTCCTAGTGACTTGCCATCGACCACATCGTGATGTGCTGCAATGGCGACCACATAGACCTTCAAGGTGGAGGGGGACAGTCTCCGCTCCAAACCACTTTGAAGGAAGGAAAGCACTGAACTGATCGGGCATCTCCGGAGGTCTTCCCAGCGGGAAGAACACCAATCAGCGAAGAGACTCCATTTCAAAGCATAGGACCTGAGTCGCCGCTGACTCCAGAGGAGGAGGTGGCGGGCGAGTTGCGACATGCGGCGTGAGCGTAGACCACCCTGATGGTTGATGTACGGTACTGCCGATGTGTTGCCCGTCTGGACCAGTAAATGCTTGCCCTGCAGCAACGGCCGAAACCGGAGCAGGGCCAGCAGTACTGCTAGCAACTCGAGGCAATTGATATGCCAGTGCTGGTGGGGTCCTGTCCAGGGGCCCGACGCAGCACGCCCATTGCACACAGCACCCCAGCCGGTGGTGGAGGCATCTGTTGTGACAACAACATGCCTGGACACTTGTCCTAGGGGCACCCCGGCCCGTAGGAAAGCAAGGTCCGACCACGGGCTGAATGTTTGGCGACAGCCCGGTGTGATGCCCACACGGAACGTGCCATGGTGCCATGCCCACCTCGGGACTCAGTCGTGTAGCCAGTGCTGAAGAGGTCTCATATGGAGTAATCCGAGCGGCGTGGCTGTGGCTGCGGATGCCATATGCCCCAGGAGCCTCTGAAATTGTTTCAGTGGGACCACTGTTTTCTGTGAGAACGTATTCAGGCAGTTCAGCACCGACTGTGCACGCTCGTTGGTAAGACGTGCTGTCATGTTGACCGAGTCCAGCTCCACACCGAGAAAAGAGATACTCTGTACTGGACAACGTTTGCTCTTTTCCCAGTTGACCCGAAGCCCCAACCGGCTGAGGTGCGTGAGCAGCAGGTCCCTGTGTTCGCACAACTGTTCTCGGGACTGGGCCAGAATGAGCCAGTCGTCGAGGTAGTTGATGATGCGAACGCCCACTTCCCTGAGTGGGGTAAGGGCCCCCTCCGCGACTTTGGTAAAGACACGGGGGGACAGGGACAGCCCGAAGGGTAGGACCTTGTACTGGTATGCCCGACCCTCGAACGCAAAGCGTAGAAACGGTCTGTGTCGAGGGAGGATCGAGACATGGAAGTACGCGTCCTTCAGGTCGATTGCTGCAAACCAATCTTGTGCGCGAACGCATGCGAGCATGCGTTTCATGGTGAGCATCTTGAACGGGAGCTTGTACAGGGCCCGATTCAAGACACGCAAGTCCAAGATTGGCCGTAACCCTCCGCCTTTCTTGGGTACTATGAAGTACGGGCTGTAAAACCCTGACTTCATCTCGGTTAGTGGGACCGGCTCTATTGCGTCCTTCGCCAATAGGACCGCAATCTCCTCCCGCAAAACAGCGGCATCTCTGCCCACCACTGGGGTGGATAGGACGCCACTGAATCTGGGAGGACGCCTGGCAAACTGGATTGTGTAGCCGAGTCTGACTGTTCAAATGAGCCTACGGGACAGGCTGGGAAGGCCTAGCCTGACCCCCAGATACCGTACAAGTGGCACCATCCGAACACCAGAAGTACCCGCGGGGGGGCAGCATGGAGCACTGGGGCCCAACCTGGGAGGCAGTGCGTCCCGAGGTAGAGGCAGTGAGTGGTGTGAACTCACTTGGCTCCGTGTGTCCCGTGAGGGACAGAGTAGGAGGGCGTGGGGAGGCTGTGCGTCCCAAACACGTCCGTGACCTGCTCGTGGCGAATGCGGGAGTGGTTGAGAGTGAGGAAGCGGGCCTCGCACAGTCAACACAGACCCTTTTTGGCTCAGAGATGGTGGAAATTGCTCTTTTATTGAGGATGTGGGAAAGGAAACGGAAGATTTATCCCCCGGCCCACTCCGGGGGGAAGGAGCGGTGCCTTCACTGTCTCCTGGGGGAGAGCAACTTCCACCATCTCTGGGCCACCCATTTCAGGGCCGCTTCTTCTGCTTTCTTTTGGCAGTTTTAGCGGCCTGAGTGGGTTGCGCCGCCTTCCTGTGGGAGGTTTGCTGGGGACGTGATTTCTCCGATCCACCCACTGCCTGTGCAGCCACAGGGGGGCGCCCTCAGCGATGAGCAGGCTGAGGGCCAGTCCTAGGGGGGACAGGAGCCGCATTTCGCCGGGGCAAGATGTGACTGATGGCCTCAGTCTGCTTTTGTACTGCCGAGAACTGCTGGGCGAAGTCCTCGACAGTATCTCCGAAGAGGCCGGCCTGGTAAATGGGGGCGTCGAGAAAGCGAACTTTGTCGGCGTCCTTCATCTCAGCCAGGTCTAGCCAGAGATGGCGTTCCTGGACCACCAGGGTGGACATCGTCTGGCCCAGGGCACGTGCTGTGACTTTGGTCGCCCGGAGGGCGAGGTCGGTCCCAGCACGCAGTTCTTGGAACACCCCTGGGTCAGAACTACCCTCGTGCAGCTCCTTAAGAGCTTTCGCCTGATGGACCTGAAGAATGGCCATGGCGTGCAAGGCGGAGGCCGCCTGTCCAGCGGCGGAGTAAGCCTTAGCGGCGAGAGCCGCTGTTGTCTTACCCGTCTTGGACGGGAGACGCGGACGATTCCTCCAGGTGGCGGCCGAATGCGGGCACAGGTGCACCGCAATCGCCCTCTCCACCTGTGGAATGTCCACGTACCCCTTGGCGGCCCCACCATCGAGGGTAGTGAGAGTGAAGGAGGAAGAGGATCGGTTTTCTGGCAGTGTGGGGTGCCATCCACGTCTTCTGAGTTTCAGCTCGGGAAAAAATGGCACTGGGGCAGGCCGCGGCTGTTTCTGTCCCCAGAAACCAATCATCAAGCCGCGAGCGCTCGGCACATGGTGGAGGGTTCCACTCGAGCCCGATGCCCGCGGTGGCCCGAGCCAGCATCGCTGTCATTTCCGCATCAGATTCAGCCTGTGCGACCACCCCGGAGGGCGGAAGTTCGGCTTCATCTTCCGCAGAAGATAACAGCGCACTCTCCGATGCAGCGATCGTCATCCGATCCTCATCCGGAGCGCCGAATGAGATACGGGGAACCTCACGAGAAGGACCCGCACCCACATTTGGCAACTTGACGGCACATGGCATCGAAGAGGAGTGGGAGGTTCGTGGGGGCTGACCCAATGAAGAGGCTCCCACTGTGACCCTCAGACCTCCCAAAGTGCTAACCATCCCCGCAGCTCTCCCTTGGAAAGTCACGGGGGCATGGGTAGCAACAGAGGGGACTCCCCCAGACACATGACACAGCGCTCGTGGCCGTCAGATGAGGTCAGGAAACGACCACATCCAGAAACACACGGGCGAAAAGTCATCTTGAAAAAGACGTCGTTTCGTGCTGCTCTTTTAGAAGTGCCCTCCCGCTGGAACACCGAGGGATGCAATGCGCGCTGATCCGTTTCCGCACCAGCGCCTGCTGCACTCCACCGCTGCTGTGTTGTCGTCCGCCAACGAGAGAGAACAGAGCTTGAAGAGGAAATTTAGCAATGAAAATTGCTGTTGACGGGAGCTTGTCCCTAGCAATTAAAATTGCTGTTTTCGCTCTGTCTCAAATGAGAGGTGAAAGGAAGATCAGTTGCCCGATCGGCTCCGAAGCAAAAGTATGAATGAAGTGAGTAATGCCGGCTCTATTTATACCCGAATGCCGGGGGAGGGGCCCGGCATGTAAATCTCACTAGCCATTTCTTATTGGCTTGTTTTTTACTATGCGGAGGTGATTGGGCTCCCAAGCGAGATCCCATGACTTCAGTCCCACATTACGTCGAACGTGACTGACTGATAGGGAACAATAACTAAAAAAGACACTTGAATGTTTAAAGTCACACTAAAACTGATGCTGTTGAGTATCTGAGCTTCATATTTATATGATTTTATTCAATCAATCCATAATAACTGAGTTTAGAGCTAAAATCACAGTTGAGTTATTTCTACACGAGACTAACTGTAACGTGTTTGTTCTGTTCAGGTTTAGTTTTCTCTGTTATTTTCCTGTGTTCTCTATCATTAGTTCATTAATCCCAGACCTGTTTCTGTTCTTCCAATGATCTCCCTGTGATTTAAACCCTGAGTTCTGTTCAGTTCATCGTCTGGTATCGTCTACATGACGTGCTTGTGTTTCTCCTCATGATTCTCCTGTGTATTGTGTGGATTGATTAAAGACGGTTCTTTGAGTTATTTCCTGAGTCGTGCGCTTCACTACAGACACCGTCGCTGACACTAACAGTGAATGTTAATCTTCTCTCACTAATTTCACCAGTAATTGATCACATGGTACCAGAACAGAAACAACTGAAGTCATGAAAACACATTTAAAACTCACCAACCAGACGCCACAAACAGAGCAAAACCAACTTGAGAAACATTTTCTTCATCGCTTCACTGAAAAGCCCACGATAGTGACTCTCAAAATGTGTGAAAGCCTCGGATTGATCTGAAACACTGAACTGTGATATTTATCTGCTTGTGTGTGAATCCTCCCCCAACATCAGTTAGTTTCCGCTCACACATCCGTCTCCTTCAACGTCACGAACATCAACAAGCTTTTGCTGATCTTCCATTTTCAAATGAATTCTGGGCCTGAATGAAAACTAACAGCAGAAGAGTGAAATATTGGATATCTGGATCTACTGGTGTGTTATTTAGTGCTGTGAGCTGTCAATCATATCTGACCTCTGACCTCTGACTCTTATGTTGATGGATTCACATTATTTCAGTGTAAGCCCTTGATATACTTAGCTTTTCACAGCTTTGCAAAGTAGGCTTCACTTGACTCTCATAGACAGTTTTTTGACGCATGTGCAGTTTTGAGCAAATGAAGGTACTTTATAACTTTTCACACAATCTGTCGTCTGTGATCGGCCATCATCGCTGTAGCTTGAATGGGTTCCGGTCTGTTCTGTTTAAGCAGGTTTTCTTCAACTACCTTGTGAATCAACGCCCTCAGCTCACGGCTTGTGGATATTCGTCTTTCCAAAAGTCTGGCAGTGCGTGTACAGCACGGACGTATTCTAATGAGGAATTTCACGTCACTCACACTGTACACTGACCCTTGTGTAAAAAAGTGAAGTATACTTTGAGACGTTTTATGTGGAGTGGAAGATTGTGAGCTTCTTATTAGCAGGAGAGAAAATGAAGAAACGCTTCACTCACAAACTGCTGACATAGGTGAGAGTAGGAACGTAGATTGACCGGTAAATCAAGAGTTTTACCTTGGTGCTCAGCTCCGATACATAGACCACATCACTGCAGAAGCTGCACCGATCCGTCTGTCAACCTCAACCCTCACTCATGAACAAGACCCCAAGATACTTGAACTCCTCCACTTGAGGCAAGAGCTCTTCACCAACCTGAAGAGGATAAGCCACCCTTTTCTGACTGAGAACCATGGTGTCAGACTTGGAGGTGCTGATCCTCATCCAAGCCGCCTGACACTCAGCTGCAAACCGTCCCAATTCACACTGGAGGTCCTGGCCCGATGGAGCCAACAGGACAACATCATCCGCAAAAAGCAGAGACGAGATCCTGTGGTCCCCAAACCAGACTCCCTCCGGCCCCTGACTGCGCCTAGAAATCCTGTCCATAAAGATTATGAACAGAAACGGTGATAAAGAGCAGCCCTGCTGGAGTCCAACATGCAGTGGGAACAGGTCTGACTTACTGCCGGCAATGCGAACCAAGCTTCTGCTCTGGTCGTACAGGGACCGGACAGCCCTTAGCAAAGGAACCTGGACTCCATACTCCCAGAGCACCCTCCACAGGGTGCCACGAGGGACATAGTCGAATGCCTTCTCCAGATCCACAAAACACATGTAGACTGGTTGGGCAAACTCCCATAAACCCTCCAGCACCCTAGAGAGGGTATAGAGCTGGACCAGTATTCCACGACCGGGACGAAAGCCATATTGTGGCCATATCTGAGGTTCAGATTCAGGAGATGAAATCAATTGAAGATAAAGGACATTAAGGGACACGGAGACATTGAATTTACTGTGACATAATTGGCGAGCACTGAGCCAGGAGCCAGGAAAAAGTTCGGGATAGGACCACAGTGGACGTGCTGAATGACGGTCAAAGCAAGCGAAGGCTCATATTTGATCATCGGCAGAAGAGAGCTGTCTGTTTTCAGCCCTAGAATTAAAAACTAGATAAAAAGGAGTGGTTGGAACATACTGTCACCAGCTCCATTCACCATGACTGTCTCCTCAGCACTACACTTCCCAGAATCCTCCCTGGGTTCGGGCCAATATTCAGAGCTCGGAGCCCTCCCCTGGACAGCACAACAAGTACGCAAGCTCTACTTAATAATATATACATGTGAACTCATGAAGTGAATAAAGTGAAGTATACTTTGGGCTTAAAAATGTTTTGTGTGGAGTGGAAGATTGTGAGCTTCTTATTAGCAGGAGAGAAAATGAAACTCACAAAACTGCTGACACACGAATCAACCACAAACATCCAGCAGAAGCTGTTTACCCAGATCAAACCAGAAACACTGATGTTTGAACAGATAAAATAAAAGAGAAAAACCATCGCAGGGTTCGTTCGACTCAAACGCCAGTAAATCACATGTATAATGTTTGCCTGTGTTGTTACAACAAAATCCATGAGTGAACATTAATGCAAACACACAGTAACCTGTAAATGTAATCATTCATCATATCATTATATTACCAGAAAGTTGTACTTGGGAAAATTTTTTGAGGAATTAGTTCATAATCAGATACTTTGATTTTGATTGCAGACTTTTGGTATTGCAGTATTTTGGAGAATCTGAGCAAAATTACTCTTTTAAAACTCTAGTTGAAACACATGTGAGTTTATCTTGGTCATTTCATCTGCAGAAACTGACAAGTGTAGAAGTGATCTTTGATGGCAATCTTTCTTTTGAAAACCACATGTCTGGCACTTTTAAAACCACTTTTTTCCATCGTCAGCTAATAATGCTTATTTTTCTGCATCAGAAACAGATAACAGACTTCCAGTTTTGCCATGTAGTGGAGAGACGCGTGGTGTTAGTGCTACGACTTAAATTGCATCTTTTTTCTCTCATAACATTACATTTGGGGCTTTTTTAGCTATTTTTGTGCTTCTGTTGGTCGGTGTTCACGTTATTTGTTCCTGATGAGTAAGGGTATGCGAGCTGGTGGTAAAATCAGCCCTCAAACCAAGGTGCCTGGGCATGAAAACGGCAAGATGGCGGACGACGCCTCAAACCCGCTAACGGCTGACACACTGGTGAACGAACTTGATAAACTAAGGAGAAACATAACTGGGGAACTCACCGCCCTGCTGAATTCGTCGTTGGAATCCATTCACTCATCCATTGCTTATATCGGGTCTACCTTGGCGACTCAAGCGACTACCATCACTGGTATGGAAACTAGCTTATCCGACCACAGCGATAGGATCACACATCTCGAACAGGAGGTCTCTACTCTTAAGTCGAAGTTGCTGTCGGCGACGGAGGAGAATGTCGCCTTAAGAGCTAACGTGGAAGATCTCGTTTCGCGGTCCAAACGACAGAATATTCGTGTGGTTGGTCTCCCGGAGGATATTGAGGGAAAGGATGCCAGGCAGTTTATGTCAGATCTATTCACCGAGGTTGCTGGCGACGCTCTTCCCTCCCCACCGGAGCTTGATCGCCCGGAGCTTAAGGCCCAAACCCCGCCAGGGTCAAAATCCCCGTCCGATTATAGTGAGATTTCATCGCTACATAGAAAAGGAGGCTGTGCTCAAATTCGCGAAATCGTCAAAAGAAATTACTTTCAAGGGACACAGAATCAAATTCTATGAGGACTTCTGCGTTTCAGTGGCTAATAGGAGAGCTTCGTTCAACAACATCAAGGGCCTGTTGTACAAGCGCGGTGTCCGTTTTGGCATGATCTACCCGGCCAGACTTCGTGTCTCATACAACAATAAGGAACGAACTGGACTTCCGGTGGCGCGCGCTGCAAGATGGCTGCACAGCACTAGGCTCCTGACTAAAACCTCCTAATTGAACGTTTGTTTTTCACGCTGAGGAAGAACATCATATGTTTTCACAGCTGTACAAGTTTTATTTTAAGTATGGCAACTAAGAAATCGAGTTCACCACAGAAATCTACAACACGCTGCAAACGACTCAAAACGCTCGAGGACGACGTAGCCTCAATTGTTAACCACGCAATCGAAGCACAACAGGAGGCCATGCGCGAAATGATCTCCCGCATGCTGACAGAGGCAATACAATCGGCCCTTAAGCCATTCAATGACTTTATCATCGAAAACAACGCTGCTCTTTGTTCGATGAAAGAGGGAATGGAATCCTTGAGTAAAAATGTGGCGTCACTCACAATCAAAGTAGATAATCTTCAGGGCAGTTTACGCAACACTAAAAAAGACGCGAACCTCTGCCTATCTCAGCTTGAACAGATGCAACGAAAATGCAACGACCTCGAAGACCGGTCACGTCGCAACAACATCCGCCTGGTCAATCTTCCAACTGGAATGGAAGGGGATGATCCGGTCGGTTTTCTACAGAAAATGCTACCTAAAAGGATCCCTGACCTTCCGGCGCACTCAAGTCGGATCGAGATTGATAGAGCTCACCGAGTTTATTCGAATTCCAACTCACCAAAACCACGATCGTTGATATTTCGGCTCCTCCGCTATCCTGATAGGCAAGCCATACTTCAGGGAGCCCGGAAAGCAAAACCCACTTTGCCCGGAGGAGCGCGCCTGGAATTCTATGCCGACGAGACAGCCACGAGACAGCTCAAAAGAGGAAAGCTTTTTCGACCGTAAGATTCAAGCTTCACCAGAAAGGCGCAGAAACATTCCTAATCTACCCAGCATCGCTGAGAGTCTCCCACAAGGGTCAGAAATACTCGTTTGAATCCCCGGAGAGTGCTGAAAAATATCTCGAAGGTCTTGATGTTGACGCATCAGTATCCACTGTTCGTAGATCCTTAAACTTCCCGCAACCGGAGGACATGGAGGGGTAGACCTCACTTGGTGACACTGTTGGAGTTTTCTGCTGAATAACAATACACGGACCGATTCTCTATCAGCGTATATGGTTTTTAGTTCATCAAAAGTGAAATGGTAAATTACTTTATTTACATAATTGCATTGTGCCAAACATTTTTCAGTTTTCAAAATTCAATTTTCAAATTGAGCTGGTTGTAGTTAATTCTGAAGATCTGGTTTTACTCAGAAAATGCGGACTAAATTACAGTCCTTGGACTAGTTAAATCTGGTTGCCGTAAAATCTAGTTATGAGAATGTTCTACAGTTACTCTGATTTTGGAATATTTGCTCTTTTATTTAAATCTCCTCAACTGTTAAATTCACAGGGGGCTAAAGGTTAATAGTGTTCAGACATTGCCTCGCGATCGCCACAGACGTTTGCTAAAAGGGGAAGGGGGGAGTGGGAGGGGTCGCTTAGGCGCTTAAAGCACTCGGGACCTTTTTTGTTTTTGTTTTTGCACATTACAATGGGGACTTTAATGGTACACTCAATAACTTGCTCTAACCATTACATTCTAATCTGGTTTTGTCTGGTTATTACAGACTATGGTTAAAATAAACATGATGTCTTTAAACGTCAGGGGGTTAAACTCTCCTATTAAACGTACGCGAGTGTTAGATCTTTTACATAGGAAAAAGGTTGATGTAGCGTTTCTTCAGGAAACCCACCTGACCGCCATGGATGCTAAAAGACTACAAAATAGACGTTATATCCCCATAGTATCATCTAGCTGTAAATCTAAGAAGAAGGGAGTGACAATTTTATTTAAACGTAATTCTAACTTTATTATTGAACACACAGACTCCGACGAGAATGGTAGAATTGCATATTGCTGTACGTAAATAGAAGGAAAAAGGATGGCATTTGTTAATATTTATGCTCCTAACTCTTATGACGCCTCCTTCTTTCCAAATGTTTCCAAAACCATACTATCTCTCCAAGGCTATTCAATTATCATTGGATCTGATATGAATGCCGTGCTCGACACAGTTTTGGACCGCTCCAATCCTTCAGTTTCAGTAGCACAAGCTCAGTCTTCTACAGCACTGAGATCGCTCATTAAAGATATAGATGTATGCGATGCTTGGCGAATACATAATCCAACAGCCAAGGAATACACCTATTTCTCCCCAAGTCATAAATCATTTTCAAGAATTGATTATATTTTACTTTCATCTTCGTTACTTTCAGGGCTAATCAATATTGAATTTCTACCACAAACCGTTTCCGATCATAATGCTGTACTAGCACTTCTTCAGATTAATACATCTTGTAAACCATCCCGATGGAGATTTAATACTTTTTTACTGCAAAATGAAGACTTTCTTTCTCAACTGAGAGCAGAACTGAATGAATTTATCAATATAAACCAGGGCTCTGTTGCTAATCAGGAAATGTTATGGGCTTCCATCAAAGGGTTTCTAAGGAACAATGCTATCTCCTTTTCGGCTAAGCTTAAAAAAATGTATCTTGCACAAATATCAATGTTAGAGAGAAGATGTGGGGAATTAGAAAAGGAATTAAGCAATCAATTTTCCAATGATACACAACAAAAATTACACTTAAGGATCTGTTGCGAAGAAGAGCAGAGTATTTAATGCACATTACAAAACATAAATATTATATAGATGGAAGCAGACCAAGCAGACTCCTTGCACTTACTCTTAAAAAACATGAGCGACGTTTTAACATCCAAGCAATCCAGAGTTCAAAAAATGTTCTCACCTCACATCCCACCGAGATTAACAAAACGTTCATGTCATTTTTTGAAAAATTGTATACTTCAGAAATGCAACCCAGTACGGATCAGTTAAAAAAATTTTTTGATCAGTTGAACTTAAACATACTTTCAAAGGAGGAAGCTGACAGCCTTGAATCCGAAATCACTATAGAAGAACTACACTGCGCATTAGTAAGTTCAAAGAAAGGAAAGTCCCCGGGAATCGACGGCTTACCAGTGGATGTATATCTAGCGCTGTGGGATCAACTTGGCCATATCTGGTTAGATACTATAAATGAGTCCATATTCAAAGACCGTTTTCATAAAGATCTCAATACAGCTCTAATCACGGTTATGCCTAAACCTGGCAAAGATCACTCAGACTGTTCTAATTATAGGCCCATCTCCTTGATTAATGATGACATTAAAATGTATGCTAAAGTTATCGCCAGGCGTCTACAGTCAGTGATTCATAAACTAATTGACCCAGATCAATCAGGATTTATAACAGGTCGTTTGGCTTCCGATAACATCCGTCGAGTTTTACATATCATTGCTGAATCCGAGAAATTAGAAACACCCAGCGGCCTCCTGTTTATTGACGCTGAAAAAGCCTTTGATCGGCTTGAATGGAGATATCTATGGTATACACTGAAGAAGTTCAATTTTGGTGACCATTTTATTAGAATGATTCAAACTCTATACACAAATCCCATGGCCAGGGTTTCTACTGGTGGACTCATTTCAGATACTTTTAATATTTGCCGAGGCACAAGACAGGGGTGTCCGCTTTCTCCTTTTATGTTCAACTTATCGTTAGAACCTTTGGCGCAGTATATTAGACAATGTAAACTTATTTCCCCAATTCAGTTAGACTCATCAACCCATTCTATTTCTTTATATGCGGACGATACTCTGCTATTTTTATCTGATCTACAACGATCACTCCCTAACGCCCTTCAAATTATTGACGAATTTGGCACAATTTGGTTTAAAATGAATCATCCCAAAACTATCTTAATGCCTCTCAATTCAGATGGTTTTAATTTTTCTATTCCAAGTAATATTCAGATCTCAACACAAGTCAAATATTTAGGGATTCAGTTGAGACCTACTTTGCCCCTTATTTCCAAAGTTAACTATATGTCAATTTATGGGGAAGTTGAGTCAGATATTCAAAGATGGATGTGTTTGCCTTCATCTCCATCCGCCCGAATGTCAACAATAAAAATGAATATTTTGCCCCGCATTAATTTTATTAGCTCTATGCTTCCCCTCCCCCCACCAGTGAATTATTGGAAAAAGCTGGACTCTTTACTGATAAAATATATTTGGAATGGAAAGCGTCCTCGTATTAAGTGGTCTACACTTCAAAAAAGTAAAATAAAAGGAGGAATGGGCTGTCCTAATTTTAAATGGTATCACTGGTCCTTTATCCTGCTCTCAGTTTTGAAATGGTTTGATTCGAGCTCACAGTCTTCATGGAAACAGTTAGAAAAAGATCGTATTTCACCAATTCGTTTGCAAGATTTTTTATTTTCAGGCCTTTCGCACAGGAAATGCTCACTGTATCATGGTCCTATAATTGCTTACACTCTTCAAATATTCAAAAAGATTGAAGCCTGTTTTGCATCTAAAACTTTATGGCACACTCATACCCCGATTTGGCACAATCTGAACATACTTTCTGGCGGTCAACCTTTCGTACAGCCTTCCTGGGCTACAAAAGGCATTCTAACGTTAAACGACATAAAAGGGGAAGATTCAATTTTGGATTTTCGGGATTTAATAGGAAGATTTAATATCTCGTCTAACACTTTATTTTTATATTTCAAACTACGTGCCGTGCTAAAGGCCCATAAGGTTCCTTGGGGTGTAAATCTTCATACTCACCCGGTAGTGAATTGGATCTTAAACGCACCAAGCACAGGAATTGTGTCATACTTTTATCTCTGCTTTCAAAATCTTAATACAGATAACTTTTCTAAAGCTAGAGCTTGGATAGTAGATCTCAAAGTTCCTAACAGGACAATTGAATGGAATACAGTGTGGGATAATACATTCCATGCATCCACAAACCCAAACCACCAATTCATTCATTTTAAAGTTATCCACAGGGCATATCTTACCACACGCATAAGACATGTAATGGGACTATCACCTCACCCGTATTGTAATTTCTGTGGACCGGGTTGTGTGGACACTTTGATACATATGCTGTGGGACTGTCCAGATGTGCAAAAATTCTGGGATAGGGTGCTTGATGTTTTGTACAAGGCATCGAGGATTTGTATCCCCAAAGATCCTGTTATTTTATTGTTGAATGACAATTCTCAATTTCCTCTACGTGAGAAGGTACGCAAATTCTGGCTAGCTGCCATGACCGCCGCAAAAAAGTCTCTTGTTCAACGATGGAAACCTCCCCATGACCTTTCTATTAAACATTGGCTTCACTCTTTACTGGAGATTTTATACCTGGAGTTGTCATCTGCACGGACCAATCACGCAAACCCTAGGACTGTTTCGATGTGGGAGAACTGGATATCTACAGTCAAGACTTTTGTGGATAATTAATCTGCAGCTACTTATGGGGGTTACCATTAACATTATTTTATTTGTCTTTCTCTGTGTAAAATTTTATTTTATCCCTTGCTATTCAGATACTGCTCAATGTCCCGAAGTGCAATGGGGTGGGTGCGGGAGGGTGACTTTAGAGGGGAATTAGTAGTCTTATAAGTTTTCTTTCTTTTATTGCAAACATTTTGTAAAAAACTGTCAAAATAAATAAAAAACACTAAATTACAAAAAAAAATAAAAAAAATAAGGAACATTATTTCGACTCTCCTGAGGCTGCAGAAAAATTCTACCACCAAAACTTTGCTGAGTAACTTCACGAGCGGCGTGGATGATAAGGATCGATCAATCAATCGATCGATCTCTCTCTCTCTCTCTCTCTCTCTCTGCGCTTTAGACTAGAATTATTATATTTCTCTCTCTCCTTTTTTTCTTTTTTTTTTTTTCTTCGTCTTCACGGAGCATATGGTGCATGTGTGTTTGTGGGCCTATGTGTGTTTACACGCACATTTCATTTAAAAGAGAAAAGACAAATTTTTATTTATTATTTTTTGCATTCTACTATGCGCTGGGGGGGGGGGGTTGAGTGTTTGACAGACAGTCATAGATAGTCTCTAAATATTCTCCCTCGTCAGTTCTACAGCCACTAGCTTCGCTATGTGCACTCGTTTTGCATATTTGCTGATCTGCACCCTGTTCACTCTTTTTCAGGAGTGAATTCTCTTATTATAGTGTTAAATTCTTTGTTTGTTGGAGTCAACTTCACTACACAATCGGTTGTGATAAAGTTTTTCTGGCAACTCGTCATGTCCAAGTGGACGAGTATCTGAAGGGATTTTCTTTTGCTACTTTTGAACATTTTTGTGTTTTTGTTCTCTATGTTTTGGGTATGTTCGGGGGTTATGTTTGATGGAGGATTATTTTTTCTCACTTGGCTTTTAATGTTGTCTCTTTCACATGCCAACATGATTGAGCTTAAAAAAGCATTGTTTTTTTTTTTTTTTTTTTCACCCAAGTCGGATTATTATGTTCTACCTTGCAGATCCATGAGTAAGCCCCCTTTTAATTCTAAGGGGGGAGGGTTAGGACACAATATTAGAATCATTACATGGAACGTACGTGGGTTGGGTGGCCAAATTAAACGCTCCAGAGTTTTTTCTCATCTAAAATCACTGTCCTCTGATATTATGTTTCTTCAGGAGACACACTTGCGTACAGGGGACCACACCAGACTGCGTAAACACTGGGTTGGTCAAGTATTTCATTCTAGTTTTAATAGCAAATCCAGAGGTACTGCAATTCTGATACATAAAAGAGTCATGTTTCTAGCAGTGCAAGTAATTTCAGATCCTGAAGGCCGTTTTGTAATCGTCAGTGGTATTCTTTTTCAAACTCCAGTAGTGTTAGTTAACGTATATTCCCCAAACTGGAATAACCCTTCTTTTATGTCTATGCTTTTCTCAAAAATCCCAAATCTGGACACTCATCACCTTATTTTTGGAGGGGACCTTAATTGTGTTATCGATAATAATCTTGATAAATCTGTGACTAAATCTTCTTCTCTTTCCGCTATGTCCAGGTCTCTAATTTCGCTGACAAATCAAATAGGCTGCATAGATCCCTGGCGCTTTTTTCACCCCTCTGACAAGGTATTTTCTTTCTTCTCTAGCGTGCACCATGTTTACTCTCAGATTGATTATTTCTTCCTTGATAAAGCCCTGCTTTCTTCGGTTATTTCTTCAGATTACTCTGCCATTGTTATTTCTGATCATGCCCCGCATATGTTAGATATCTCCTTCTTGCCCGCTTTCAAGAGCCGACCTCAGTGGAAATTCGATGTAGAGCTTCTTGCCAGATCTGACTTTTGCGAATTTCTATCCAAAAATATAGACTTTTTCATTGAGACTAACAAAACGGAAACCGTCTCTGCTTCTCTTCTATGGGAGACATTTAAAGCGTTTATTCGTGGTCGAATCATTTCCTTTAGTGCTCACTTAGCCAAGACAAGAAAGTCTCAGCAAAAAGAGCTTATCCGTTCAATTTTAGAGGTCGATAGACAGTATTCAAGCGATCCCAATCCTGTTCTTAAGTTAAAACGTTTGAAGTTACAAACTGAATTTGATTTGCTTGCAACGAATAAAGCCGAGTATTTGATTAAAAGAACCAGAGCCACCTATTATGAACAGGGGGATAGAGCAGGCCGTCTTCTTGCTTCCCAGCTTAAACATCAGTCAGCATCACGCCATATCACGCAGATTCGTGATAACCATGTGGATGAGCTTGTTACTGACCCTCAAAAAATCAACTCTGTCTTTACCTCCTTTTACTCCAGTCTTTATACTTCTCAACCCCCACTATTAATACATTAACAGAGGAGACATTAGATGTACCTCTCAGGCTAGACGAAATAACCGCCTGCATTGGTCTCATGCAGTGTAACAAGGCTCCAGGGCCTGACGGCTTCCCCTTAGACTTCTATAAGAAATTCTCAGCGCAGTTAGCCCCCTTATTGTTTGATATGTATATGGAGTCATTCGAGCAGGGTTTTCTCCCAGCCTCATTAAATCAAGCATCTATCTCTCTTTTATTAAAAAAAAAACAAAGACCCAACTTTATGTAGCATCTATAGATCCATTAGTTTATTGAATGCTGACATTAAAATTCTAGCAAAGGTGCTGGCAAAGCAAAGTCTTCCTGATATTATTTCTGAGGATCAGACCGGGTTTATTAGGGGACGTCAGATGTCATCTAATATCCGGCGATTGCTAAATATACTTTTTAGTCCATCTCTGTCTAAGACTTCTGAAATGATCATTTCTCTTGATGCTGAAAAAGCATTTGACTGTTTGGAATGGAATTATTTATTTACGGTTTTAGAAAAGTTTGGCTTTGGGCACAATATTATCTCATGGATTCGCCTCCTATATTCGGCTCCCTCTGCAAGTGTTAAAACTAATGCTGATAGTTCTCCATTCTTTTCCCTCTGTCGTGGGACACGGCAGGGTTGCCCCATGTCTCCTCTGCTCTTTGCTTTAGCTATTGAGCCACTTTCTATCGCCTTAAAAGCATCCTCGTCCATACGCGGGATCCACAGGGGAGGCACAGAACATCGTGTTTCTCTCTATGTTGACGACTTGCTGTTGTATGTACAGGATCCAGTCGGCTGCGCCAACGAGATTATGCACTTGCTCGACACCTTTGGCTCTTTTTCAGGTTACAAATTAAACTTTACCAAAAGTGAATGTTTCCCCATAAATGACGCGGCTAAAAAAATCTCTAAAAGCACCCTACCTTTTAATTTCTCTCCTTCAGGGTTTCGATATTTAGGTGTATACATTTCACACTCTTTCAGTTCTCTCCTTAAGAATAACTTTACGATTTTGGTTGATCAAATTAAACTAGACTTAAAACGATGGGACAGTCTACCCCTTTCTCTTGTTGGGAGAGTGGAGACCATTAAAATGAATGTTTTGCCGCGACTTCTATTTCTCTTCCAGTCTCTCCCTCTCTTTTTACCTAAATCTTTTTTTAAGTGTCTAGATAAAATCATCTCCTCATTTATTTGGGCTGGTAAAATTCCTAAAGTGAATAAAACTATCCTGCAACGGAATAAACGTGATGGTGGTCTAGCTCTGCCAAATTTTCTTTTTTATTACTGGTCCGCCAATATTTCTAAGATCTTCTTGTGGCGTATTGCATCGGAGGTCATCTGGTGTTCTCTAGAAGGTGCTACCTGTCTGTCTTCCCTTCCAGCACTTGTCTTTGCTCCTTTGTCTCTGCGTCCCTCTAATTTCACTAGAAATCCTATTGTGCTATCAACTTTAAAAATCTGGAAACAATTTCGACAGCATTTTCGGTTGGAGTCACTATCTGTCTTAAGTCCTATTTGCAACAATCACTTGTTTTTACCACCAGCTATTGATCACACTTTTAAACGATGGAAAGATAAGGGGATGGCCTGTTTTTCAGATCTTTTTATTGATAATTCTTTTGCTACATTCACCAATCTTATGTCCAAATTTAACTTGCATACTACAGGCTTATTCAGGTATTTTCAACTCCGCAATTTTGTTAAGATTAACTTCCCTAGTTTCCCTCAATTACCAGAAAAATCTCTGGTTGAGAACTTATTGTCAGCCTCTACAGGTGGTAGTCGTATATCCTCTGTCTACACCATGTTACTTCCATCTAGTACATCCTCTCTCTCCTGCCTAAGGATGACTTGGGAAAATGAGCTGCAAATCAAGTTATCGGATGAGTTATGGTCTGAGGCCCTTGCTAGGGTTAATGCTACTACTTTATGTGCTCGGCTAAGTCTCATTCAACTAAAAGTCTTTCATAGAATTCACCTTACCAAAGCTAAACTTCATAAATTGTTTCCAGAAACAGATGACTCCTGTATCAGATGCTCCTTTTCATACCCACACATTTTTTAGCTGCCCAAAACTGGTCTCATATTGGGCTTCTTTCTTTGACTTCATGTCTAGGGCCCTGCACGTTTCTTTATCTCCATGTCCTTTAATCGCCATTTTTGGTGTGTCTCACTCGTCATCTATCACGAGACAGAAAGCAGAGGTTATTGCTTTTGCTTCTCTTATTGCTAAAAGGTGCATTCTGTTGCATTGGAAGTGTCCAACCCCCCCTCCAACTACCTCTTGGTTAAAGGATCTGATGTCATTCCTTTCACTTGAAAAATTGAAATATTCGACTCGGGGCTCAACTGATAAATTTGATAAAACTTGGAACCCTACTTTAAATCTTTACGACTCGGTATCCTCACTAGACTCTGACTAAATATATCATGAGAATGCAAGCTCTGCTCGTATACAGGCGTCAGGCACATCATCGCTTATAGAGACTGCCAATATTTTCTATTCCTCCTGGGTGGGTGGGGGGAGGGGTTTGGGGTAGTGGCTACTTGGTTGTTGTTGTGGTTCTTTTTCTTTTTTCTTTCTTTCTTTCCTCTTTTAGTTATATTTTGGAAAGAAATGTGTAAAAGATAAAAGTGCAGACAATATTTTCTTTTTTATGCTTGTCTCTTTAATGATTTAATGTACTTCTTTGTCTGTATAATAAAAATTGTTATAAAAAAAAAGAAACAGATAACATGTACCGTAGCTTGGCAATGTTTCTGAGGCGGAAGAAGGTTGTTTTTGTAACATGTGAAATATGATTTTCGAAGTTGCTGTTGGCAATATGTTGCTGTGTAATATAACACCCAAGTCTTTAACTGTAGAGGATGAAGTAACAGTACATCCTTCTAGATGCAGATTGTAGTCTAAAAGATTTTATGTACAGGTTTTTGGCCCAATAAGTAATACCTCAGTCTCATCTGAATTTAATAGAAGAAAATTACTGGTCATCCAATAGTTTAGATCTTTTACACATATCTTTATCTGTAACATCGGCATAGCAGTGGACACTAATTCCATGATTTCTTATAAAATTACCAAGCGGCAGCTCATATACTGAAAACAACAGAGGGCCTAACACCGATCCTTGCGGCACTCCATAATTTACTGACATCATCTTAAATGTTTCTCTGTTTAAATAGACAAAATGGTGACAGTCGAATTGATAAATTATCTAAAGCACCTTAATGCCTGTCCCTGAATACCAGTGTAATTTTGTAGTGAACCTAAGAGTATTTTATGATCTATAGTGTCGAATGAAGCACTAAGATCAAATAAAACTAGTGTTGAGATACAGCCTTGGTTAGAAGCTAAAAGTAAGTAAGTGTAATTTTAACAATCACGGTTTCTGTGCTATGATGAGGCCTGAATCCTGACTGAAAAGAGCACAACACTATTATAATAGCACAAGTATTAAACGGAAAGGGATTAAATAACTGTAATAACAGTAAAATACGACCTACTGCAGTTGTGAAGTAATCAGTTTATACTATCTGCAAATATTCTGTTTTATAATATGCACACATTCACTCTTACTGATGTGTGTGATATGTCGAAAACACAAAACATTTCTAGTCTTGTATTTAATTTCTTAAATAAAGTTGGGTTGCTTGCATCCCTGGATATTACTGTCTGTCATTCGACATTCTTCTGGTAAAACAGTTGTCAAATATTAAATGCCATTATCAGAGGTAAAACTACAGCATTGTGCTGGAATTCACACTCGTCTTCCGTGAACAAGACGTTCAGAGTTGTGTAGATGTTGATAGTGGAAGCATCAGAGTTAGAGCCCCCTCTCCTTTTAGATGTGGGATTATGTTAAAAACAATGAATAAATATCCATTTAGTTTAGCTAGTCTGTGGTAACAGAACGAGAAGAGAGTCCTCTTAATGAGTTTTTAGTAGAGTACTTAAAAATGACTCAGCCCTAATTTACTCGTTCTACTCACTAAGTGTCTCGCACATGTTAGCGGCCTCAGACTAGGGGATATCTGTGCCACCAGCAAATGATACACAGGCAGTGTGAACTGTGGATCGGTGAATAAACTGAAAAACACGAGAGGAAAGAAGTTACGTCTTTCCACAGTGGCAGTAAGTTTATTACTGCAATAACTTCTCTAAATCTTGAAAATATTGGCCGTTTGGGTGGAATACAATTCAACAAACAACAAAGGTACACTGTGACGAGCAGGGCGGGCGAGAGCCGTGAGGGAACGGCGCGAGGTCGGTGACGCGAGTGATAATAAGCGTAAACTGCGCGCTACACCGGTCTCGTATCTCTCACGGAGGAGCTCCGGAAGCATAAAAGAGGAGCAACGACAGTGAAGGACGAGAGAGGACCAGGCCTGGACTTTATGTTGTGTTCTTAGGAACGGGAAGAAGGAGGCGGGAACCAGTGAACATTCAACAACTTTAATCAAACAAATAAGCAAACAATAAAACGAAAGTAAAATGGCGGCAGTTCCTCACGGCGACTGCCGCCCACACAAACAACATAAAACACAACATAAAGTCCAGGCCTGGTCCTCTCTCGTCCTTCACTGTCGTCGCTCCTCTTTTATGCTTCTGGAGCTCCTCCGTGAGAGACACGAGACCGGTGCAGTGCGCAGGTGACGCTCATTATCAACCATCGCCAGCCCCTTAAATCAGCTGACAAACAAGGGCCAGCGTTTTGGGTGGTCTGAGGACTCCGCAGAGGCCTTTCAGCAACTAAAAAATGCTTTAATTGACGCTCCTGTCCTGGCCTGGCCTACCCTGACCCCCACCAACCATTCCTCGTCGAGCCTGATGCCAGTAACGTGGGGGTCGGGGCCGTCCTCTCTCAGAGGGGGGAGAGTGGAGAACAAGTGGTGGCCTACTATAGCTGCAGTCTCAGTCGTTCAGAAAGAAACTACTGTGTCTCCCGGCGGTTGCTGGAGGTGGTCCTGGCGGTCCATCACTTCAGGCCCTACCTCCTGGGTACCAGGTTCACACTGAACACCGACAACGCTAGCCTCACCTGGATGCTGAATTTCCGCCAGCCCGAGGGTCAGGTTGCAAGGTGGCTGGAGATCCTCCAAGAGTGCCAGCGATTGGGGGTGAAGAAGACAAGAACCACTCCCCTCCACCCCCAAAGCAATGGACTAGTTGAGTGGTTCAACCGCACACTGGCCACACAACTTGTAATCTTGACCAGTCAGCACCAGAGAGACTAGGACCAGCATCTGCCCTTGGTCCTGTGGGCATACAGGACCGCCGTGCAGGAGTCGAGTCGGTGCACACCGGTGGCACTGATGTTTAGGAGGGAGCTCCGTACGCCAGTGGACTTGGTGTTTGTGTCGCCCTCCGAGCCAGAGATTGCTGGGGGACCAGACCTGGATTACGTCAGGCGATTGAAGGAGCGTCTGAGCATGGTCCATCAACTGGCCAGAGAGGCCCTGGAGGATGCTGGGGCCCGCCAGAAGCGGGCATACGACATTCAGGCCCACGGGCCTACCATTGGCCCAGGGGACAAAGTGTGGGTGTTCTGCCCACAGAGGACGTGGGATTGTCACCTAAATTGACTCATCACTGGCAAGGACCTAGGGAAGTTCTCGACAAAATCTCGGAAGTGGTTTTCCGGGTCCGAATGCCTGGATGGGCATAAGGACCGATTCGCACCGTACCACCCACTGGCCCCCGAGCAAACGACTAATGAAAGTAATGAACTGGCTGCCAGGTGTATTATGGGTATTTGTTTGTTTAGAGTTGATTTATGCATTACTTAAGCAATATTGTTGAGTTTGTGTGTAAGCAAAGTTATGTGCATTTATGTTCAAGCTGGTTGGGTGGGTTTAGTTCATTTATTGCATTATGTGAAAAATGTGACTCACCGTCATGGAGAGAGGTGTGCAGGAGAGAGACATACTGATATGCCCAAACTATGTGATTGGATTCTGTGATCAGAAGTGAAGGGAGACAGTGGACAATACTGCCTCCTACTGGTCTGTTTTGACTGTGCTTTAATCTCTTGAGACACTCATGGTCGAGCGGTGTATGGGACATGAGTGCTCAGATTGGCTGCTAATAGATAGTTAGATGCAAGTTATAGTTTAGCTTAGCTCCATTTTCTTCTGCGAAATAACTGCCAGTTATTACAGTGTATTATAATGTGTTTCAAATCAGTTTTTCGGGTGAAAGAAGAAGTTTGAGGAAGATGTTTATTATAGTTTACAGAAAACTAATCTGCCTAATAATAATGTAAACATTTACAAATAACGTTTTAATAATGTATATGTGGCGCTGATGAACTTGTTAAATTACACATATTGTTTGTGTTCCTCCAGGAGACCTGATAAATGAAATAAAACATGGAGAGACTCTTGAACCTCAGAGTGAGAAAACTTTATTGATAAACACAAACAAATACACATGACAAATGTTAGATCGTGCCAAAACGTTAGTTCGGATGGATCTCGCCGGACGCCGAATCCTTGCCAGAAGAAATGAGTCAGAAAGAAGAACAGAAGCAGGAGACAGTGATGATAATAAAAGAGCAGAGTTTCTTGAATAATCCAGTTGCGTTTGTTTCAATGCTCAGAGTCCGTCTAGATGTTTCACCACTCAATGATCTGACTTCATCTGACCAGTACAATTCCAACAAGTGTTTCTTACACCAAGAGAACAACAACGGAAAATTACTGCTTCACAACATCATCCTGTGAGCGTAAAACCTTGAAATGGAGACGTTCTCTGATCTCCTTCAAACCACACAATCATTAGATCAAACCATAGCGAGAAAATAAGTCAAATAAGGCATAGAAAACATAAAACAATCATCATAATAATAATAAGATAAATGATGTAAATCAAATGATGAAAATAATTTGAATAAATGATAAATCTAATGACCACTACATAAATGACTGATGATTATGAAATTAATATAAAAACTTTGCTTTCTTAAAATAAATCACGGGCTGTTATTGAAAACCCTTCGATCCTTCAGCAGAAGTGAAGTGAGATCTGTGTGACTCTATACATTCTGTGTATCTGAGAAAAATGAACAATAAAGTCTTACAAATAAGATTTTTAAAAATATGCATTTATGACAAAAACACTAGAAGAACAAAAAATAAATCTTTAAAGTTCAGCGTTCTGCTTTAGATTTAAGCCCTTCCTGAAAAAGATGAACGTGTAAAGCCATAAATTAATAAATCTGGCCAATATTAATATATGCAAAATCACAAATGGCATCATCAATCATGTACCTGGTGTGTGAATCTGTGCTTGATCTCGTTCAGCTCTTCCGGATCTGATCTCATAAACCACAATAAGGACAGTAGCCACGCCCACCAGAGCAGAGAGGACCAATCGGATCACAGCTTCAGTAGGACCACAACAGTGGACAGAGTCTGAGGAGTAAAAACATCAAACTGAGATCAGATCAGTCAATAAACACTGATATCATCAGCGCTGCCGTACCTGAACATGTGTGACAGAGTTGAGTGATGTCCAGATGTTGAGTCTGGTGGCTGATGGGATTGTTCAGCACACAGCTGTAGGTGTTTTTATCCTGATATTCCACCTCCAGAGGTAGAGAGAGACTGATGCTGAGATCAGACACACTGATGCTGGACAATAAACTGCTTCCTTTGTACCAGGAGAGAGTCACATGACTCACATTCACAGCTGAACACACCAGTGAACATGATGATGAGGATGAAGAACATTGTGAAGAGTTACTGCTGATGACAGGAACAGGCAGACGAGCTGGAAAACATGAGAGAATAAAGACAAATGAGGATGAATGAAGATCTTCAGGAAACATCCAGAGGAACCAAGATGATCAAAAGTGAAAAAATTTCATCGAAAGTTCAATATAAACCTGCTGTTCATGTAAAAGTCAGAGAATTAGTCATTTGAACTAATTAGTCCTGATAAGATTCTTCTTTAGATCCAGCTGTAATAAATAAAACACGTGAAACTTAACTCACCAAAGACAGTGAGATGAAAATAAAATCTTCTTCTGAAAATATTGATCTTTAGTTGATAAAGTCCAGTATGTTTCATTGTGGTGTTTGTGATGGTCAGAGATCCAGTTTGATTGTCCAGTTTCAGTCTGTCTCTGAATCTCCCATCAAGAACATCATCATTTACAGTGATTCTGTCTTCCTGTTTATTGATTTCAGCTATTAAAGTGTCTTCATCTCTAAAGCACCACTGAATCCGATCATCATCCTTCATCTCAGTAAGATCAGGGTTTATAGTGACTGAATCTCCTTCATTCACTGACACTGAAACAGGGTTTGTCACAGATTATAAACAGATTATAATGATTTATTAAATTAAATAGTTTGAAATTTAAATTTGAAATAAACAATATCATAAAACAGCAAAAGATACAAAATTCTGTATGAATTCACTTCAACTTTGCTATTAAAAAACAGCTGAAAATGTTTTTGAACTCACCAATGACAGCAAGATAGAAATCAACTCTCTTATCGTTGATCTGTAGTTGATAATCTCCATTATGTTTCATTGTGAAGTTTGTGATGGTCAGAGATCCAGTTTGATTGTCCAGTTTCAGTCTGTCTCTGAATCTCCCATCAAGAACATCATCATGTACAGTGATTCTGTCGGCCGTTACATTGATTTCAGCTATTAAAATGTTTCCATCTTCAAAGCTCCACTGAATCAGATCCTCATCCTTCATCTCAGTAAGATCAGAGTTTAGAGTGACTGAATCTCCTTCATTCACTGACACTGAATCATCAAACACACATGAAGAACAAACAGAAACAGGTTCAACACAGATTAAGACAGTCATTTACAAAAGTAAATGGTTTTAAATTTGAAATGAATATCATCATTAAACAACAGAAATAAAAAATTTAGATTGAATTAATAACTGAATCTTTGTGATGATTAAAATATAAAACATGTGAAACTGATATTTAACTCACCAAAGACAGCGAGATAGAAAAGTTCTCTCTTATCTTTGATCTTTAGTTCATAAAGTCCAGTATGTTTCATTGTGGTGTTTGTGATGGTCAGAGATCGAGTTTGATTGTCCAGTTTCAGTCTGTCTCTGAATCTCCCATCAAGAACATCATCATATACAGTGATTCTGTCTTCCTGTTTATTGATTTCAGCTATTAAAGTGTCTTCATCTCCAAAGATCCACTGAATCACATCATCATCCTTCATCTCAGTAAGATCAGAGTTTAGAGTGACTGAATCTCCTTCATTCACAAACACTGTAACAAAAAACCCTCCTGAAGAACAGAGTTTTTCACAGATTAAAGCTCTAAAATCACTTGATGTTGGTTTGATGAAGCTTCACTGAAATACTTTTATTCATTTAAATGTGACGTGAATAATATTCTGCAGCAGCACAAAGACAAAAGATGATGAACGAAAAGAGAAACAGGTTTATATGTGGAACAATAACTGAAGAAGACACTTGAATGTTTAAAGTCACACTAAAACTGATGCTGTTGAGTGTCTGAGCTTCATATTTATATGATTTTATTCAATCAATCCATAATAACTGAGTTTAGAGCTAAAATCACAGTTGAGTTATTTCTACACGAGACTAACTGTAACGTGTTTGTTCTGTTCAGGTTTAGTTTTCTCTGTTATTTTCCTGTGTTCTCTATCATTAGTTCATTAATCCCAGACCTGTTTCTGTTCTTCCAATGATCTCCCTGTGATTTAAACCCTGAGTTCTGTTCAGTTCATCGTCCGGTATCGTCTACATGACGTGCTTGTGTTTCTCCTCATGATTCTCCTGTGTATTGTGTGGATTATGAGATTAAAGACGGTTCTTTGAGTTATTTCCTGAGTCGTGCGCTTCACTACAGACACCGTCGCTGACACTAACAGTGAATGTTAATCTTCTCTCACTAATTTAACCAGTAATTGATCACATGGTACCAGAACAGAAACAACTGAAGTCATGAAAACACATTTAAAACTCACCAACCAGACGCCACAAACAGAGCAAAACCAACTGGAGAAACATTTTCTTCATCGCTTCAATGAAAAGCCCACGATAGTGACTCTCAAAATGTGTGAAAGCCTCGGATTGATCTGAAACACTGAACTGTGATATTTATCTGCTCGTGTGTGAATCCTCCCCCAACATCAGTTAGTTTCCGCTCACACATCCGTCTCCTTCAACGTCACGAACATCAACAAGCTTTTGCTGGTCTTCCATTTTCAAATGAATTCTGGGCCTGAATGAAAACTAACAGCAGAAGAGTGAAATATTGGATTAGATATCTGGATCTACTGGTGTGTTATTTAGTGCTGTGAGCTGTCAATCATATCTGACCTCTGACCTGTGACTCTCATGTTGATGGATTCATGTTATTTCAGTGTAAAGCCCTGGATATACTTTGTTTTTTTACAAGCACAGTCGAACTCACAGCTTTGCAAAGTAGACTTCACTTGACTCTCATAGATTTTGACGCATGTGCAGTTTTGAGCAAATGAAGGTACTTTCTAACTTTTTCGCACAATCTGTCGTCTGTGATCGTCCATCATCACTGTAGCTTGAATGGGTTCCGGTCTGTTCTGTTTATGCAGGTTTTCTTCAACTACCTTGTGAATCAACGCCCTCAGCTCACGGCTTGTGGATATTCCTTTTTACAAAAGTCCGGCAGTGTGTGTACAGTACGGACGTATTCTTATGAT
Source organism: Opsariichthys bidens (assembly GCA_037194245.1). Classification (NCBI taxonomy): domain Eukaryota; kingdom Metazoa; phylum Chordata; class Actinopteri; order Cypriniformes; family Xenocyprididae; genus Opsariichthys; species Opsariichthys bidens. The sequence continues at coordinate 1,313,673 of CM074291.1, read as the reverse complement.
GAATTTCACGTCACTCACACTGTACACTGACCCTTGTGTAAAAAAGTGAAGTTTACTTTGAGCTTAAAGACGTTTTGTGTGGAGTGGAAGATTGTGAGCTTCTTATTAGCAGGAGAGAAAATGAAGAAACGCTTCACTCACAAACTGCTGACACACGAATCAACCACAAACATCCAGCAGAAGCTGTTTACCCAGATCAAACCAGAAACACTGATGTTTGAACAGATAAAATAAAAGAGAAAAACCATTGCAGGGTTCATTCGACTCAAACGCCAGTAAATCACATCTATAATGTTTGCCTGTGTTGTTACAACAAAATCCATGAGTGAACATTAATGCAAACATACAGTAACCTGTAAATGTAATCGTAGTCAGTTTAGTCTGCAGTTTCCATATAGGACCCACATTGGTAAGCCCAGATTAAATGAACACTGCTCAAATATTTTTACTTTCATATAGAGCACTTTCTACCCATTCTGGTATTTGAACGTGGTCTAGAAATAAAGTTATTTAGATTATCGAAGATAGCCGAAAGACAGAGAAACAAGAATTACAACTGACTTCATTCACAGAGTTAGATGAAATCATCCATCCATCTTCTACCGCTTATCCGGGGCCGGGTTGCGGGGGTAGCAATCTAAGCAGAGATGCCCAGACTTCCCTCTCCCCAGACACTTCCTCCAGCTCTTCCGTTCCCATGCCAGCCGAGAGACAGTCTTTCCAGCTTTCCCTAGGGAGGCGTCCAGGAGGCATCCGAGACAGATGCCTGAGCCACCTCAGCTGACTCCTCGATGTGAAGGAGCAATGGCTCTACTTTGAGCTCCTCCTGAGGGACCGATCTCCTCACCCTATCTCTACGGGAGCGCCCTTCCACGCTGCGGAGAAAGCTCAATTTCACCCACCTGTATCCGGGATCTCATTCTTTTGGTCATGACCCACAGCTCATGACCATAGATGAGAGTAGGAACGTAGATTGACCTGTAAATCAAGAGTTTTGCCTTGGTGCTCAGCTCCGATACATAGACCGCATCACGGCAGAAGCTGCACCGATCCGTCTGTCAACCTCAACCCTCACTCTTGAACAAGACCCCAAGATACTTGAACTCCTCCACTTGAGGCAGGAGCTCTTCACCAACCTGAAGAGGATAAGCCACCCTTTTCCAACTGAGAACCATGGTCTCAGACTTAGAGGTGCTGATCCTCATCCCAGCCGCCTCACACTCAGCTGCAAACCGTCCCAATTCACACTGGAGGTCCTGGCCCGATGGAGCCAACAGGACAACATCATCCGCAAAAAGCAGAGACGAGATCTTGTGGTCCCCAATCCAAACTCCTTCCGGCCCCTGACTGCGCCTAGAAATCCTGTCCATAAAGATTATGAACAGAAACGGTGATAAAGGGCAGCCCTGCCGGAGTCCAACATGCACTGGGAACAGGTCTGACTTACTGCCGGCAATGCGAACCAAGCTCCTGCTCTGGTCGTAAAGGGACCGGACAGCCCTTAGCAAAGGGCCCCGGACTCCATATTCCCAGAGCACCCTCCACAGGGCGCCATGAGGGACATAGTCGAATGCCTTCTCCAGATCCACAAAACACTTGTGGACTGGTTGGGCAAACTCCCATAAACCCTCCAGCACCCTAGAGAGGGTATAGAGCTGGACCAGTGTTCCACGACCGGGACGAAAGCCGTATTGTTCCTCCTGAATCTGAGGTTCAGATTCAGGAGATGAAATCAATTGAAGATAAAGGACATTAAGGGACACGGAGACATTGAATTTACTGTGACATAATTGGCGAGCACTGAGCCAGGAGCCAGGAAAAAGTTCGGGATAGGACCATGGTGGACGTGCTGAATGACGGTCAAAGCAAGCGAAGGCTCATATTTGATCATCGGCTGAAGAGAGCTGTCTGTTTCCAGCCCTAGAATTAAAAACTAGATAAAAAGGAGTGGTTGGAGCATACTGTCACCAGCTCCATTCACCATGCCTGTCTCCTCAGCACTACACTTCCCAGAATCCTCCCTGGGTTCGGGCCAATATTCAGAGCTCGGAGCCCTCCCCTGGACAGCACAACAAGTACGCAAGCTCCACTTAATAATATATACATGTGAACTCATGAAGTGAAAAAAGTGAAGTATACTTTGGGCTTAAAAATGTTTTGTGTGGAGTGGAAGATTGTGAGCTTCTTATTAGCAGGAGAGAAAATGAAACTCACAAAACTGCTGACACACGAATCAACCACAAACATCCAGCAGAAGCTGTTTACCCAGATCAAACCAGAAACACTGATGTTTGAACAGATAAAATAAAAGAGAAAAACCATCACATGTATAATGTTTGCCTGTGTTGTTACAACAAAATCCATGAGTGAACATTAATGCAAACACACAGTAACCTGTAAATGTACTCGTTCATCTACAGAAATATCATTTGATTACTAGAAAGTTGCACTTGGGAAAATTTGATGATGAATTAGTTCATAATCAGATATTTTGCTTTTGATTGCAGACTTTTGGTATTGCAGTATTTTGGTGAATCTGAGCAAAATAACTCTTTTAAAACTCTAGTTGAATCGCATGTGAGTTTATCTTGGTCATTTCATCTGCAGAAACTGAGAAGTGTAGAAGTGATCTTTGATGGCAATCTTTCTTATGAAAACCACATGTCTGGCACTTGTAAAACCACTTTTTTCCATCGTCAGCTAATAATGCTTATTTTTCTGCATCAGAAACAGATAACATGTACCGTAGCTTGGCAATGTTTCTGAGGCGGAAGAAGGTTGTTTTTGTAACATGTGAAATATGATTTTTGAAGTTGCTGTTGCTGTGTAATATAACACCCAAGTCTTTAACTGTAGAGGATGAAGTAACAGTACATCCTTCTAGATGCAGATTGTAGTCTAAAAGATTTTGTGAACAGGTTTTTGGTCTAATAAGTAATACCTCAGTCTCATCTGAATTTAATAGAAGAAAATTACTGGCCATGCAGTATTTTAGATCTTTTACACATATCTTTATCTGTAACATCGGCATAGCAGTGGAAACTAATTCCATGATTTCTTATAAAATTGAAAACAACAGAGGGCCTAACACCGATCCTTGTGGCACTCCATAATTTACTGACATCATCTTAAATGTTTCTCTGTTTAAATAGACAAAATGGTGACAGTCGAATTGATAAATTATCTAAACCTCCTTAATGCCTGTCCCTGAATACCAGTGTAATTTTGTTGTGAACCTAAGAGTATTTTATGATCTATAGTGTCGAATGTAGCACTAAGATCAAATAAAACTAGTGTTGAGATACAGCCTTGGTTAGAAGCTAAAAGTAAGTAAGTGTAATTTTAACAATCACGGTTTCTGTGCTATGATGAGGCCTGAATCCTGACTGAAAAGAGCACAACACTCTTATAATAGCACAAGTATTAAACGGAAAGGGATTAAATAACTGTAATAACAGTAAAATACGACCTACTGCAGTTGTGAAGTAATCAATTTATACTATCTGCAAATATTCTGTTTTATAATATGCACACATTCACTCTTACTGATGTGTGTGATATGTCGAAAACACAAAACATTTCTAGTCTTGTATTTAATTTCTTAAATAAAGTTGGGTTGCTTGCATCCCTGGATATTACTGTCTGTCATTCGACATTCTTCTGGTAAAACAGTTGTCAAATAATAAATGCTTTTATCAGAGGTAAAACTACAGCATTGTGCTGGAATTCACACTCGTCTTCCGTGAACAAGACGTTCAGAGTTGTGTAGATGCTGATAGTGGAAGCATCAGAGTTAGAGCCCCCTCTCCTTTAGATGTGAGATTATGTTAAAAACAATGAATAAATATCCATTTAGTTTAGCTAGTCTGCGGTAACAGAACGAGAAGAGAGTCCTCTTAATGAGTTTTTAGTAGAGTACTTAAAAATGACTCAGCCCTAATTTACTCGTTCTACTCACTAAGTGTCTCGCACATGTTAGCGGCCTCAGACTAGGGGATATCTGTGCCGCCAGCAAATGATACACAGGCAGTGTGAACTGTGGATCGGTGAATAAACTGAAAAACACGAGAGGAAAGAAGTTACGTCTTTCCACAGTGGCATTAAGTTTATTACTGCAATAACTTCTCTAAATCTTGAAAATATTGGCCGTTTGGGTGGAATACAATTCAACAAACAGCAAAGGTACACTGTGACGAGCAGGGCGGGCGAGAGCCGTGAGGGAACGGCGCGAGGCCGGTTACGCTGGTGATAATGAGCGTCGCCTGCGCACTACACCGGTCTCGTGTCTCTCACGGAGGAGCTCCGGAAGCATAAAAGACGAGCAACTACAGTGAAGGACGAGAGAGGACCAGGCCTGGACTTTATGTTGTGTTTTATGTTGTCTAATGTAACACAGTTCTTAGGAACGGGAAGAAGGAGGCGGGAGCCAGTGAACGTTCAACAACTTTAATCAAACAAATAAGCAAACAATAAAACGAAAGTAAAATGGCGGCAGTTCCTCACGGCGACTGCCGCCCACACAAACAAAATAAAACACAACATAAAGTCCAGGCCTGGTCCTCTCTCGTCCTTCACTTTCGTCGCTCCTCTTTTATGCTTCTGGAGCTCCTCCGTGAGAGACACGAGACCGGTACAGTGCGCAGGTTACACTCATTATCACTCGCGTCACCGGCCTCGCGCCGTTCCCTCACGTCTCTTGCCCGCCCTTCTCCTCACATACACTTATGTATTCTTGTATATGAAAGCATGACTTTATATGCACATACACATTATTTGCATTTAGAATCTTATATAGATTTACAATAATAATCAGATACTTTAGACTGCAACAAAAATCATTTTTTGATTTTTTGATTTTTTGATAAACATTTATCAAGATAACAAAGTCTTAAAGACCAGATTGCAGAAGAAAATACTTTAGATTTCATTGCATTTGATCTATAATTGTGGTATAATTAGCTAGGGGCCTTTGGCCTACCCTTGGCCTAAGCTTGGTCACCCTGCTCACAAATGCTGTTTCTGTTTTCCTTTATTCTTTACATGAACGACATTTATTTAAATGCAGAGCCGTCTCTTTAAGACCACAAAAACGGGAGACTTTTCAGACTCGCACTGCAATTTCTCCTCAGCGCCAGGCGCAAGTCAAAAGCGTGCAGAAAGGATACAGGTGATCCAGGCTTCAGCAGAACAACAGTAAACGGTGAACATTATATATAGCCCACGTCAATTTTCTCAACTCTTGGGTTTCAAGACCTTTTCGAGTGGGCCGCACTGTGTGCAGTCAAAGAAACAACTACATAATACAACGTAATTATTCTGTGCTCGCGGTGCGCTGTATATTACTTCATTAAAATAAACTACAATGTATTTAGTTGGAAACACAATATCTCTTATAACTCAGAAATCAATGTCCTTTTAGGCTGCGTTCACAATAATAAAGCATGTAGTCCTGGTCCGCTTAGCGTTCACACTGGCATTTTTAACAGCGAACCTAAAGTTACCGAACCAAAGGCATAGGGATACGGTCACAACCTGATTGGTCGGCTTTTATGACGTATATTTCGCGACGGAGCTCGCTTACCGAACATTCAAAACAACGCTGTGTTCTGGATTAAACCCCATCACTTTATACTTTATTTTTGCCAGCTGAGAATCATGAAGAGCTCATAAAATGTTCAAAACATTCAAAACAGCAGCAGGGTTTCCTCCGTTGTACACAGAAACAGAAACTTCACCTCCTTGTTGCTCCACGTTTGCCCTCGACTCATTTTGGATACACCGATCTTCCCACGTCGTCAAATCAGCTGACTCATAGCGTCGCATCTTGTGACATCACGTCCTGTTTTTGGTTGGTTTACATGTCTTTGGTCCGTGTTGCATTCATATATCAATCGAACTGCACCAGAGTTTGTTTGGAAGCGGACCGAGACCCATCCTTTTTAGCGGTCTCGGTCCGCTTGTTTGGTCCCCACCAGGGTTCTGATGGCAGCGTTCACATGTTCAAACGAACCGCACTAACTGAGCAATCGCACCGGAGTTCGTTTTAATCGAACCAAACATGACAAGTGTGAACGCACCCTTAGAAACAAACTCAAAATCATCACAATTAATAAAAACCAAAGACTTAAACTACTTCAGTCTGTGTTCATTGAATTTATTTAATACAAGTTTCACAATTTGAGTTGAATTACTGCAATAAATGAACTTTTCCACGACATTCTAATTTATTGAAATAATCATGAAATGGTAGAATTATGACAAGTATAGAAGTCTTGAGGAGTGAAGAAGGAGTGGACTTACATCTGGCTGAGTGGATCCTGGACTACCTGACAAACAGACCCCAGTTTGTGAGAGCCCGAGACTGTGTGTCTGACCTCCTGACCTGCAGTGTGGGCATCACCCAGGGCACGGTGCTCACGCCATTCCTCTTCACCCTCTACACTGCAAACTTCAGATACAACACTGACGGCTGTGTCCTGCTAAAGTTCTCTGACGACTCCGCTGTCGTTGGCTTGATCAGCGATGACGATGACACAGAGTATAGGAAACTGACGCGGGACTTCGTAGGCTGGTGTGAGCCAAACCACCTCCTTATCAACACAGGGAAGACCAAGGAGATGGTGGTGAATTTCCACAGACACCGGCCTGCTCCCTCACCGGTGAACATCCAAGGTGTGGACATTGAGAGAGTGGACTCTTATAAGTACCTGGATGTTCACCTGAACCACAAACTGGACTGGACTTTCAACACGGATAAATTGTACAGGAAGGGTCAGAGCAGACTCTACCTCCTGAGGAGACTGAGATCTTTTGGAGTGCAGGGGGCGCTCCTGAAGACTTTCTATCACTCTGTGGTGGCATCAGCCATCCTGTACGGTGTGGCCTGCTGGAGCAGTAGCATCACTGAGAGGGAGAGGAAGAAGTTGGACAAGATCATCAGGAAGTCTAGCGCTGTCCTCTGGATTCTGTGCGGGAGGTTGGTGACAGAAGGGTACAATTTTACAATTTGTCAACATGCAATATTTCTTTTCTATATTCTATTTTGTAAATTTATTTAGTTTTTCTGTTATTATCTTAGTGTGTACTACATTTTACCATGTACCCCTGCTGTTGCTAAATACAATTTCCCCACTGCGGGACAAATAAAGGTTTTACTTACTTACTTACTTCTCAAACCTCTCTTACTCTCCCACTCTTCTAAGCGGTATGTGTGGAGAAAACCAGGCATTGCTCATCACCTGTCCAAACAGTCCCAACAGTGAAGCATGGTGGTGGCAGCATCATGCTGTGGGGATGTTTTAAAATGCAATGGCTCAGTGAGGCCTGCATTGACAGCAATTTAATTAACATTTTGAAGGCCCAGAAAGGTAGTAAAGACATATTTAAAATACAGTGGTTCAACCTCAATACAGCACATGATTGATGCAGCACACGCTCTCCTGTTCAGTAGGAATCGCTTGGCTCTGATGATTAAACAAACACTCCACTCCAGCACCACCTAACAAGGGCAGAGGAATGGGAGATGGACGGGGACCGTTCTGAGGAGTAGGAGGTCAGCCGAGTCCAACCAGCAGTGATCCCCCGACGTAGGTCGAGACTACACTGCTGCGGCGAACCGGGGCATTTCGCCAGGGACTGCCCTGCCCCAAGCCCCTGGCCCTGGGGGTGATGACCTCGGAGTGAGGCAATGAGGGGACCCTCACCCTGCTTTTCGGCACCCCTCCACAACGCCTGCCCTACTGTGGGGCGCTGCGGGCTTTCCAGAGGACTGTACCTGGACTGTGTTATTGACGGGTAGCCTTGCAGCACCTTGGTGGATAAGGGGTCCACCATTTGCTTGCTACAACAAGGACTATTGCCAGGGACAGCCAGTCCTCTTCCAAGGGACTGGACCCCCACCAATACTGAACTGCTCACCGTGACGGGTGAAAGGACAGTAATGTCGGGGAAGAAGCGGTTGTCTGTGGTGGTGGGGATGAGCCAGTCAAGCCACGAGTTCTGGCTCGCTGACATCAGAGAGGAGTGCAATGTCGGCTTGGAATTGTTGGCCCACTGGGGAGCACGTGTCGACGTGTCGGGGGCCGCCCCCTGCTTGGGTAGCGAGACCGTGCCACTCCGGTCGGGCCGGAGCCAAGCCACTAAACCCCGCACGCTTCATTCATAGGGGTGCCCATGGAGAGGATTGGGGTGGACATCTTGGGTCCTTTCCCCATTACAGAGGCCAGTAACCGCTTTGTTCTTGTTGCAATAGACTATTTTATGGAATGGTCCGAGGCGTATGCCGGATCAGAGTGCTTCCACGACGGCACAGCGACTAGTGGACAAGATGTTCACCCAGTTCGGGGTGCCGGACGAACTCCATCAGGGGAGGAACTTTGAGAGCAAAGTGTTCAGTGAGGTGTGCCAGCAATTGGGGGTGAAGAAGACAAGAACCACTCCCCTCCACCCCCAAAGCAATGGACTAGTTGAGTGGTTCAACCGCACACTGGCCACACAACTTGTAATCTTGACCAGTCAGCACCAGAGAGACTGGGACCAGCATCTGCCCTTGGTCCTGTGGGCATACAGGACCGCCGTGCAGGAGTCGAGTCGGTGCACACCGGTGGCACTGATGTTTGGGAGGGAGCTCCGCACGCCAGTGGACTTGGTGTTTGTGTCGCCCCCGAGCCAGAGATTGCTGGGGGACCAGAACTGGATTACTCCAGGCGATTGAAGGAGCATCTGAGCATGGTCCATCAACTGGCCAGAGAGGCCCTGGAGGATGCTGGGGCCCGCCAGAAGCGGGCATACGACATTCAGGCCCACGGGCCTACCATTGGCCCAGGGGACAAAGTGTGGGTGTTCTGCCCACAGAGGACGTGGGATTGTCACCTAAATTGACTCATCACTGGCAAGGACCTAGGGAAGTTTTGGACAAAATCTCGGAAGTGGTTTTCCGGGTCCGAATGCCTGGATGGGGCAGACGGATGGTGCTTCATAAGGACCGATTCGCACCGTACCACCCACTGACCCCCGAGCAAACGACTAATGAAAGTAATGAACTGGCTGCCAGGTGTATTATGGGTATTTGTTTGGTATTTGGGTATGTGTTTCAAATCAGTTTTTCGGGTTAAAGAAGAAGTTGGAGGAAGATGTTTATTATTGTTGACAGAAAACTAATCTGCCTAATAATAATGTAAACATTTACAAATAAAGTTTTAAATAACGTTTTAATAATGTATATGTGGCACTGATGAACTTGTTAAATTACACATATTGTTTGTGTTCCTCCAGGAGACATGATAAATGAAATAAAACATGGAGAGACTCTTGAACCTCAGAGTGAGAAAACTTTATTGATAAACACAAACAAATACACATGACAAATGTTAGATCGTGCCAAAACGTTAGTTCGATTGGATCTCGCCGGACGCCGAATCCTTGCCAGAAGAAATGAGTCAGAAAGAAGAACAGAAGCAGGAGACAGTGATGATAATAAAAGAGCAGAGTTTCTTGAATAATCCAGTTGCGTTTGTTTCAATGCTCAGAGTCCGTCTAGATGTTTCACCACTCAATGATCTGACTTCATCTGACCAGTACAATTCCAACAAGTGTTTCTTACACCAAGAGAACAACAACGGAAAATTACTGCTTCACAACATCGTCCTGTGAGCGTAAAACCTTGAAATGGAGACGTTCTCTGATCTCCTTCAAACCACACCATCATTAGATCAAACCATAGCGAGAAAATAAGTCAAATAAGGCATAGAAAACATAAAACGATCATCATAATAATAAAATGATAAATGATGTAAATCAAATGATGAAAATAATTTGAATAAATGATAAATCTAATGACCACTACATAAATGACTGATGATTATAAAGGATTATGAGATTAATATAAAAACTTTGCTTTCTTAAAATAAATCACGGGCTGTTATTGAAAACCCTTCGATCCTTCAGCAGAAGTGAAGTGAGATCTGTGTGACTCTATACATTCTGTGTATCTGAGAAAAATGAACAATAAAGTCTTACAAATAAGAATTTTAAAAATATGCATTTATGACAAAAACACTAGAAGAACAAAAAATAAATCTTTAAAGTTCAGCGTTTTGCTTTAGATTTAAGCCCTTCCTGAAAAAGATGAACGTGTAAAGCCATAAATTAATAAATCTGGCCAATATTAATATATGCAAAATCACAAATGGCATCATCAATCATGTACCTGGTGTGTGAATCTGTGCTTGATCTCGTTCAGCTCTTCCGGATCTGATCTCATAAACCACAATAAGGACAGTAGCCACGCCCACCAGAGCAGAGAGGACCAATCGAATCACAGCTTCAGTAGGACCACAACAGTGGACAGAGTCTGAGGAGTAAAAACATCAAACTGAGATCAGCTCAGTCAATAAACCCTGATATCATCAGCGCTGCCGTACCTGAACATGTGTGACAGAGTTGAGTGATGTCCAGATGTTGAGTCTGGTGGCTGATGGGATTGTTCAGCACACAGCTGTAGGAGTTTTTATCCTGATATTCCACCTCCAGAGGTAGAGAGAGACTGATGCTGAGATCAGACACACTGATGCTGGACAATAAACTGCTTCCTTTGTACCAGGAGAGAGTCACATGACTCACATTCACAGCTGAACACACCAGTGAACATGATGATGATGATGAAGAACATTGTGAAGAGTTACTGCTGATGACAGGAACAGGCAGACGAGCTGGAAAACATGAGAGAATAAAGACAAATGAGGATGAATGAAGATCTTCAGGAAACATCCAGAGGAACCAAGATGATCAAAAGTGAAACAATTTCATCGAAAGTTCAATATAAACCTGCTGTTCATGTAAAAGTAAGAGAATTAGTCATTTGAACTCATTAGTCCTGATAAGATTCTTCTTTAGATCCAGCTGTAATAAATAAAACACGTGAAACTGAGATTTAACTCACCGTAGACAGTGAGATGAGTAAAATAACTTTCACTGAAAGAGTTGATCTGTAGGAAATAAACTCCAGCATGTTTCATTGTGGTGTTTGTGATGGTCAGAGATCCAGTTTGATTGTCCAGTTTCAGTCTGTCTCTGAATCTCCCATCAGGAACATCATCATTTACAGTGATTCTGTCGATCCGTTTATTGATTTCAGCTATTAAAGTGATTTTAAACCCGTCACTAAACCTCCACTGAATCTGCTCATCATCCTTCATCTCAGTAAGATCAGAGTTTAGAGTGACTGAATCTCCTTCATTCACTGACACTGAAACAGGGTTTGTCACAGATAAATAGATTATAATGATTTATTAAATTAAATAGTTTGAAATTTAAATTTGAAATAAACAATATCATAAAACAACAAAAAGAAACAAAATGGTGAATGAATTCATTTCAACTTTGTCATTAAAAAACAGGTGAAAATGCTTTTGAACTCACCAATGACAGCGAGACGGAAAGAAACTCTCTTATCGTTGATCTGTAGTTCATATTCTCCAGTATGTTTCATTGTGAAGTTTGTGATGGTCAGAGATCCAGTTTGATTGTCCAGTTTCAGTCTGTCTCTGAATCTCCCATCAGGAATATCATCATATACAGTGATTCTGTCGGCCATTACATTGATTTCAGCTATTAAAGTGTTTTCATCTCTAAACCACCACTGAATCCGATCATCATCCTTCATCTCAGTAAGATCAGAGTTTAGAGTGACTGAATCTCCTTCATTCACTGACACTGAATCATCAAACACACATGAAGAACAAACAGAAACAGGTTCAACACAGATGAAGACAGTCATTTACAAAAGTAAATGGTTTTAAATTTGAAATGAATGAATACTATCATTAAACAAAAGAAACAAAAATTTAAATTGAATTAATAATTGAATCTTTTTGATGATTAAAATATAAAACTTGTGAAACTGATATTTAACTCACCAAAGACAATGAGATAGAAATCACGTCTCTTATCATTGATTTCTAGTTGATATTCTCCAGTATGTTTCATTGTGGTGTTTGTGATGGTCAGAGATCCAGTTTGATTGTCCAGTTTCAGTCTGTCTCTGAATCTCCCATTAAGAACATCATCATATACAGTGATTCTGTTGGACGTTACATTGATTTCAGCTATTAAAGTGATTCCAAACCACCACTGAATCACATCATCATCCTTCATTTCAGTAAGACGAGAGTTTAGAGTGACTGAATCTCCTTCATTCACAAACACTTTAGCACCAAACACTCCTGAAGAACAGAATTTTTCTCAGATTAAAGCTCTAAAATCACTTGATGTTGGTTTGATGAAGCTTCACTGAAATACTTTTATTCATTTAAATGTGACGTGAATAATATTCTGCGTGAGACTATTGTATAACACTGGGAAGTGTACCCTTAGTGTAAACGGGGCGCTGCGGGAGCCACATCCTTCCCCGAAGGAGTTATGTGGAAGAATAATGGACTAACCGTGGGGTTGTCATATGTAAGAACTGGGGTGACTCCACTGGACAAGAGGTGGGTTCTCCCAGAGGGAAAGACACGGGCTTCGATTAGGAGCAACCGTGGAACCAGACATATGGGATCCCCATAGGGTCACTCATATGGAACCCAGCCTAAATCCGGTTCTCAAGGATGCAGCGGAGTATAGGCCTGGCGCCAGACGCTCCGCCATGGCGGCTGCTGAAGGGAGATCGGAGGACTCAACAGGGTCTGCCTTGTAGGGACTCTCTGGAGAATAAGCACATGTAAGTGCAGCAAGCCAACACTAAGCCGGGGCCTCTCCGTGCCTCTGACCTGAGGCGAGAACACGGGAGGAGACCGACTCAACACGAAGGCTATAAAACCTAGCAAACGTGTTAGGTGTCGCCCAGCCCACAGATGTCTGTCAGCGAGGCGCCACGAACCAGCGCCCAGGAGGATGCAACACCTCTCGTGGAGTGTGCATGCAACCTGAGCGGGCAGGGCATGCCCTGAGCTTGGTAAGCCAGGGCGATGCCATCCACTATCCAGTGGGCCATCCTCTGCTTGGAGACAGCCTTTCCCTTCTGCTGGCCTCCGTAACAGACAAAGAGCTGGTCTGAGGTCCTGAAGCTTTGAGTTCTGTCTACGTACAGTCGCAATGCGCAAACTGGACAGAGCAAAGCCAGGGCTGGGTCTGCCTCCTCCGAGGGCAGCGCTTGCAGGCTCACTACCTGGTCCCTGAAGGGAGTGGTAGGAACCTTGGGCACATAGCCAGGCCGGGGTCTCATTACCACGTGGCTGTCAATCGGCCCGAATTTCAGTGGGACCGCCATCCTGCCGTTGAACGTATTCAGGCAGTTCAACACCGACTGAGCACGTTCCTCTGTGAGGCGTGCCGTCTGTTCAACCAAGTCCAACTCCATACTGAGAAAAGAGATCCTCTGCACGGGGGCGAGTTTGCTCTTTTCCTAGTTGACCTGAAGACCCAGCCAGCTGAGGTGAGGGTAAGACTCTGTACTGATATGCTCGATCTTTGAACGTGAATCGCAGGAATGGCCTGTGTCACGGAAGGATCGAGATATGAAAGTAGGCGTCCTTCAGGTCGATCACTGCAAACCAATCTCGGGGACGGATGCACTCGAAAATGCGTTTCTGTGTGAGCATTTTGAACGGTAGTTTGTGAAGGCTCCGATTCAAAATTCGTAGGTCCAAGATCGGTTGTAACCCACCGCTTTTCTTGGGTACAATGACGTGGGGGCTGTAGAACCCCGACTTCATAATGGCTGGAGGGACCGGCTCTATCGCGTCCTTCGCCAGTCGGACCGCGATCTCCACACGCAAGACAGGAGCATCGGCAGCTTTCACTGAAGTGAAGTGGACGCCCTGAACCTCGGGGGGACGCTGGGCGAACTGAATCGCATAGCCGAGCCTGATGGTCGAAATGAGCCAGCGAGACGGACTGGGGAGCGCTAACCAGGCTTGCAGAGACCGTACAAGCGGGACCAAATGGACCGCAGGCGTACCCGCCATGGGGCAGCGAGGTGGAACGCAGAGACGCGGCCCGGAAGGCTCTCTTTGTGAGGCGGCCCGAAGCGGGATCAGAGTGTGCTGTGCAACACTTACCTGGTTCCACAGATGGACAGTGCGAGCAGGCGAAGCCTTGGCTGCCTGCTGCGTGCTGCTGTCCGCTGGCGACAGAAGAGGGGGAAGAGAGTGCTGAGGTTCTGCCCTCCCACTGCTCTCCAAGCTCTCTTCGGACCCGGAGAAGATCGAATCCGCTCCTTTTTCTGAAAATTTGGGTACCGCTGGCTGTTGGGCCACCGGCGGAACAGAAAAACCAATCAACAAAGGATTTACTACCCGGCCCTCCTCCGGGGAAGGAGTGGAGAGGTCTCCATCTCCTGAAGAGCAGTCCCCTCCCTCTCCGGGTCGCCCTTCCTAGGGCCTCTTGCTCTTGGCTTTGCCGCCCTTCTTGACGGGGCCTGGACGGGCTGGGCACCACGACCGGCTCCATGGCGCCGCTTGACGACGGCTGCTGCTGCTGCTGGGGAGCGGGGCGGCCGCAGCCTGAGGCGATACGGGCGGTGGAGGATGTGGCCCTCAGACTGCTTCTGTACAGCCGAAAACTGTTGGACAAAGTTCTCGACCGCGTCGCCTAGAGGCCGGTCTGGAAGATGGGGGCATCAAGGAACATGACTTTGTCTGTATCCCTCATGTCCATCAGACACAGCCAGAGATGACGTTCCTGGACCACCAGCGTGGACATCGCATGACCCACTGACCGTGCCGTGACCTTCGTCGCTCGAAGCGCGAGGTCCGCTGTGGTACGAAGTTCTTGGAGAACCTGTGGATCATGGCCACCCTCGTGAATTCCACATGAGCCCGACCCTGTTGGCGGCCCGGGAAAGCATAGCCATCATTTCCGGGTCCGATTCGGGCACAGCTGTCACTCCCGAAGGAGGCAGCCGTGCCGAATCATCATCCGCGAAAGTGTCAGGCTCACCCTCCGATGCAGCGATCGACATCCGGTCATCCTGGGGAGCCCTGTAGGATACGGATGGTACACACCTCTGGGGCGGTCCACCACGCTCCCCCAGCAGCTCTACTGGCTGCAGAGTGCTGGAGGAGTGAGGGTTCCCTGGGGGTTTGTTCCCCCTTGCAGGAGGCGGAGTCTAGATCGCAACTCCGCGATGGTCATCTTCCCGCAATGGGTGCATGACTCATCCACAAACGCTGCCTCAGCGTGCCTTTTACAGTTGAGAACAGCTTCACTTGCTTACTTAAAACAGAACAAACAGAGAAGACAAACAAGAGAACGGCCCCGCTGCTGTGCTGTCCGCCTGCACTCTCACCAAGAGCAATCCACCAAAAGATTCTTTGTCTTTCGTCACACTCGCTCGTAGACACCATACAGGTTCGGCTCCTCAGCGAAAAGCTAAAGATGCAATCCACCTGCTGCTCATTATATACCCGCGCTGCGAGGTGAGCAGCTGCTGCATATGATTGCATGCCAATATGCATTGGCTCGTTTTAGTTACACTCGAAGTAGATTGGCCTCTCTAGCGAGATTCCTATTCGTCGGTCATCCGACGTACATCGAAGTGACCGACTGAATGGGAACAGGTTTATATGTGGAACAAAAACTAAAAAAGACACTTGAATGTTTTAAGTCACACTAAAACTAATGCTGTTGAGTATCTGAGCTTCATATTTATATGATTTTATTCAATCAATCTATAATAACTGAGTTTAGAGCTAAAATCACAGTTGAGTTATTTCTACACGAGACTAACTGTAACGTGTTTGTTCTGTTCAGGTTTAGTTTTCTGTTATTTTCCTGTGTTCTCTATCATTAGTTCATTAATCCCAGACCTGTTCCTGTTCTTCCAATGATCTCCCTGTTATTTAAACCCTGAGTTCTGTTCAGTTCATCGTCTGGTATCGTCTACATGACGTGCTTGTGTTTCTCCTCATGATTCTCCTGTGTATTGTGTGGATTATTAGATTAAAGACGGTTCTTTGAGTTATTTCCTGAGTCGTGCGCTTCACTACAGACACCGTCGCTGACACTAACAGTGAATGTTAATCTTCTCAAACTAATTTAACCAGCAATTGATCACATGGAACCAGAACAGAAACAACTGAAGTCATGAAAACACATTTAAAACTCACCAACCAGACGCCACAAACAGAGCAAAACCAACTGGAGAAACATTTTCTTCATCGCTTCACTGAAAAGCCCACGATAGTGACTCTCAAAATGTGTGAAAGCCTCAGATTGATCTGAAACACTGAACTGTGATATTTATCTGCTTGTGTGTGAATCCTCCCCCAACATCAGTTAGTTTCCGCTCACACATCCGTCTCCTTCAACATCACGAACATCAACAAGCTTTTGCTGATCTTCCATTTTCAAATGAATTCTGGGAAACAGCTAAAACAGCTGAAAACTAACAGCAGAAGAGTGAAATATTGGATTAGATATCTGGATCTACGGGTGTGTTATTTAGTGCTGTGAGCTGTCAATCATATCTGACCTCTGACTCTTATGTTGATGGATTCTCGTTATTTCAGTGTAAAGAAAATATGCCAGCAGCCATATCACCCTGTAGCCCAAGAGTGGTTTTCCACTGAAGCTAAGCAGGGTCGAGTCTGATTAGTACCTGGATGGGAGACTCCTGGGAAAAGTAGGTTGCTGTGTTAGTGAGGCCAGCAGGGGGCGCTCACTCTGTGGTCTGTGTGGGTCCTAACGCCCCAGAATAGTGATGGGGACACTATGCTGTCAAAAACCGCCGTCCTTAAGATGAGACATTAAACCGAGGTCCTGACTCTCTGTGGTCATTAAAAAGAGTAGGGCTTTACCTTGGCATCCTGGCCTCTGTCCATCATGGCCTCCTAATCATCCCCATAAACTGATTGGCTTCATCACTGTCTCCTCTCCACCAATCAGATGGTGTGTGGTGGTTGAGGAGATTCCCCCGTCCATATGAAAAAGAGCTCTATAAATGTAAGGCATTATTATTATTAACATGTTCTGTGTGGAGTGGAAGATTGTGAGCTTCTGATTAGCAGGAGAGGAAATGAAGAAACGCTTCACTCACAAACTGCTGACACACGAATCAACCACAAACATCCAGCGAAAGTGTTTACCCAGATCAAACCAGAAACACTGATGTTTGAACAGATAAAATAAAAGAGAAAAACCACAGCATCCATTTTGACTCAAATGCCAGTAAATCACATGTATAATGTTTGCCTGTGATGTTACAACAAAATCCAGAAAGTTTTGGTCTGAAGACTAAAGTAGTATCGGGGTTGAGTCCGTAGATGATCAATCAAATATTTCATGTAGTTATTAGAAGATCGAACTTTATATAGATAGACAAAACTTATTGTCAACAAAGCGGTAAATGGTTATGTTTAGGTTCGGGATAGGGTTTAGGGATCTTACATTTATCTACAAAACAATAAAAGGAAAAAAACAAACGCTGAAAAAACAAACATATGTAATTTTACTTTATTTTGACTATAAATACGTCAATATTGTTTGTTTCAGCACCTTTCTAAATGCACAAAAATTTATGTTTTGTGTCTTTGAAAGTTACATATTTATTCCTACACATCAACAATCAATGAGACCAGGCTGAATATGGAGAACAAGCACAAAGATTAAAAAAAAAAAAAAAGATCAAGAAGATCAGAAGAAAAATTGCTAATTTCTTCTCTTGATTCTTACTGAAAGCGAATGATTATAAAAAGCAAAAAATAAAGAATTACTCAAACATAACTTATTCTTACTGCATTTTCATGTCCTCATCATATGTGCTTTGAAATACTGGGAAAAATATTCTAGGTGATTCTTTAGTTTTTATTCTCTAATTGAAATGTTTTAAAGACAAACATGTTTTTTGGGGAATATAACAATAATTAATTGTCAATTGGAGCGTTAAACCTAGTGGGCTTGAGTCACTCTGAAACATTACATCCTATTTAATCAAACTACTTCAACAACTCAGACATGGTTTAGATTAAGCCAGGATTAGACAGCGTCGCACCTGGCCCTCGCCCTGGAGGGTCCTGCGGTCCAAGTCCTGATCGATCTGTGCCTGGAAGAGCGGTGTGATCCCCAGGCCCTCACCGCCACTCACCATCGCCGTTTCGGCCAGAGAACCTCCACAGAACAGAGCAGGGAGGAGTTGACTAACCAACGTCGACGTGAAGGAGAGAGCGCGGGTGCCTTCGCCGCTGACATCCGGGTCTATGCTCGGAAAGGCTACTCTACCTTCCCGGCGGCTGCGAGGGAAGAGCTGAGCCTCCATGCTTTCCTAAGGGGCCTTACACCTGAGCGGCTCCGCCAACATGTCCGCCTTATGTCACCCCAAGATCTGAGTGAGGCGCTGAGAGAGGCTGAGCGAGCGGAGGAGGTGCTACAGGCTGGGCCAGGGGCAAGTCGATCTCCACTCCAGCGCCACCTAACAAGGGCAGCAGAACGGGAGATGGACGGGGACCGTTCTGAGGGGGAGGAGGTCAGCCGAGTCCAACCAGCGGTGATCCCCCGACGTAGGTCGAGACTAGACCGCTGCGGCGAACTGGGGCATTTCGCCAGTGACTCCCTGCCCCAAGCCCCCGGCCCTGGGGGTCTTCAGCAACCTCGGAGTACTCTCACTCTGCTTTTTGGCACCCCTCCACAACGCCTGCCCTACTGTGGGGCGCTGCGGGCTTTCCAGAGGACTGTACCTGGACTGTGTTATTGACGGGTGGCCTTGCAGCACCTTGGTGGATAAGGGGTCCACCATTTGCTTGCTACAACAAGGACTAATGCCAGGGACGGCCAGTCCTCTTCCAAGGGACTGGACCCCCACCAATACTGAACTGCTCACCCTCACAGGTGAAAGTACAGTAATGTCGGGGAAGAAGCGGTTGTATTATTATTATTAACATGTTCTGTGTGGAATGGAAGATTGTGAACTTCTGATTAGCAGGAGAGGAAATGAAGAAACACTTCAGCCACAAACTGCTGACACCAAACATCCAGCGAAAGTGTTTACCCAGATCAAACCAGAAACACTGATGTTTGAACAGATAAAATAAAAGAAAAAAAACACAGCATCCATTTTGACTCAAATGCCAGTAAATCACATGTATAATGTTTGCCTGTGATGTTACAACAAAATCTAGAAAGTTTTGGTCTTAGACTAAAGTAGTATCGGGGTTCAGTCTGTAGATGATCAATCAAATATTTCATGTAGTTATTAGAAGATCGAACTGTATATAGATAGACAAAACTTATTGTCAACAAAGCGGTAAAGTGAGACAGGAAAAGTGCCCTCTGGTGGTGATCGTGGGCACTCCAGCTGGTGGATGTAACATTATGACAGATTTTATTTGACATCCACAAGCACACAGTTTACTTCAGGATGAGTTCATGTTGAAGAACTGCTAACAAAGGGATTTATTCACATAATATTCTGGATAAAGTCTCTTAAAATTTAAGTGAGTGGAAATGTCAGCATATGTCTAAGTCTTACTACTAGTCTTTACTACTTATCACATCATTGAAGAAATTGACTGATTCTGACACTGACTTAACTGCATCTGAATCACCAAACACACCTGAAGAACAAACACAATTTGCAGACATTTGCTAAAATCATTTAAGTTCATTTTTTCCCTCAATGTACACTCAGCACCCCATATTGACAGAAAAACACAGAATTGTTGACATTTTAGCACATTTATTAAAAAAGAAAAACTGAAATGTCACATGGTCCTCAGTATTCAGACCCTTTGCTGTGACACTCATATGTTTAACTCAGGTGCTGTCCATTTCTTCTGATCATCCTTGAGAAGGTTCTACACCTTCATTTGAGTCCAGCTGTGTTTGATTATACGGATTGGACTTGATTAGGAAAGCCACACACCTGTCTATATAAGACCTTACAGCTCACAGCGCATGTCAGAGCAAATGAGAATCATGAGGTCAAAGGAATTGCCTGAAGAGCTCAGAGACAGAATTGTGGCAAGGCACAGATCTGGCAAAGGTTACAAGAAAATTTCTGCTGCACTTAAGGTTCCTAAGAGCACAGTGGCCTCCATAATCCTTAAATGGAAGATATTTGGGACAACCAGAACCCTTCCCAGAGCTGGACGTCCGGCCAAACTGAGCTATCGGGGGAGAAGAGCCTTGGTGAGAGAGGTAATGAAGAACCCAAAGATCACTGTGGCTGAGCTCCAGAGATGCTGTCAGGAGATGGGAGAAAGTTGTAGAAAGTCAACCATCACTGCAGCGCTCCACCAGTCGGGGCTTTATGGCAGAGTGGCCCGACGGAAGCCTCTCCTCAGTGCAAGACACATGAAAGCCTGCATGGAGTTTGCTAAAAAACACCTGAAGGACTCCAAGATGGTGAGAAATAAGATTCTCTGGTCAGATGAGACCAAGATAGAATTAAGCTCAAAAAGTTCTAAGCGGTATGTGTGGAGAAAACCAGGCACTGCTCATCATCTGTCCAATACAGTCCCAACAGTGAAGCATGGTGGTGGCAGCATCATGGTGTGGGGATGTTTTACAGCTGCAGGGACAGGACGACTGGATGCAATCGAGAGAAAGATGAATGCGGCCAAGTACAGGGATATCCTGGACGAAAACCTTGTCCAGAGTGTTCAGGACCTTTTGTTCTACAACGTAAACTGCACACACTCACAACCCCAAACATTCTTATCTAGTCACTTATTAGAAATCTACGTTTTCAAAAATTAACAACTGCTTCACAATTTGCATTTAGTTTGTAAAACAAAACATCAAAATATCATCCTGTTTACCACAGTTCTTATTTTACTCCTGAATTGAAAAACCCTTTTATAAAACCCCATAGGAAAACGAGGAACAAAAAAACCTTCAACTTTCCTCGATAATAATGTAAACAAATTACAAGTGATACATATGCATAAGTCAAGTCACCTTTATTTATATATACAATACAGATTATTTCAAAAAAGCTTTACAATGATAACAGGAAAATTATGCATTTCAGCTGAAGTCAGTTCAGAGTTAATTCAGTTCCTTTTTAAAGATCATCAGTTATTGATTTAGTTAATTTCATCTATAAACCAGTTCTGCAAAAAAAAAAAAAAAAATTGATGTCATCTTCCAGCTCAGTTCAAGAAAATTGAACATTATGAACATGTTATATTAAAGTGTTGAATGTTCGCCAGTTCTTCTCTGAACAACATACCTTGTTACATTGGTGCTGAAGCCCAGGAGGTAGGAGGGACATCCTGTCGGAGAGCCTTCGTGGATGAGGGAAATTGCAGTGCTGAGGAGTTCAGGCAGCATAAAGAAACGGAGACCGCCAGTTGTTCGACAGTTTTGGGTCATGTTTGATGAGGATCTGGCTTCACAACTGAAGTGCTGGACATATTGTGATATTTTTTTGTATGCCTGTGTAGAGAACATGAACGAATGAAACTCTTCCCACATAAAGTGCAGTGATACGGTTTCTCACCAGTGTGGATCCTCTGGTGTCTTTTCATATATGCTGACTGACTGAACGTCTTGTCGCAGTATGAACACTTGTAAGGTTTCTCTCCAGTGTGGATTCTCTGGTGTCGATTCAAATCTAAAGTTGTAATGAAACTCTTCCCACACTCAAAGCACACATGAACTTTTTCACCTGTATGTATTTTCTGATGAACTTTAAAATTTTGCAGATGTGAAAAAGTCTTTCCACACAAAGAACATGAATATGGTTTCTCCTTTGAATGAACTGCCAGGTGCGTCTTCAGGCCTGAAGCCCTCAAAAATGTTTTGTCACATTGATCACATTCGTGCGGTTTCTCTCCAGTGTGGGTGTTCATGTGTTCCTTGAGGGTTCCTCGTTGTCTAAACCTCTCTCCACACTGATCACATGTGAACGGCCTTTCTCCAGTGTGAATCCTCATGTGGTCCTTGAGATTCTTTTTGAGTGTGAAACTCCTTCCACACTGTTCACATGTGAACAGTTTCTCTCCAGTGTGGATTCTCTTGTGTTCCTTAAGGTGTGATTGTTTTCTAAAACTCTTCCCACATTGATCGCAAGTGAACGGTTTCTCTCCAGTGTGGATCCTCATGTGAACCTTGAGACTCTGATTGTAAGTGAAACTCTTTCCACACTGATCACATGTGAACAGTTTCTCTCCAGTGTGGATCCTAGTGTGTTCTTTAAGGTGTGATTGTTGTTTAAAACGCTTCCCACACTGATCGCATGTGAACGGTCTCTCTCCAGTGTGGCTCATCATGTGAATCTTGAAAGTTTTTGAGTGTGTGAAACTCTTTCCACACTGATGACAAGTGAAGCATTTCTTTTCTCTTCTTTCCAGTGAAGAAACACTTTCAGTCAGCGAGTGAGTTTCTTCTTCAATTTTGACATGATATTTCTCCTCCTCTTCACTATCCTCATTCTTCAGTATCACTTCTGAAACAAAAGGAAAAAAAAAAAATGAATGAAAGTTGCGTATAAAATATACATGCAAGCAGGAATAATACACGGCTAAAAATGTTTTGCTAACATTCCCATGAACATTATTCCTGAAACTTTGTTTAACATTCAAAATATCCAGTTTTTTTTTAAATAAATCATAAAAAAATCAGAGAAATGTAACATGAAAATAACCACATTAAATTATGATCATTTTGATGAATAAACTTCCAGTTATTACTTTTAAAATATCATCAACACAAATCCAATGTTTCTTTAGCAAAAGCTATTAAATGCTTGATTAACTCCATAATTATTTAGTATAATTTTAACATTTTTAAAAAAACTATACAATAGTATTACAGTTCTCTCAGATAGATATTTCATTTATTAACCAAAAATTAAACTGAGGTGAATGGGCATTTGCAGTAGCAGCACCAAAATTGTGGAATAGTCTGCCGGTTAGGGTTAGGACTGACAGAACTGTAGGTAAAACTTAAGTCTTATTTGTTTGAAATAGCTTTAGCTTTAAACTATTAATATATGACAGTCATTATTTCTCATAGTTTTCTTTATTAGATTTATGTTATTGTGACGAGCAGGCCGGGCGAGATCCGTGAGGGAACGGCGCGAGGCCGGTGACGCGAGTGATAATGAGCGCCACCTGCGCACTACACCGGTCTCGTGTCTCTCACGGAGGAACGACGACAGTGAAGGACGAGAGAGGACCAGGCCTGGATTTTATGTTCTGTTTTTATTATGTTTGTCAAGTACTTGACAAGTCAAGTCATATTTATTTATATAGCGCTTTTTACAATGCAAATTGTGGCAAAGCAGCTTTACATTAATAAGAAAATGGTGTCATTGTGCAGCTTATTCTATATATTATTGATTCTTTCCTTTGTGATTGATTGATTTTGTTTGTGTGTTACTTTTGTTTTATTGTTTGTTTATTTTATTATTAAAGTATGTTGAACGTTCGCCAGTTCCCGCCTCCTCCTTCCCGTACTTAAGAACTGTGTTACACCGACATATGACAGAGGATGTAGGAGTAGCGTAGGTGAGAGTAGACGCTTCTCGCGTTCAAACAAATAGGACTGAGCAACAAACTCAAGCTCCTCCAACATTGCGCTTAATTTTAGACTTGTAATTTATGACCAGTGTTTTGCTTTGCTCTATTTTCTGAGCTTTAGTATTCATCAATACGTCATGCGTTGGGTCAGAGTTCACTCTTCGGGTCATAAAGTGATCCAAAACTCGACTCATATTCTAGTTTATAAAGTTAAAAATAAGGATATTTGTCTTACAAAAACACATCACTTCACTTCAGAAGGCCTTTATTAACTCACTGGAGCTGTGGGGATTATTTTTAGTCTTTGGATGGATCTGCTTCTTTGGCCTTCAAGTTACCATTCATAGGTGGTGGCCAGGATGGCTCGAGGGTGAGTAAATTATGGGATGATTTTTGGGTAAAAAAAACCCTTTAAGACATGCCAAGGACCAGATGATTCTTTATTATGTTCCGATATTATTATTATTAATCTTGATGTTCTTCAGCCTCATTAATGAAGGATCAGGAATAAACACCAACCTATTTGTGCTTCAGTGTGTTTCATTCTCCAGTGTTCTGGATCTCTCATCTCCTCACTGTCCATCAATAAACTGTCTTTGCCGATTCTGAGGGTTTGATGCTCGTCTTCACTTGTAGGCTGATGGGAATATTCCAGCATTTATTGGGGAATTGCAGTGGGAGGAGCTTCACTGGAGGAGGAGGAGCAGATCTGACTAAAATCAAGGAGAAATTCAATCAGTCTTTATTTCTAAAAATACAGTAGAGCAAAAACACAAATAAAATAAACAGTGCTTTTCTGGTTTTTCAGCTACATAACTGTAGTTTTTAGGTACAGAAATTGAATAAATAGCTAATCAAACGACATTGCATATAATCTTCACTGTATGAATTAAAAAATTAATCATTAATAATTTAAGTTACAAAAGCCATTAAGTCAACTAACGATTATTTTTTCTGTCACTCTACTCTATTTATTTTTTTAAGGTTTTTTTTTTTTTTTTTAATCTCGTGATCTTTTAGTTAGAACTAATTTAGCAGATCATTGAGGTGTAGAAACACTGGGACACGCCATTACGTAATAATACGATTTGATTTTGATTAAAAATAAGCCACTTAATGAAGAGTGTCAAAGACTTTCTCTACAGTCTTAAAGGAACTTTGATAGTGATCGTGCCATTGAACAAACGTCTCCTGAACCATGTGTTTTTCCTCTTGCGCGGTCTGTAATGCAGGGAGTCTTGTGATTGGTTGTCAAGCCAGCCAATCAGAATTTAGCAGCCTCATTGGCTGGAATTTTGGCACATCGTAACGCTGGTTTGCGTTGAGCAGGCGAGCAGTCGGCACTTAGCGAGCGCGAGCAACTGAAACCTCGCACGTGCGAAAGAGAACGTCCGCGCACATCCAAATGAACTTCTTTGAAATGCAAACCTGATTTTCGTTCGCTCAAAATATTTTCTTATTTGCGAAACAAAGATTTTCTCCTCAACTCAGTTCTTGCGCGCGCAAAAATTTGGCAGAGATCCGATTCCACAGGTGGAACGCCAATATCGGTTCTGCAAAGGGAACAAAGGAGCGTTTTATTCGGCCTCTGTTTAAAGTATTCCCATACTTTTGATCATCGTGGTCCGGGTTTTTGTGATAGAATGGAACTTTCTCCGTTCCCAGGAGCACTCGCGTTGTTTAGGGGAAGTCAGAATTCGTATCCATCGACAGAAACATACATTAGCCTAACTCTTTCTTTCCGCTTTATTCATTTTCAACAAAGCATTTTATAGATACGTGTGCGTTGTCAGTAATGAGATGAACTACAGCGCAAGTGCGTACCGAACCACGTGCGGAGAACGGTACAAGTTCCATTTTTTACCGATAACGATGTGAATTGCCTTCACTTGCTCTCGGAATTATCGTAAATACGAGTTTCCTAGGTAGAAATTACACATGAACGGCCTCCCATTTCAATACTTGAATGCGACGAGCTCGTAAACACGACTTTAGAAGTGGGAATTATCAAATTTCAGAGGCGGCATTTACCAGAACGTTAATTGTTACATTTAAGTAGTTTTCACAGCCCATTTGCAACGATGTATGAGCAACACATAAATACTGTAATAACTGTAATAACCAAAATACATTATTATGGTTATAAGACAGATGGAAAAACGTTGAAGTGTCTTCCACATGTATGGTGGACCATTTCAGAATTTTTCATTACAAAACACATTTAATATTTACAGAGCCGACGATGGTCTTCCGCGACTTCATGGAGTACAACAGTGAGTGTTGGCGATTAGTGAATATAACTGCAATTTTCAAAGTTATATTCAACACTGTACCTTACTGTAGTAAATTTATAAGACAACTTGCATTATATAAATTCTTTATTTACTTTACAAATAAGAATACAAGTGAATTCACTTTTAAAACTGACATTTATCGAAGAATAAACTGTGCCAAGATGTATTAAATATTAAGTACTATACTAAATATTTACCTCGGGGTAAATATCACAAATATGCAGATTTTTGCTTCAGAATAAATTGTATTTACGACACAAAATTCCTTTTTTCCCCCCAAGACGAGCGACTTTTTTTTTTTTTTTACTTGGACAAGTAAACATGACGAGGCTTAATGATAATATATCTATACATTCATACCGAACAAGTAAACAGTTCGTTAACACAGTACAGATTTGTATGTGCAAAACAAAACAAAATCAGACGAAAACCTGTAAGAAATAACCGCGTAAATGTTGCTTAATTAAACTGTCTTACCACGAAATAGCGCGAACCGCTTCCCTCAGAAGACTCGAGACTGACTGAAAGAGCGCGCGAGTGATGACGTCATCACCGCGAGACCCGATCGATAGCTTCTCTTTTTTTCAGCACCTCCACGTGTTTTTTTTTTTGTTTTTTTAAGATATTAAGAACATAACATACAAAGACACACAAACAAAAAGATAACACAATTAAAGGATTGGGTTTACATTACATGAAAAAAGAAAGAGAAAGAAAGAAAAGGGCTTCATGTATATAATAATTGGGGTTTTAAATAGAAGAGAGAAACAAATAAACCAATAATTAGTACCAGTTGAATTTTTAAGTAACTTCAACTCTTGACAAAAAAAATGTAGATATAATTTTATTTGCTAATCAATACATTGGAGAGTCTCAATATGAAAATCAGTCCTTCAAACGGGGGTTTAGAATTCTTTTACTTTTATGAATATGATATTTACCAAATAAAATCAAAAATTCATCATACACTTGACACATGCATTTTTTGAGCAAATCTTCCCGGATTTTTTTTTTTTTTTTTTGGAATGGTAACATTCAAAAAACCATGTTTATGGCTGATCGGAACAAAATTAATCAATTTCTGTCCATTTTGATAAAGTACGGGAAGCAAAAGGGAACCAGCCGAGATTTTTTTTTCCAGAAAAAATTATTTTTATTTTCATAAAATAGATAAAACCATGGTTAACTTTTAGTAAGGGAAACACATTCACTGAATGAAGCACTAGTGGTGACATCATCATGGCAATAGGAACAAAAAAACCAACAGCAAAAAAAGTGTCAAATCAGTTCATGTAAACAAACAGGCTCATTTAATCTCATGTGTAGAGTGAAACATAATTTATCATATTTTAACCCTTGTGCATTGTTCAAATTCACTACCCTTTCGTTATGTTCGTGGCTGAAAACAGGCACAACTTTTAACTGCTTTAAAAATGTATCAGATAAACGTTTTTTTCAAATTTTTTTGCTTAAATCTATTAATCAACCTCAGTCCTGATCAAAACTACTACATTTTAAAAATTCAGGATTTAAACTCTTTAAAACGTTAAAATCTGATGCTGCACAAAAACTAACAATGTTGTTTCTAATCTTTGACACGTTTTTTCCCAAAT
Source organism: Opsariichthys bidens (assembly GCA_037194245.1). Classification (NCBI taxonomy): domain Eukaryota; kingdom Metazoa; phylum Chordata; class Actinopteri; order Cypriniformes; family Xenocyprididae; genus Opsariichthys; species Opsariichthys bidens. Next base: position 1,286,307 of record CM074291.1, on the reverse strand, counting down.
CAGTGACATCATTTATGAATTTGGCAATTAAAGAGTTAAAACCAGCTAATTACGACTGTAACTAATTGGCTTCCGCACTACAATCAACAAAACTAAATTATGCCACAATCTTGTTAAAATCTCCATATTTGAGTTTAATGAAACATCCTGTCACTCGTCGTGGCTTTTCAGGCGCAATGTCGGATTTACACAGAAGAGATTTGACTTATTACTTGTGAGGTTTCTCTCCAGTGTGGATCATCATGTGACTCGGTTTGAATGTAAAACTCTTTCCACATTGACGGCAGGTGAAACGTTTCTTGCCTCTTAATTCTTTTCAGTAAAGAAATACTTTCAGACCACGAGCGAGTTTTTTTTGTTTTTTTTTTTACAGTTTTAACACGACGACATTTCTCCTCGTCTTCGCTCTCCACCATTGGGTCTGAAATTAAATATTTTAAAAAAAAAGAATTATTTTGATGCATTATTAAAAATTATGTTCCGGGAATGCATTGAGATATGCATTGATCTTCCAATTATTATTTTTAAAACATTTTAGCCACAAATCCCATGTTTCTATTCTGTGGAAAGATATTTAATTCAATTGATTAAATGAGTAAATGAACAAATTATTTGGCCTCCTATTTCCATTTGACATACATGAACGTTTGCGTGTCATCTTCTCACTGTCCTTCAATAAACTCTGTCTTTGCAGGTTTCAGATCTTCCTGATGGTTTGATGCCTATCTTCACTTGTAGACTGATGGGAATATTTACGAATTTATAGATGAACTGAAGTCTGTAACGTTTGGCACTCTAGTGGTTAATAAACAGAACTGAATCGTCTTGCAGAAGTTATAGCGGAGCTACTTCTCTCCATGTATGTAGACATAATATGTAATATTATACATAAAATTAACAAAATTATATAATGAGCAAGTAAGTATGACAAGTCACGCAGGTACTGTGCTACTCTGCCCTGGTATGACCCTAACCAGTCTAAAATATTCTAAATATAAACGCTTATTATAAAGCAGCTTTACATTAATAATTGGCAAATAATTTTGGCTGCACAGCAGCTCCCAAAGAAAAGGGTGTCATTGTCCAGCTTATTCTATATATTATTGATTCATTCAGTTGCAAAGATCAATAGTTATTAGTCTAGTTAATTTATGTGTATCAGCACTGGAGAAACAGTGATGTAATCGTCAGCTCAGTTCGCATACAACGACACCAATGCAGGCATACTAAAAACACTGCTGAATATCAAGCAAGTGTCCCCGACCAAGCAAGCCAAAGGCAACAGCTGCAAAGGTGGACGCTATGCTTGAGATGTTGTGCCTGCGTTCTTTCATTTGTGCATTATTAGTAAATCTCCTGCTGAAATTTTCACCCCCAAAGCACTTTTTGGGAATTGCACTCCTGCGCTAATTTGTCATGTTTAGTAAATCTGGCCCTAAAAGTGAAGGCCAGTTGCAGAGCTACAAGACAGTATATTTTACATTTTCTAAACACACTATAAGAGAAAGAATAACTAGTTGTTTTAATAACAGCAATAAAGAACAAGAATAATCTGTCTCTCTTTAAAGTGTTATGGAAAGAATGGTTTGAACATGGAAAAAAATTACATTTTCTAAACATTTATATTATAAGGCAAAATCATAGACAATAATAAAACATGTTCTTTGGGCAGGAACTCCATCTTTGAGTTCTCAATCTCACAGATGAAACTGCTGGTCTTGAAGATGAACAATAGTCTTGTTGGTCGTTGTGGTTGGTTAGGACAAATTTATTGCTTGACATGCTATTGTGAGGATGTGGCTTCACACCTTCAGACTGAATCTGAAGATGAACTACTTGCTGTGATTGTATTTTCTATGACTGTGTAGAGCAGATGATTGGCTGAAACTCTTCCCACATGCAGTGCAGTGATACGGTTTCTCTCCAGTGTGGATCCTCTCGTGTGTTTTCAGATAATCTGACCGACTGAATCTCTGTTCGCAGTGCGAACACTTGTAAGGTTTCTCTCCAGTGTGGATCCTCACGTGTGTTTTCAGAAGTCTTGACTCATTGAATCTCTTGTCACAGTGTGAACACTTGTAAGGTTTCTCTCCAGTGTGGATCCTCTCGTGTTTTTTCAGATTATCTGACCGATTAAATGTCTTGTCGCAGTGTGAACACATGAAAGGTCTCTCTCCAGTGTGGATCTTCTCATGTTCATTCAGGTTTCCTGGCTGACTGAATCTCTTGTCGCAGTGTGAACACATGTAAGGTTTCTCTCCAGTGTGGGTCCTCTCATGCGTTTTCAGGGATACTGACCATTTGAATGTCTTGTCGCAGTGTGAACACATGTAAGGTTTATCTGCAGTGTGAATTATCTGGTGCTGTTTTAATTGATCAGCTGTAATAAAAGTCTTCTCACACTCAAAGCACACATAATCTCTAACACCAGTATGTATCTTCTGATGAATTTTTAAACTTTGCCGATGTGAAAAGCTTTTTCCACATAAAGAACATAAATGGGGTTTCTCCTTTGAATGAACTTTTAGGTGGCTCTTCAGGTCTGAAGCCCTCAAAAATGTTTTGCCACATTGATCACATTCGTGCAGTTTCTCTCCAGTGTGGATGATCATGTGTTCCTTAAAGGTTACTTGATGTGTGAAACTCTTTCCACACTGATCACATGTGAACGGTTTCTCTCCAGTGTGGATCCTTGTGTGAATCTGAAGGCTCCGTTTATGCGTGAAATTCTTCCCACACTGATCACATGTGAACGGTTTCTCTCCAGTGTGGATCCTCATGTGTTCCTCGAGACTGTGTTTGCGTGTGAAACTCTTTCCACACTGACGGCAGTTGAAACATTTCTTGTTTCTTCTTTTCTTCATACCGTCAGTCTGTGAGTGAATTTTATCACCAGTTTTGACATGATTATGTTCCTCCTCCTCTTCACTCTCCTCATTCTCCTCCACCAGGTCTGAAATTGCAGGAAAATGTTACACTTTAAATAATCATAAGAGAAAATGAGAGAAATGTGACGTGAATGTAGACAACAACTACATGAAATGCCTCCGGTTATGACTGTAACCATGGTTACCTGAGAAAGGGAACGAGACACGGATGTGTGAGAATGTGTGTTAAATTGTGTGCTTAATTGGCTACTGCAGTCAGGTGATGTCATAGGCGCCTAGAAAACACGTAAATCAGCTTCATATTGTCTGAAGGAAGACGAGTAGGCCTGTGTCGTTCCCCTTCTCAGGGAACCATGTTTACAATTGTAATCTGAGATGTTCACTTTCAAAGTGGAACTCACACTGAATCATAGTGTTGCAATACAACACACCTAATGACAATGAGCTTAATGGCCCCGGTGTGAGGTCTCAGGTCAACAACCCCTCCTAGAAATCAATAACTACTCCCCTAGAGGGAGAGGAGAAGAAACCCTTATGGCTTGCTCATATATATAACTTTACCAAAGAAGCTAAGCAAAAAAAAATCCAGCTTCCCCAAGGCCAGGAGAGAGTCACTCTCACTCAATCATCTGCGCTTCCAGGAGATATTATGGTGAGGATGGAGCACCTCTGTAAATTCCACATCCTCTTTATCACCAAAACAGGGTATTGGCCACCAACTACCTACCTGAACACTTCCTACAAGTTACAAATTTGTTGTCTCCAGAACCAGAAGAGAAAATGGGGTGCAGTGCTACAATTCTGACAGTCTCTCAGATAGATATTTAATTTATTTTACTTAAGACTAATGTTAAAAATATCCAAAGATATTTTAAAATGAACAAAGACAGTTGCTTTGCTGTTTCAACCCCCTCTCTTGCTACAAGGGCCATTTGCAAGGCCTATAGGCCAAGATGTGTGAACATCGGGGGTCTACGAATTGTCACACCTCTAGTACAGTGGGGGAAGTTTTAATCTTCTGATTGGTCAGTTTGAATGTCTCACATTTGGTTCAGTCACATGGTCAAGGAAGGGACAAAAGAAGATTTTTTCTTAAAATGGTGACACCCAACCAAAGTTATGAGAAATATCTCTATATTATGAAAATCAATTTTATCAGAAACTGTAAAACTAGTTTTGCTTAATTAACGCTAAATCTGCCATTCTTAATTTTGAAATGGTTAATATTTATTGATAAAAAATTGTGAACAAAATACAAAATAAAAGAGCTCACATAGTTTGGCCGTCTCACATTGACAATCATAGGAATGTTTATTAAATCTTGTTTCACTGACCATTTGATCAAAAAAAGAAAATTGAGTTTAAGGTCTAATTTCGTATTATTATTGGTTTAACTATGGTTTTACACAACTCAAAGTTTTTTCCTACTACAAACACTAAATCTGATGAACTGCTTTTAATGTTCTTCAGCCTCATTAATGAAGGATCAGGGATAAACACCAACCTCTTTGTTCTTCAGTGTGTTTCATTCTGCAGTGTTCTGGATCTCTCATCTTCTCACCGTCCTTCAATAAACTGTCTTTGCTGATTCTGATGGTTTGATTCTCGTCTTCACTTGTAGGCTGATGGGAATATTCCCGCATTTACAGCTGAATTGCAGTGGGAGGAGCTTCACTGGAGGAGGAGGACCAGATCTGACTAAATCAAGAACTTACTGAGTTCATAAATTCAGAAATTAAGCATTTAAAGTAAAGTAAAAGTTTTTTTTTAAAAAAATTGTTAAGTGTCTCTAGAATTTCATCCACATACTTTATTCCTACATTTTATTTAACCTCTCATAATAGGCAAAGAAATACAGGAAAAATTGAATGCCATAATTAAAATACACCAAACAGAAACAATGTAAAAAAAAAAAAAAAAGAAAGTTAACAAAACAGAAAAATACATTTACAAACTTGTAAGAAACCAATAACACACAAAATGAGTTCAACTTTTTTAATTGTTTTATTCGTCTAATCACAGATTAATTAAATAAATGTCGTTATTATAGTTACCTATATCTGTAGATGTCTCAATAGTTGAGAGTGTCGTTTGCTCAAATCTGAGGACACCAATAAGCTTAATGTGGCAATTTACAGATCTGAAGATATCAGCATAATGAACGAGGTGAAAACAGGATCTATTTACATGAAATTAAGGCAAAATACCGTTTTGCATATGAAGAGAACCAGATTTCGTAAAACCTTCTTCTATAAGTGTTTTAGTAAGCAAACACAAATAGCGCCGAACGCGACGAAAACGTTTCATAAATGACCCCGTAAATCCTATCTAAACCGTGTAAAGAGTGTTTTAAATTTCGCGAAAGAGCGCGAAATGTTTACCTCAGAAGACTCGACGCTCACTGAGGGGAGCGCGTGATGACGTCATCGCCGCGAGGCGAAATCAACGGTACCAAAAACGCCCCAAATACTGTTTTACAACGGCGAAACATGTGTAAAACAAAAATAATGTTATTTTGTGGCTTTTAGTTGTAACAAATTATGAAACTATTTATTCTTGATGCAAGAAGAATCAGCAGATAATTAAAGATTAAATAAGATAGAAAAGCATCTCAAAAGAATATAGGTGAAGGATAGTTGCAAACCTACATGACAGTATATCTTACATCTGTTTTCTCTAAATACATAAATAAAAATGAAGATCAAGCCTCTTCTTCAGCTTCCTTCAGTTTGAACCTGTAGAAACCTTCTACTTTCCTTCATAAAAGTGTAAATTAACTACAAGCAATACATAACTGAACATAAAATGAAACTATAATGCATAATTTATATCATGAGGCAAAATGATATACATGAGTAAAGCTTTTCACTATTGTCGATCTTACAGTTGATGTGAATCTCACAGTTGAAACTGCGGGTCTTCATTCACTTCATTCTGGTGAACTTCATTCACTGTGATTTAGATGATGTTTCTTTGTCCGGTCGCTTGTTATGCCAGTGAGTAGAAATTTATCCTGAGATCTTTCTGCTCAGTGGTATTATTGTGTCACTGCGCACTGCATTTTTGAAGGAACAGGAGAGCGAGTTCACCTTCAATAATTACAGGTGTTAATTTTATTTTAACATGCTATTACAGGTTAAAATGTGTTTGTGTACATAAGATCAAATAAGATGTCAATAGTTAATAATGCGTTGCTAATGTTACACAAACCACGTTCCAGTTCGCCATCTCAAGTCTACTAGAAATCAGCATCCTCAGAAATACTTTGAACTCAGAATGTCATTGGAGAATGGCATGACATTGTTTAAAATACCTGATTTTTCATATCAAAAGGAAAATATGCCAGGAAAACCTCTTTAGACCGCTCAAGCCTGTTGACGACAATAAAATTAGCTTAAGGTGGTCATTTACAGATCTGAAGACATCAGAATAATGAATGAGGTGAAAACAGGATCTACTGACATGAAATAAAGAGGCTTTTCAGCTGATAACAGTGATGATCTATAGTCAAACAATACTCACTAAAGAGGACATTCAGGATCAGCAGATCTCCCTTTATTCTAAATAGTAAACAGATTGTCAGAATATAGCTGAAAGCCTATAAAAGTGCTCTAATATTATAATTTCTCAAATGATACACAAAATAAGTAATATAAAGACAGACACCATGACACCCATCTTCATCAAACATTGTAATTTGTCGATATGAATCGAGATATAGTTCAATTTCCAACAGATGTAGACAGACTCAGTCATGTATGGGATGAAGTATGTTATTAGACATTTAAAAACATGGTATCAATCATGAAATTTGGATTTTAGAGTTAGTTCAAATTATGAGTTTATTTTTGATGTAAGGAGCAGCGGCAGACAATAAAAATGGACAACAAAAGTTTAATACTTGGTGAAGCAAATACAAAAAGTAAAAGTGGGTACAAATGACATTTCAATTGAATTAAGACAACAAAAGTGAAGGACAGTTGAAAGCTACATGACAATACACCCTACATCTCCATTTTCTAAAAACACTACAACAGAAGGACTAACTGGAATACAAACAACAAAGAATGTTAAAAAGTAAATCAGCATCTTCTTCAGCTTCCGGAACGACGACAGTTTGGACCTGCAAAAAGCTTCTACTTTCCTTTATAAAAGTGTAAACAAAGACTGTACAAGAATAAAGCTTTGAGTTGATCTGAATCTCACAGCTGGTATTGGAGATGAACTTTATTCACCGTGACAAATTTACATGGAGTTTCTTTGTCTGGTCACTTGTTGTGGCTGGTTGGTACAGATTTAGGGAGTGTTTACGCGACAGTTTTCAACTAAGAAAAGGAAAGACAAAAGGAAAAACTTTTCCATTTTGGCACATTGCAGTTGTGTAAAAATTACTGAAGAGATTTTATTTCTTGATGGAATTGTTCTATCACGTTTGGTGAGGATGTGTCTTCACACTTGCTGGATCGAGAGGCTACTGCTCACGGCTACCTCCAGCTCGCCCCTCTCTTGACCTATGAGCAAGATGGGTGGAGCTGTATCTTCCAACCACACCCTAACCCTATCTCTCCACCCATTAAACAGGTTAAGCTCCACCCTTGAGCTCCAGCGAGCACTACTTGGCTGGATCTGAAGACGGTCTACTTACTATGATTGTTTTTTGTATGACTGTGTAGAGCAGATGATTGGTTGAAACTCTTCCCACATGCAGTGCAGTGATACGGCTTCTCTCCAGTGTGGATCCTCTCGTGAGCTTTCAAGGTTCCTGACTGATTGAACCTCTTGTCGCAGTGTGAACACTTGTAAGGTTTCTCTCCAGTGTGGATCCTCTGGTGCAGTTTCAACTGTCCAGCTCTAATGAAACTCTTCCCGCACTCAAAGCACACATAAGTTTTCTCACCAGTATGTATTTTCTGATGTAGCTTTAAACAGTGCAGTAATGAAAAAAACTCTTTCCACACAGAGAACATGAATATGGTTTCTCCTCTGAATGAACCGTCAGGTGGATCTTCAGGCCTGAAGCCCTGACAAATGTTTTGCCACATTGATCACATTGATGCAGTTTCTCTCCAGTGTGGATTTTCATGTGTTCCTTAAGGGTTCCTTGTTGTCTAAAGCTCATGCCACACTGATCACATGTGAACGGTTTCTCTCCGGTGTGGATCCTCATGTGAATCTCGAGACTCGGTTTACATGTGAAACTCTTTCCACACTGACGGCAGGTGAAGCATTTCTTATCTCTTCTTTCCAGTGAAGAAACACTTTCAGTCTGCGAGTGAGTTTTTACTCCAATTCTGTCAAGATGTTTCTCCTCCTCGTCACTCTCCTCATTCTTCAGCATCACTTCTGAGATTAAAGCAAGAAAGTTACATTTTAATAAATCCTTAAAAAGTGAAAGTAGACAACGGCTACATGAAATTATGACAATTTTTATGCTTTTTATGAAGAACAAAATATATTGATCTTCCAGTTATTACCTTCAAAACATTAAAGCGCAAAAATCCCATGTTTCTGTAGTGAGATCTATTAAACATTTCATCAAATCCCCAATTTAACATAATATTAACATTAAAAAAACTACGGATGCACGAATATTCCATCTGTAATTATTATTAGAAAACTAAAAATACTATTCGAATTTTACTGAATTTTTTTATTGAAAACAAGCACTAAAACTAGCAACTATAATTACATGCACTGGGTGGCGCTGTGGAGCATGTTTAACAAGTTTATTGTATTTTATCGCATAATGATATAAGCCGAGTGAGCAGAGAAGACGACTTATCTGAGAGCGAAATGATCTGAGACATATGCTTCCTTTAAGTTTCTTTGAGGGAGACAGGTTTAGAGGGTTCGCTCACCCCAAAATGAAAATGTCGTTTCCACATGTCGTGCACACCAATAAAACTTTCGTCCATCTTCGGAACACAAATGAAGATATTTTTGATGACCGAATGCTGTCAGATTAACTTCCATGGTAACTACCACTTTGACACTTCAAAAACTTCAAAAAATGGTTTAGTTCAAATTTTCTAGAGAATTGAATCGAGAAGAGAATTTAGGCTTTTACACGCGAGAATGAACCTCATTGGTCACTAGACACTCATTCACAGCATCATCAAGCTACGCCTTAGTTTTGAATAAGTGACTTCTTGTGGCGAAACTTACACACTGTACCTTTAATGAAGGATCAGGAATAAACACCAACCTCTTTGTTCTTCAGTGTGTTTCATTGGGTCTGGATCTCTCATCTTCTCGCTGTCCTTCAATAAACTCTGTTTTCACAGATTTCATCTCTTCCTGACGGTTTGATGAAAAAATATCTGTACTTTGCCTAAGTCTGATGACACCAGTAAAATTAGCTTAATGCGGCAATTTGCGCATCTGAAGACATCAGCATAATGAATAAGCTAAAACCAGGATCTGTTATCGACATATCAGCTGCTCTGATAATAATGATGATCCATAGTCTATCAAGACTCATTAAACAAGCCATCAGAAGATCTCACGTGATTCAAAGTATTTGCCGCTAAAAAGAATGTTTGATATACTTCACAAATGACACCGTTAAATTGCAGACGCTAACGACACCTAATTTTTATCAAATATTGTATTTTGTAGACAAGAAACTACAAATCGATCCTAATAACTAACGTTACATTCATAACAATAAATTAGTTCGCTAGCATCTTACCGTTTTGTATGCGATAAACAGATATATCCTAACGCTTATGTGTTTTAGACGCACGAATAGCGCCGAAATCGATAGAAACTATTAATAATGACCGCGTAAAATGCTCTTTAAACCGTGTTTTGCAATACCGCGAATATTTACCTCAGGAGACTCGACCGACTGAAGGCTCGCGCTGGGGGTGATGACGTCATCACCGAGAGACGAGATCAACGGTATCAAAAATGAGCTAAATATTGTTTAAAACGGCAAAACATCTACAAAACATTTAGTGTAGACAGACAGTCGTTTCAATCCCTGTCATCTGTGCGTGAAATGTAAACATTTAAAAGCTTTATGTCGAGAAATTTAAAACCCAAAGCAATCACAATGTTTAATGGCTTTAAAATATTTTACTTTGTAACTAAAATTAGTAAATTATGTATTTTTTTTATGTAAGACGAATAAGTAAACAATAGAAAATTTAAAAACAAAAAAAAAATTCTGCAAAAAAAAAGACAAGAAGAAGAAATTTTAACATCTAAAAAGGAACTTCTTCATAAAAGTATAAGTGTGCATCATAAAAAAATTAACATATTGTTTATCTCAAAACATAATGACATCTTTTATACCATGAAGCAATAATGATATACAAGAAAAAAAAGTCAAGATATTGTCCATATTTGAGCTGATCTGAATCTCACAGTTGAAACTTCACGTCTTGAAGATGAACTTTATTCAATGCGACAAATTTAGACAACATTTCTTTGTCCTGTTGATCGTTGTGGACAGATTTACATTCAGAGATTTTATCACGTCACGTTCGGTGAGGATGCGGCTTCACACTGGATCTGAAGATGATCTACTTTCTGTGATTGTATTTTCTATGACTGAGTAGAGAAGATATTTGAGTGAAACTCTTCCCACACGCAGTGCAGTGATACGGTTTCTCTCCAGTGTGAATCATCTCGTGTGTTTTCAGATGTCCCGGCCGTCTGAATCTCTTGTCGCAGTGCGAACACTTGTAAGGTTTCTCTCCAGTGTGAGTCCTCCAGTGAAGTTTCAAACGATCAGTTGTAAAAAACGTCTTCCCGCACTCAAAGCACTTGTGATCTCTCACACCAGTGTGCCTTTTCTCGTGAAGTTTTAAAATGTGCAGACGTGAAAAACTCTTTCCACACAAAGAACATAAATGTGGTTTCTCCTGTGAATGAACTTTCATGTGGCTCTTCAGGCCTGTACTCCGCAAAAATGTTTTGCCACATTGATCACATTCGTGCAGTTTCTCTCCAGTGTGGATGTTCATGTGTTGCTTAAGGGTTGATGATTGTGCAAAACTCTTCCCACAGTGATCACAAGTGAACGGTTTCTCTCCAGTGTGTATCCTCATGTGAATCTTGAAACTCAGTTTGTGTGTGAAACTCTTCCCGCACTGATCGCATGTGAACGGTTTCTCTCCAGTGTGGATCATCATATGAAACTCGAGACTCTGTTTGTATTTTAAACTCTTTCCACACAAAGAACATGAATGCGGTTTCTCCTGTGAATGAACGTTCAGGTGGTTCTTCAGCGCTGAAGTAAACAAAAATGTTTTCCCACACTGATCACATGCGAACGGTTTCTCTCCGGTGTGGATCCTCGTGTGAATCTCAAGACTCGGTTTACATGTGAAACTCTTTCCACACTGACGGCAGGTGAAGCATTTCTCGTCTCTTCTGTCCAGTGAAGAAACACTTTCAGTTTTTTCTCCAGGTTTGACATGATGTTTCTCCTCCTCGTCACTCTCCTCATTCTTCAGCATCACTTCTGAGATTAAAGCAAGAAAGTTACATTTTAATAAATTCTTAACAAGTGCAAGTAGACAACGACTACATGAAATTATGATCATTTTTATGCTTTTTATAAATCTCTTTCCATGAACAAAGTATATTGCTTTCCCAGTTATTATTTTTGAAGTATTAAAGGGCAAAAATCCCATATTTCACTCGTTTGTTTATTTTGTCAAGAGAGTAAACTAGCATAGCACTATTTAACAGTAATACTTTCATTTTCTTTTCTATGTTTTAAAATGAATTACGTGTCATTTAGCAACACAAGTCATCCAGCATTTTTTAATATTAGCTTACCGCGACGTGCAACAAGTGTCTCGTAACAGCCACGGTTAATGCATATGATTGTTTTAACCATGTGAAACAGTGCTGGAATACCCCACATACGCATGAACGACAGGAGCAGAAGCAGCGACAGTGGGATATTAGCATAATAACGCTCTCAATTGAATATGAGACCCGCTGTGCCGCGCAGGTGTCTCTGATTAGCAATCGCTCCAGCGGCCTCATTCCACTCCCACGGCTATCGGTCCCACCCGTTCAGTAAGGTTAATAAAACTTTAATGCATTAGCTCATCCATGAACAAGATGAGTCCTGTCGGATTCAAGCTACACCTTTGCTTTGAATAAGCGACTTCTAGTGGCGAAACTGTGCCTTTGATGAAGGATCAGGAATAAACACCAACCTCTTTGTTCTTCAGTGTGTTTTATTCTGCAGTGTTCTGGATCTCTCATCTCCTCACTGCCCTTTAATAAACTCGGTCTTTGCAGATTTCAGATCTTCCTGATGGTTTGATGCTTGTCTTCACTTGTAGACTGATGGGAATATTCCAGCATTTACTGGTGAATTGCAGTGGGAGGAGCTTCACTGGAGGAGGAGGAGCAGATCTGACGAAATCAAGAAGAAATCACTTACTGAGTTTGCGTTTTTATATTTATTCAAATTGTCTTATATGAATTCTCAAATTCTACCTCTTTTTATTTAACAATTTCATCCACATACTTCATTCCTACCATGTTACTCTTCCTAACAAATTGGCAAAGAATTATAGAAAAAAAACAATGTGTGCAAAAAATTAGCCTAACATATACTAAATACAATGTAAGAATAATAAAAAACGAGAAAACAAACTTAGAACAATTAATACACAAATCTGCAAGAAACCAATAATCCACCAATTGAGTTTTACATGTTTTTTGTTACTGAATATGGTTCATTGTTTTTTAATGAAATAAATTCCATAACCATACATACCAATATCTAGTATTTGATAACTTAAGGGATCTTTGCTTAAGTCTGTTGACAAATCAAATGTGCTTAATGTGGCAATTTACGGATCTGAAGACATCAGAATAATGAATGAGGTGAAAACAGGATCTATTGACATGAAATAGAGGGTTTTCAGCTGTTCTGATAATAGTGATGATCCATAGACAATCAATACTCATTAAACAAGACATTCAGGATCAGCTGCAGATCATCTCACTTTATTATTTACTGCTAGGAACAGAATGTTTGATATTACTACAAATGACAGATAAAATTTCAGAAATATAAAGACAGATGCTAACGACACCCATCTTTATTAAGCATTGTAATTTGTAGATAAGAAACTAAATTTCGTTGGATTTCCTAATAACTAACGTTACATACATTCTGTCAGTGAGAAACCGATATATTCTAACCATAACCCTAATTGTTTTAGTTAGCAGACACACGAATAGCGTCGAACTCGATGGAATTAATAAATGACCGCGCAAACTGTTATTTAAACCGTGTAGTGCGTTTTACAATGGCGCGAAATAGCAAAATATTTACCTCAGGAGACTCGACAGACTGAGAGGGGCGCGAAAGTGGTGGTGACGTCATCACCGCGAGACGAGATCAACGGAAGACGCCAAACGCGGTTTAAAATGGCAAAACAAATAAAACAACAAATTAAACAAAAATCAGTAGCTATCGCTGTAGATTCACAGCCGTTTCATTCCCTGCCAAGTGCGGGTGAAATATAGGCATTGGAAAACTTCTTGTCGAGAAATTTATTAAAGCAATCACAATATTTTAATGACTATAGAATATTTTTACTTCGTAACCAACATTATTAAATTATTTATTATCGATGTAAGAAGAATAAGTAGACCATTGAAAATGGACAATAAAAGTTAACAGGTGACGCAAAAACAGTGTAAACAAATGAGATGGATCGCAGTGCAATAAATAAACAAAGATAAGAATCTCAGTTTGAAACTGTAAAAAAGTGATACATATGCATCATAAAAATTGAATATAACATTCAACTCATTAAGCATGATGTCATTGAAGCAAAATGATTTATAAAACATCTGGACATTGTCCATCTTTGAGTTGATCTGAATCTTTGACGATAAACTTTATTGAGTGTGACAAATTTAGACAACATTTCTTTGTCCTGTTGATCGTTGTGGACAGATTTACATTCAGAGATTTTATTACGTCACGTTCGGTGAGGATGTGGCTTCACACTGGATCTGAAGATGATCTACTTTCTGTGATTGTATTTTCTATGACTGAGTAGAGAAGATATTTGAGTGAAACTCTTCCCACATGCAGTGCAGTGATACGGTTTCTCTCCAGTGTGAATCATCTCGTGTGTTTTCAGATGTCCCGACCGTCTGAATCTCTTGTCGCAGTGCGAACACTTGTAAGGTTTCTCTCCAGTGTGAGTCCTCCAGTGAAGTTTCAAACGTTCAGTTGTAAAAAACGTCTTACCGCACTCAAAGCACTTGTGATCTCTCACACCAGTGTGTATTTTCTCGTGAAGTTTTAAATTGTGCAGATGTGAAAAACTCTTCCCACACAAAGAACATGAATATGGTTTCTCCTGCGAATGAACTTTCATGTGGCTCTTCAGGCCTGAACCCCTCAAGAACGTTTTGCCGCATTGATCGCATTCGTGCAGTTTCTCTCTAGTGTGGATGTTCATGTGTTCCTTAAGGTTTGATGATTGTCTAAAACTCTTCCCGCACTGATCGCATGTGAACGGTTTCTCTCCAGTGTGGATCCTCATGTGAAGCTCGAGACTCTGTTTGTATTTTAAACTCTTTCCACACAAAGAACATGAATGCGGTTTCTCTTGTGAATGAACGTTCAGGTGGCTCTTCAGGGCTGAAGTAAACAAAAATGTTTTGCCACATTGATCACATGTGAACGGTTTCTCTCCAGTGTGGATGTTCATGTGATCCTTAAGGGTTTCTTGTTGTGAGAAACTCATTCCACACTGATCGCATGTGAACGGTTCCTCTCCGGTGTGGATCATCATGTGCTCCTCGAGATTCGGTTTGTATGTGAAACTCATTCCACACTGACGGCAGGTGAAGCATTTCTCGTCTCTTCTTTTCAGTGAAGAATCACTTTCAGTCTGCAAGTGAGTTTTTTCTTCAGTTTTGACATGATGTTTCTCCTCCTCTTCACTCTCCTCCATCAGGCCTGAGATGAAAATTTAAAATTTCATGCAATTTTATAAATTGATTTCCACAAATGAGATATACTGTAATATACAGCATGTATTTAAGGGATGTGCACAAATATTTCTGTAATTATTACTTGAAAAATAAATGTTTTTTTCTACTGTAAGGTAAATGAAACGTAATTTGGGGGCCAAACTTTTGCTGTGGCGACGTAACTAGTTATGTTGTGGCAACTGGAAAAGTTAAATTCCTGGATCCGTTGCCACAACGTAACTTGTCCAATGTTGTCGATATTTCTGTGATGGTAATTTTCATATTTATTTATTTTTTCTAAGGGCGAACATGCAGTTGTTAAGATTTAACCTAGTCCGCATTCGCCCAAAATAATTTAAAGGCCAGCTGTGAATGATGAATACAAAAAGAACACAAAAATGAACAATAAAACGAATCATGAATGAAAGCATTTCAGCATTATCATAAACATGCTATGCCAGCATAATATTTTGCTAGCAGATATATCAGATGAAAAATAGATATCATATATAATCACAGAGGTATAAATATTAACACAAGTACTTAAAATAGACTGAGGGTAATGTTACTTAACCAATCTGACGCGGTAGTTTAACTTTTTCCGATTTAACTGACACTGTAAAGTTAAAGAATAACCTTGGAAAAATAAACGCTCAAGTAACGTAAAACGTCATGTCACCTCACGTAAAAAGCGATCATCCATATTCCAACTTAATGAAAGAAACATTATTTCTTAAGGTAAATTTCAATCATGTGTCTGACGTTTAATTTTGAATTCTGGTAATCAGAACTTGTATATGATGGTAATGAAATTACTACGGTGGCTGAGAGAGCTCAACGCGCTGCGAATAAGAAAACACATGCAAATTAAAAAAAAACGTGATTATCAGTTTGACAACACATGTGCTGCAAATCCTCACAACACATGCAAACACAAAAACGCAGTGCATATACAAAAACGTGCTGCATTTACAAAAATGCACTGCATATACAAAAATGCGCTGCATTTACAAAAATGCACTGCAAACACAAAAACGCGCTGCATTTACAAAAATGCACTGCAAATACAAAAAACCGCGCTGCATTTACAAAAACGCGCTGCGAACACAAAAACACGCTGCATTTACAAAAAGCACTGCAAACACAAAAAACGCGCTGCATTTACAAAAATGCACTGCAAATACAAAAAACCGCGCTGCATTTACAAAAACGCGCTGCGAACACAAAAACGCGCTGCATTTACAAAAACACAACGGAAATGTTTCAAGGGGGACCCCAAAAAGTGACGGACCCTACTAGGGCGTGTGTCCAAAACCAGTTCAACTCACCCTTCACTTATACACTGATCCCTATATAGTGTACGGCATTTGAGTGCACAATGTGTTCACAATCATGAAATACTATAAAAACTGCAAACAAAAATAAACAACTGTACATTATGTCATGTATGTATTATTTTTAATAAAGTGTTTTTCAGTTTGCTAGAAGCTCACGCTCACAGATGACGTGGTCGTCGAGCGCCTCGGACGCCGTTACCATGACGTCACATTAGTAACAGATGATTAACGAATATTTTTAAATCATCCACTAAATGATCATCTCTTAAAGTTGAATGAGTGAACAACAATGCCACATATTAAAACACTTTTCTGTTAGTGAAACACATTACATGGAGTTCATGCCTACATAATATATTTTAATATTTTTTTAGTTTGTGCTGTTGTCAAGTAGGGTCCGTCATTTCCATTGTGGTTTGTGCTATTTGCAGTGCTTTTTGCATATGCAGTGCGTTTTTGTGTTTGCATGTGTTGTCAAACTGATGATCACGTTTTTTTAATTTTTATTTGCATGTGTTTTCTTATTCGCAGCGCTTTGAGCTCTCTCGGCCACCGTAAATTACAGGTACATGACGTTGCAATTACGCCAGTAAGTAATGGAATTACCAATACATTATGAACGGAGTGCGTTTCTGGAACGTCCTTGGTTATCTTATAATGTTAGGAGATCATAATAGTGATGTTGCGAGTTGGAAATTTGAGTATAGGCATGATATTACACATGCAATGTTGTAGTTAAATGTTGTAGTTGATTAACTACAAATGGTTGAGTAGTATATCCTGGTTGGATTTGTACTGGATTCTTTTCAGCTTTGGTAAAGAAAGCTTATATGGCTCAGGCACATTTGACATTCTGAACATTATGTTGATAAAGACAGTGAAGTCGTTGCTCTTTACATTGACACTGATAAAACATACAAACTACAGGTTTTAATTCCTGTCATATCCAAATACAGTTCAATCTTCTAACAACTACATTCATACATACATTATTTTGAGCGTGACGAAGCATGTTTCTATTCTTATGTAATCGCCTCAGAGATGAAAACATAACGAGATAATATCACAACACTAACATTATCACTCTAAAAATGAAAAATCGTCAATGTCTGAATGACTTCAACATTTTCTTCGTATGCTTGTTTCGTGCTGAACTAAATCAATCTGCGGACGCCAGAAAAGACGCAAACCGCGTTATATCCAATGAAAACAATTCAGAGATGACCTAAATGTTGCTTAATCAAACGGTGTGAAGTGTATTTCATATATATTGTAATTAAATGAACCGCTGAACTCACCTCAGAAGTCACAACAAACGCGCTGACAGAACGAGGAAGGAAACTAGTGATGACGTCAGCACGGCGATTTTTTTTCCCTCTCGTTTTTTTTTTTTTTTTTTATTAAAACAAATGTACAAATTAATTAGGCAGCAAATAAACAGAATTAACAAATCATAAAAGCTACAACAGGCGGACAGAATAATAAATGAATCAACTATGATGTGAAAATTACAAATTGCATTTTTTAAGTACGTCGGCGATGCGAAATAAACGTAGCTTATAAAAAACGCGCCAAATAGCGCTAACAACGACAATACATTGATAACATATTCACAAATAAAGATATAAGTTAATGTAATAAAAAAAAGTCGTGTGTAGGGTGAAAAATAATTTATTACAGTTAAAGGATTCATTTAAAAAATGAAAAGACCAGTAAATCATAATAGTTAGCGGCAATAGATATAATTGTTTTTGTCTAAATTTCCTATATGCTTCTTATACATATACTTCTGTGTTAGTTTTTTTTTCTCTGTATATGGACTGTTTTATGTAATTTTTTTAGTAATTAGATTTTGCATTTAATTAAAAAAAAGACACTGATTGAAAGAAGTGCTAGTTATGAAATCGACATGAACCAAATTCGAAAACGCACAACATACTGTTCACATCATTAAAAACAAATTATGAATTCATTCTTGATGAAAGAAGAATCAGCAGACAATAAAAGCTTTAATACTTTGTGAAGCAGAAACAAAAAAAGGAGACAGATCTCTCTTTATTGACTCACGGGATAGCAAATCGCCTCAAGAGCGTTTCCAAATCCACTATAAGAGGAAGAATAACTCGTTTTAAAAAAAATAATAAAAATTAACAAGTTAAAATTAAATTTACAAGAACAGTTTGAATCTGTAAAAACCTACTTTCCTCCAGAAAAAAAATGAACCACAAGTGATACATTTAAGATAACTGAACATAAAATTAAATTATAAATATCATACAAAAATAAAACGTCTCCATCTTTGAGTTGATCTGAATCTCAGAGTTGAAACTGCTGGTTTTAAAAGTTGAGCTAGATGGTGTTTCTTTGTCCTGTTGCTTGTTAGGACAGATATTATTGTGTCATGTATGATGAGGACTACTGGATCTGAAGATGATCTACTTTGTGATTGTATTTTCTATGACTGAGTAGAGAAGATATTTGAGTGAAACTCTTCCCACATGCAGTGCAGTGATACGGTTTCTCTCCAGTGTGGATCCTCTCGTGTGTCTTCAGATGTTCTGACCGTCTGAACTTCTTGTCGCAGTGCGAACACTTGTAAGGTTTCTCTCCAGTGTGAATCCTCCAGTGTATTTTCAAATCTACAGCTCTAATGAAACTCTTCCCGCACTCAAAGCACTTGTGATCTCTTTCACCAGTGTGTCTTTTGTGATGTTCTTTTAAATGCCGCAGCAGTGAAAAACTCTTCCCACACAAAGAACATGAATGCGGTTTCTCCTGTGAATGAACTTTCATGTGAGTGTTTAGGCCTGAAGCCCTCGAAAATATTCTGCCGCATTCATAACATTCGTACGGCTTTTCTCCAGTGTGGAGGTTCATGTGTTCCTTTAAGTTGTTTGACTGTACAAAACTCTTCCCGCACTGATCGCAGGTGAACGGTTTCTCTCCAGTGTGGATCCTCATGTGAACCTTGAGACTCTGTTTGTATTTAAAACTCTTTCCACACAAAGAACACAAAAGCGGTTTCTCCAGTGAATGAACTTTCAGGTGGCTCTTCAGGGCTGAAGTAAACAAAAAACGTTTTGCCACATTCATCACATTCAAGCGGTCTTTCTCCAGTGTGGATCATCATGTGATCCTTAAGGGTTTCTTGTTCTGTGAAAATCTTCCCACACTGATCACATGTGAACGGTTTCTCTCCAGTGTGGATCTTTCCAAAATGATGCTGGATGAAACATTTCTCGTCTCTTTCTCCAGTTGTGACATGATATTTCTCCTCCACTTCACTGTCCTCCATCAGGTCTGAGATGAAAATGAAACTGATGGGAATATTCCAGCATTCATTTGTGAACTGACGTGAGCATTAGGGAAAAGAATGATAATTCTGTTAAAAAACACGGGAAGCAGCAGCGCATTTCATACGTTGACATTAACACTGTAAACTTTAGGCACAGTAATTCAGTAGTGATTTGTTCACTTTTGAGACTTATTTTGCAGTTTGATCGGTTTAAGAGCCGTAAGATTACAGTCACAGTGTGGATGAATCACATTTGAGAACTTGTGCGACACAGAAACTCTTACAAACATAACGCTGTGAAAATCTCCGAAAATTTTTTGCAGGGTTTCATGACCCTGATGTGAGATTTGCAGTCAAAACTTGAAATATAATAATGCATTAAATGCCAACAAATTGCACCATCTGTTTATATATTCATAAGTAAAATGTAAGTCTATACGATCGCTTTATATTTTAGATGAGGTAAATATAAATGCATTACGAACGTGACAAAAAGTCAACGTTTTAGGTGGCAATTACACAGTGCGAACCACAGAACATAAAATACTCATTTTATTTGTCAATTTCGCATTTATGAGGAAAAGGAAACATCACGGGCATGACCGCTTTGACTGACTGCTTTAAAACTCAAGTGGACATTTAAAGCTTTAAATATTGAACTCTGGGATACCAGAATGGTAAATAATCAACTTCATACTAAATCGCTGTAAATGGTTATGGATTATTTCTCATGTTGATAAGCATGTGCTTTGTTCCAGAATCAATTTAGAGACAATGATTTTCCTTCAATCAGCACCGCTTGCTAAAGTACATTAACAAATATTAAAGTTATTACAAGTTTATTATATAGGAGTTGAAAATCGCAGGTTTCCCCAGCAGTAAGTGGAACCAATTTACAATTTTGTGATTCGCACTCGCAATGTCAGATTTATGTTTTGCATTTATTGTATATGTTCTGATATACAACCCTGAAACAGATCACAGCAATATAAGAAGCAAAGTCATGTGATTCAATATGAAGCGTCTGTGAAGCATTTTATTGGATGTTCAGAGCAAAGAAGTGAGATGAATTGTTGATGCTAATCATAAACATTATTTATCTTTGTGTGTAAAGTTTGAAGGTATTTGTATTTATAATTATACAGAATTTATATAAACTAAATCTATATATAAACTAAATTTATAATTTATTTTAAACTAATTTATATAAACGAATTTATATAAACTAAATCACGTTACGGACGTGACAGAGCACTGTATGGCAAGCCGTTTTGATTTTTATTAAATTTCAGGATATGAACTTGTGATATCAACAACTACATTTTCACTAGTTGAAATGTTATTTCTTGATATCAGGAATTAGATTTCCACTAGTAATAATGGCAATTTTTGATATCAACAATTGAATTTCCACTAGTAAAAACTATAATTGTTGATATCTGTAATTGTATTTTACATTGTTACTAGTGCAAATGTCTATTCTTGATATCAACAATTGAATTTCTACTAGTAAAAACTATAATTGTTGATATCTGTAATTGTATTTTACATTGTTACTAGTGCAAATGTCTATTCTTCATATCAACAATTGAATTTCTACTAGTAAAAACTATAATTGTTGATATCTGTAATTGTATTTTACATTGTTACTAGTGCAAATGTCTATTCTTCATATCAACAATTGAATTTCTACTAGTAAAAATGTTCATTTCTGATATCTGAAATGAATTCATGATATCAAGATAATTTCTGATATCTAAAACGGCTTTCTTACTTGTAACAATCACATTCATGATATCAGAAATGAACATTTTTACTAGTAGCAATTCAATTGTTGATATCAAGAATAGACATTTGCACTAGTAACAATGTAATTCTTGATATCAAAAATGATTTTTACTAGTAAGAATTGTATTCCTGATGTGTGAAACTGGAATTTCAACTAATAAGAAATTAATTTTTGATATCAACAATTGAATTTGAATGGCAGCCTATGGCGAGATTTCATTAGTAAAAATACAATTGTTGTTATCAAGAATGATAGTTTTTACTAGTGGAAATTGAATTGTTGATATCAAGAATAGACATTTGCACTAGTAACAATGTAAAATACAATTACAGATATCAACAATTATAGTTTTTACTAGTGGAAATTTAATTGTTGATATCACAAGTTCCTGAAAATTAATAAAAGTCAAAACAGCTTGCCATAACACTGAAGCTTGACCTCTTAAATAAATGAAATACGGTTGGTTGAAAATTTAATTTAAACATTGATTGTTTACCTCATATGATGGATAAACAAGGCAAATTTCTTAAGATTTCTGTTGCAGCGCTAAACGGACAAAAGTGTTTTCCCATTCCCTCACAGATCACAAATTTAACGTTTGAGATTACATTCGTTTACACTATTACTGTAAATAAAACAAACTTAAAAATGACACAAAACCGACGGAACGACTTCCAACATTTTCCTCAGATGTTCGTTTCGTGTCTCCAGACGACGGAAAAGACGCATACAGTGTTTTATATCCGATTCAGTCTTGTAAATGTTGCTTAAACTGTGTAAAGTGTATTTAAATAAGCGAAATATGTGAACTGCTGAACTCACCTCAGACGACAAACGCGCTAAGAAACTGTGATGACGTCAGAGGGGCGATGCTTCTTCTTCGTCTAGTTAATGGCCGCTCACTTCTTGAGTTTTACCGCCAACTACAGTATGGACTGGGTGCACAAGATGGCGCCGATGAGCTTTTTTATTATTATTATTGCAGGAAAACACAATTAGGCAGTTTAAAATCACATAAAAGCAGTCAAATGTGGGACAAGTCTGAGCTTTGACTATTAAAATATATATATATTTTTTTTAAGTCTACTTTGTACGCCACATACATCATAAACCGTTGAAATCGGTTGATAATGTAAACGTTATTTTCGTTTTTATCCCCCAAAAAACGCTCACCAGTTTACTTCCATTTGTTTACAGTGCAGTCTTGCCCTAAGCAATATGGCGGACGCGTTGACGTATCGCAGCAGCGTTCCAAAGCGGCCAATGGGGCGTCAATGTATTTTATTACGTCATCACAACGCTGTCCATAAATGACGTCACGCTGACCAAAGGACTAGGATGTGTGGGGTCAAGTATACTCGGCAATTAAAAGATTTATCGAGAAATTTAAAGCCCAAAGCAATCACTTTAAATGGCTTTTAAATGTTACTAAATTTACAATACGGTTCTTCATACTAGAAGAATAAGTAGATAATAAAAATGGACAATAAAAGTTAACTAAGGCAAATGCAAAGTGTAAACAAATGAGACTGATGATCTCTCTACAAAAAAACAAACAAACTAAAAATAAGTTTAATAAAAGAAAAACTTCTATTTTACTTAATAGAACATAAACAAACTACAAGTGATACATAATATCCATCATAAACATTTAGCAATATTTAACTCATAGCATAAAGATATTCATACCATGAAGCAAAATGATATAAAAGAATAAAACATCTAGATATTGTCCATCTTTGAGCTGATCTGAATCTCACAGTTGAAACTTCTGGTCTTGAAGATTAACTTTATTCAATGCAACAAATTTAGACAACATTTCTTCATTCTGTCCTGTTGATCATTGTGGACAGATTTACAGTAAGAGATTTTATCACGTCACGTTCGGTGAGGATGTGGCTTCACACTGGATCTGAAGATGATCTACTTTCTGTGATTGTATTTTCTATGACTGAGTAGAGAAGATATTTGAGTGAAACTCTTCCCACATGCAGTGCAGTGATACGGTTTCTCTCCAGTGTGGATCCTCTCGTGTGTTTTCAGATGTTCTGACCGTCTGAACTTCTTGTCGCAGTGCGAACACTTGTAAGGTTTCTCTCCAGTGTGGATCCTCCAGTGTATTTTCAAATCTGCAGCTCTGAAAAAACTCTTCCCGCACTCAAAGCACTTGTGATCTCTCACGCCAGTGTGTATTTTCTCATGAAGTTTTAAACCTTGCATCCGTGAAAAACTCTTTTCACACATAGAACATGAATATGGTTTCTCCTGCGAATGAACTTTCATGTGAGTGTATAGGCCCGAAGCCCTCGAAAATATTCTGCCGCATTGATAGCATTCGTACGGCTTTTCTCCAGTGTGGAGGTTCATGTGTTCCTTTAAGTTTAACAGTTGTCTAAAACTCTTCCCGCACTGATCGCATGTGAACGGTTTCTCTCCAGTGTGGATCATCATGTGATTCTCAAGACTCAGTTTGTATTTTAACCTCTTTCCACACAAAGAACATGAATGGGGTTTCTCCAGTGAATGAACTTTCAGGTGGCTCTTCAGGGCTGAAGTAGACAAAAATATTTTATCACACTGATCACATTCATGCAGTTTCTTTCTATTGTGGACGTTCATGTGATCGTTCAGGACTTCTTGCGCCGTGAAAACCTTCCCACACTGATCACATGGGAACGGTTTTACTCCGGTGTGGATCCTCATGTGAACCTCGAGACTCTGTTTACACGGGAGACTCTTTCCACACTGATGGCAGATGAAGCATTTCTCGTCTCTTTCTCCAGTTGTGACATGATATTTCTCCTCAACTTCACTCTCCTCCATTGTGAACTGATGCGAGCGTTAGGAAAAGAATGATAATTCTGTTAAAACGCATAAAACTTCTGGCATAGTTATTCTGTAATAATTCTGGGTTCACCCAAAAATGAAAATTCTGTCATTAATTCTGCACTGACAGCAAGTTAATTTACACTTTCAGATGCCCAGAAAGATACTAAAACATATTTAAAACAGTTCGTGCGAGGACAGTGGTTCAACCTTAATATTATGAAGCGACGAGAATACTCTTTTAGTGCGATACAATATTATTGTAAAGCTTCATGAAGCAGTGTTTTGAAATTGTCCATCACTAGATACTGTCGAATAAAGTTCGTAACATTAAGGTTGAACCACTGTACTCACATGAACTGTTTTAAATGTTTTAGTAACTTTCTGGGCATTTGAAAGTGTTCATTTTTGATCGAATCAAAAACATCTTAATTTGTGTTCAGAAGATGAACGAAGGTGGAACGACATGAGGGCGAGTCGTGACAGAATTTCATTTTTGGGTGAAAATTCACCCCGTTAAATATTATAAAACATCTATTTAAAGGAAATTCCAGCATTATGGATGTTTCAGAACTTGAAATATAAATTCTTAGAGAATGCATTTAATACCAACATATTGAACTATATGTTTATATATTCATAATCCTTTACTAAAAACGTGACTTTTTTTAGGAATTCGGTGAATTACACTGCGCAAAC
This sequence comes from Opsariichthys bidens, assembly GCA_037194245.1. NCBI lineage: Eukaryota > Metazoa > Chordata > Actinopteri > Cypriniformes > Xenocyprididae > Opsariichthys > Opsariichthys bidens. Next base: position 1,261,497 of record CM074291.1, on the reverse strand, counting down.
TGACAGTAATACTATCTGTCGAATGAAGAAGGGTTGGTTCCCTACAGAGCATAAAATATCAGTTTTATTTTATTGGATGATTTTGCAATTATGAGGAAAAAGAAACGTTGCAAGTGGCACGGGCTGCTTTAAATGGACATTTAATGCATTAAATATTGAAATCTGGGATACCAACTTCATGCTAAATCAAGTGTGTGTGTTGTTCAAAAATCAATTTAGAGACCATGATTTTCCGTCTATCCGCACTTTTGTCTCTAAATGACTGCACGGTTTGCAGCCGTTTAACGCACAGTAGTCAAAATGATCACTGTTTATTTTGTGTCAAAATTATATTGCAATATTATTATGATTTTGTAAGCATGATTATGATCAATATTCATGTTTTAACGAAGAGGTGACGCAACATCCCGAGGGAAGTGTTCGAATTTTGCAATAAAATCAACTGAATTTGGAAGTTGAGACCTTTTTCCCTATGAAAACTAACAAAGCAAAAAAGATTATCGCAATTATTAGATATATTAGGAAATACAAGTCTGAAACAGATCACAGCAATACAATCATATGATTTAATATGAAGCGTCAGTAACGCATTATTATGGTTAATCATAATCATAAACATAATTTAGCTTTGTATTTAACTTCAAGTTTTTGTATTTTTATTTGCTATTTGATACTAACTCAATCTTGAAAACTTCACGGACGTGCCAGAGCACTGAAGCGTCATAACCTCTTAAAAATATGATTGATTAAAGATTTAATTTAAACCTTGTTGATAGGGTGGATAAACAAGGCAATTTTCTTGAGATGTGTTGCAGCACATTACAGACCTGAATGGACAACTTAAAAATGGTTTTCACATTCCCTCACAGATCAAAACTTAATGTTTGAGATAACAATACATTCAATAACACTAACATTATCACTGTAAAATGAAGCAAACTCAATAAAAGCACAAAACTGTCCATGTCTGAACGACTTCAACATTTCCCTCAGATGTTCGCGCCAGAAAAGGCGCGAACGGTGTTTTATCCGATGAAAACAACTCAGAAATAATGATGCGTAGGCAAACTGTGTAAAGTGTGTTTTATGTGTGCAATTGATCTGAACGGCTAAACTCACCTCAGAAGACAACAAACACGCTGACTGAACCAGCAAAGATGCTCTTCTTCGTCTTGTTAATGGCCGCTCGGTGCTTAGAAGAATTACCGCCACCTTCTGTATGGACTGTGCGCACAAGATGGCGCCGGTTAGCTTTTTTTATTGCAGGAAAACACCATTACAATAATAAGACGGTACAAAATCACATAAAAACACCAAAGAACATGGCACAACTCTATAGAAAGGAAATAGAAATGGAATTAAAAAAGATTATTAATACATCAGGGCGTGCCAAGAGTTTAAATTTCTTCAATAAACCAAGTAGTCTTCCTCCACTTTTCGGTTTTACCATTCATATAGATTTACAGAAATACTTTCAGTAAAACAGAAAATATTGGCTTTGTATTAAGGCACTTACATTTATGACAAATATTTCCCAAAAATGAAAATATTATTCAGTAGAAATCGAATGTGTACATCTTCCATTATTATACCAAAATTTAGTCCGGTTCCAGAGATGATACCCATCTCTACTTATAAACTTCATCGTCTCTCCTGCTGCTGAAAATGAAATTATATTAGATATTACTAACACATATAAAAAAAAAAAGTAGATGACAACAAATTGTAGTTATTCAAATTGTGATTAATTCTAATGAATATCATGTTAAATAACTAGAAGGAAAATATATATAATCATGCACCAACTTTAAAAAACTGTGTCTCAAGTGACATTTAACGTTACATGGGCAAAAACAATGACTAAAAGCAGATTCATAGAGTTTACCTTTACTCTGTGCCCGTCTGCTGGAAGTTGACCGTTAACTTGGATGCCCACATTCAATAAATCTCTTTCATTCACAAATATAAGACATGAAGAATCAGCATTTGTTGGGGAAAATTGTTTGGTAGTTGTCATTATGCTGGCAAATACTATATTATATCTCCACGATAATTAAATTACGACAACGTTGATTCATTTAAAACTGACGAAGATGAATGAAGTAGGTTTCCCATTTAATATCCAAATGTCATATCCGGTTAGGGTTATGGGAGACCGGGGAACCACGTCGCTACAACATTCTCCATGGGATGACTTTTGAGGACCCATTCACTGCATTTCTGGAACGTTAGACAAGCTTCTAAAATACGAGTTTACCACACAATCCTGTCAATAAAGTAACGTCACGCTGACCAAAGGACTAACTGACGACTGGGATGTGTGGGCTCAAGTATATTCGGCAATTAAAATTTATGGAGAAACTAGCAAATCACAAAATTTTAATGACTTTTAAATGTTACTGGAATTGTTACATTATTTATTCTTCATGCAAGAAGAACAGACAGTCAAAATGGAAAAATACAAAGTGTAAACATGAGATGGAAAAAAAACCTAACAAAATAAGACCATTTGAACCTGTTAAAAAAAAAACTATTTTCCTTCATAAAAGTATAAACAAACTACAAGAGATACATATGCATCTTAAAAATTAACAATAATTAAAGGGTTAGTTTGTCCAAAAATGAAATTTCGGTCATTAATTCCTCTCCCTCGTGTCGTTCTACACCCGTAAGACCTTCGTTCATCTTCAGAACACAAATGAAGATATTTATGATGAAATCCAAGACGTTTTTCCATGAAAGCAACCACATTCAAGGTCCAGACAGGTAATAAACATGGTTAACATAGTCAATCTGACTACAGTGTTTCAACCTTAATGTTATGAAGTGACGAGAATACTGTTTGTGTGCAAAAACAAAACAAAAATTACGACTTTATTCAACAAATTCTTTTCCCAACACTGATCCGGCATTCAGATGTAAACACAGAAGCTCTGCGTTCACTGCATCAAATTGCTGCATAAAGTTATGTGCACAAAAAAATAATCTTGTCGCTTCTTAACTTTAAGGTTGAACCACTGTAGTCACCTTGACTATTTTAGCAATGTTTTTACTACTTCTCTGGACCTTGAATGTGGTAATTTTGTTGCTTTCTATGAGAGATAAACAAAAAAAGCTCTTGGATTTCATTAAAAACATATTAGTTTAGAGTAGAACGACACAAGGATGAGTAATTAATTTCATTTTTGGGTGAACTAACCCTTTAACTCAAAGTATAATGACATTTTATACCACGAAGAGAAATTATATACCAGAATAAAACATCTAGATATTGGCCATCTCTATGATTTTCCATGATCTGAATCTCACAGTTGAAACTTCTGGTCTTGAAGATGAACTTTATTTCACTGTGACAAATTTAGATGATGTTCCTTCATTGTGGTTGGTTGGGCCAGATTTATTTACTCAATGGTATTATTACGTCACGTTCGGTGAGGATGTGGCTTCACACTGGATCTGAAGATGATCTACTTTCTGTGATTGTATTTTCTATGACTGAGTAGAGAAGATATTTGAGTGAAACTCTTCCCACATGCAGTGCAGTGATACGGTTTCTCTCCAGTGTGGATCCTCTCGTGCGTTTTCAGATGTTCTGACCGTCTGAACTTCTTGTCGCAGTGCGAACACTTGTAAGGTTTCTCTCCAGTGTGGATCCTCCAGTGTATTTTCAAATCTGCAGCTCTGAAAAAACTCTTCCCGCACTCAAAGCACTTGTGATCTCTCACACCAGTGTGTATTTTCTCATGAAGTTTTAAATTCTGCATTAGTGAAAAACCCTTTCCACACATAGAACATGAATATGGTTTCTCCTGCGAATGAACTTTCATGTGAGTGTTTAGACCTGAAGACCTCGAAAATATTCTGCCACATTGATCACATTCGTACGGCTTTTCTCCAGTGTGGAGGTTCAAGTGTTCCTTAAAGTTTGCCGATTGTCTAAAACTCTTTCCACAATGATCACATGTGAACGGTTTCTCTCCAGTGTGGATCCTCATGTGATTCTCAAGACTCAGTTTGTATTTTAACCTTTTTCCACACAAAGAACATGAATGTGGTTTCTCCAGTGAATGAACTTTCAGGTGGCTCTTCAGGGCTGAAGTAGACAAAAATATTTTGCCACATTGATCACATTCATGCAGTTTCTCTCGATTGTGGATGTTCATGTGATCGTTCAGGACTTCTTGCGCCGTGAAAATCTTCCCACACTGATCACATGTGAACGGTTTCACTTCAGTGTGGATCCTCATGTGTTCTTCGAGATTCAGTTTGAGAGCGAAACTCTCGTCACACTGATGGCAGGTGAAACATTTCTCATCACATTCTCCAGTTTTGACATGATGTTTCTCCTCCACTTCACTCTCCTCCATCACGCCTGAAATGAAGAAAAAAAAAAAAAAATTGATTTCCACAACTGAAGTATATTGTGGGCTAATGGGAATATTCCAGCATTTATGTGAGCATTAGGAAAAGAATGAAAAGTATGTTAAAAAACATGAGAAGCGTATGAGAAACTTTCTCATAATAATGACTTAATATCTCATAATAATGACTTTATATCTCATAATAATGACTTAGTATCTCATAATAATGACTTAACATCTCATAATAATGACTTAGTATCTCATAATAATGACTTAACATCTCATAATAATGACTTAATATCTCATAATAATGACTTAGTATCTCATAATAATGACTTAATATCTCATAATAATGACTTAGTATCTCATAATAATGACTTAGTATCTCATAATAATGACTTAGTATCTCATAATAATGACTTAACATCTCATAATAATGACTTAGTATCTCATAATAATGACTTAATATCTCATAATAATGACTTAGTATCTCATAATAATGACTTAGTATCTCATAATAATGACTTAACATCTCATAATAATGACTTAGTATCTCATAATAATGACTTAGTATCTCATAATAATGACTTAACATCTCATAATAATGACTTAACATCTCATAATAATGACTTAACATCTCATAATAATGACTTAGTATCTCATAATAATGACTTAGTATCTCATAATAATGACTTAACATCTCATAATAATGACTTAGTATCTCATAATAATGACTTAGTATCTCATAATAATGACTTAACATCTCATAATAATGACTTAACATCTCATAATAATGACTTAACATCTCATAATAATGACTTAGTATTTCATAATAATGACTTAGTATCTCACAATAATGACTTAGTATCTCATAATAATGACTTAACATCTCATAATAATGACTTAACATCTCATAATAATGACTTAACATCTCATAATAATGACTTAGTATCTCATAATAATGACTTAGTATCTCATAATAATGACTTAACATCTCATAATAATGACTTAACATCTCATAATAATGACTTAACATCTCATAATAATGACTTAGTATCTCATAATAATGACTTAGTATCTCATAATAATGACTTAGTATCTCATAATAATGACTTAACATCTCATAATAATGACTTAACATCTCATAATAATGACTTAGTATCTTTAACTTAATCAAAAAATTTTTTTTAATTTTTTTAGAAACATTTCTCATAATAATGACTTAGTATCTCATAATAATGACTTAGTATCTCATAATGACTTAACATCTCATAATAATGACTTAACATCTCATAATAATGACTTAACATCTCATAATAATGACTTAGTATCTCATAATAATGATTTAGTATCTCATAATGACTTAACATCTCATAATAATGACTTAACATCTCATAATAATGACTTAGTATCTCATAATAATGACTTAGTATCTCATAATAATGACTTAACATCTCATAATAATGACTTAACATCTCATAATAATGACTTAACATCTCATAATAATGACTTAACATCTCATAATAATGACTTAGTATCTCATAATAATGACTTAACATCTCATAATGACTTAGTATCTCATAATAATGACTTAACATCTCATAATAATGACTTAACATCTCATAATAATGACTTAACATCTCATAATAATGACTTAGTATCTCATAATAATGACTTAGTATCTCATAATAATGACTTAGTATCTCATAATAATGACTTAACATCTCATAATAATGACTTAGTATCTCATAATAATGACTTAGTATCTCATAATAATGACTTAGTATCTTTAACTTAATCAAAAAAATTTTTTAAAATTTTTTAGAAACGTTTCTCATAATAATGACTTAGTATCTCATAATAATGACTTAGTATCTCATAATAATGACTTAGTATCTCATAATAATGACTTAACATCTCATAATAATGACTTAGTATCTCATAATAATGACTTAACATTTCATAATAATGACTTAGTATCTCATAATAATGACTTAACATCTCATAATAATGACTTAGTATCTCATAATAATGACTTAACATTTCATAATAATGACTTAGTATCTCATAATAATGACTTAGTATCTCATAATGACTTAACATCTCATAATAATGACTTAGTATCTTTAACGTAATCAAAAAAAATTTTTTAAATTTTTTTAGAAACGTTTCTCATAATAATGACTTAGTATCTCATAATAATGACTTAGTATCTCATAATAATGACTTAGTATCTCATAATAATGACTTAACATTTCATAATAATGACTTAGTATCTCATAATAATGACTTAACATCTCATAATAATGACTTAGTATCTCATAATAATGACTTAACATTTCATAATAATGACTTAGTATCTCATAATAATGACTTAGTATCTCATAATGACTTAACATCTCATAATAATGACTTAGTATCTCATAATAATGACTTAGTATCTTTAACGTAATCAAAAAATTTTTTTAATTTTTTTTAGAAACGTTTCTCATAATAATGACTTAGTATCTCATAATAATGACTTTACATCTCATAATAATGACTTAGTATCTCATAATAATGACTTAGTATCTCATAATAATGACTTAGTATCTCATAATAATGACTTAGTATCTCATGTTTTAGTATCTCATTATTATGAGATACTAAGTCATTATTATGCGCATTTCATTCATGTTGATATTAGCGCTGCTGTTCGCACTGTAAATTTTTAGCATAGCTATTCTGTAGTAATTTGAGGTGTTTGTGGTAAAAACAACAACAAACAAAAACAACACAGATCAGGTGCTAGAAAAGAGCCTTTAAATATTATAAAACATTTCTATTTAAAAAGACCATAGTTTAATTTTAACACATCTGATACGAACTGTCATTAACTGCATGTCCATATGAATCTAAATACAATTTCATATGAACTAAATGTATACCAATAAATTATTTAGATTAATTTATTGCCATGTTTCTATTCTCATGAAATCGCATTACAGATCTGAGACAGCATCACATTCACGAACACTAAAAATGACGCAAAACCGTCCATGTCTGAACTTCAACATTTTCCTCAGACGTTCGTTTCGTGTTGAACGCTAGAAATACATAGCGTTTTATCCGAATTTCCGACATAACTTTCTAAATGTTGCGTAAAAAAACTATAATGTGTTTTATAACTGTATAAATACGCGAAATATCCGAACTCACCTCAGAAGACACAACAAACGCGCCGACCGAACGAGGAGGGAAACTAGCGATGACGTCATCATCTTCTTCTTCGTCTGGTTAATGGCCGCTCACTCAAAAATTACCGCCACCTACTGAATAGCCTACATGGGTGATGGATCTGGCGGGTGTTCCAGAAAGCAGGTTATGTGACATAATAATGTATTAATGTTTATCATTAGTTAACAAACCGACCATTATAAATGCTTTAGAAGTATTTATTAATCTTAGTTAATATTAATTTCAACACTTTGTTGAACGTTGTAACTTTATTAATGGACTAATTTTGAACTAACTTTAACAAAGGAGTAAATTTTTTTTACTTTTGTAGCTCATTGTTGACGTTAGATGCGGCACCAGAACTGAAAGTGCTGGATCTGAAGATGATCTACATGCTGTGATTGTTTTTTGTATGCCTCTGTAGAGACGATGATTGAGTGAAACTCTTCCCACATGCAGTGCAGTGATACAGTTTCTCTCCAGTGTGGATCAGCACATGAACTTTCAGATGCCCTGACTGACTGAACCTCTTGTCGCAGTGTGAACACTTGTAAGGTTTCTCTCCAGTGTGGATCCTCTGGTGCAGTTTTAAATGTTCAGGGTTGATAAAATTCTTCCCGCACTCAAAGCACACATAAGGTTTTACACCAGTATGTATTTTCTCATGTTCTTTTAAATTCCGAAGATGTGAAAAACTCTTTCCACACAAAGAACATGAATGTGGTTTCTCCTCTGAATGAACGGTTAGGTGTCTCTTTAGGGCTGAAGCCCACAAAAACGTTTCGCCACATTGATCGCAGTCATGCAGTTTCTCTCCAGTGTGGATGTGCAAAACTCTTCCCACACTGATCACATGTGAACGGTTTCTTTTCAGTGTGGATCCTCATGTGTTCCTTGAGACTCTGTTTACATATGAAACTCTTTCCACACTGACAGCAGGTGACACATTTCTTTCCATTTATTTTCAGTACAGATAAACTTTCAATTTGTGTGTGAGTTTTTTTCTCCAATTTTGACATGTTTCTCCTCCTCTTCACTCTCCTCATTCTCCTCCTTCAGGTCTGAAATTACAGAAGAAACTCCACAATTATCTAACATGATGTTAACATTACACTAAATCTGATGAACTGCTTTATATCCTTAATGTTCTTCAGCCTCATTAATGAAGGATCAGGAATAATCACTAACCTCTTTGTTCTTTAGAGTGTTTCATTCTGCAGTGTTTTAGATCTCTCATCTCCTCACTGTCCTTCAATAAACTGTCTTTGCCGATTTCAGATCTTCCTGATAGTTTGATGTTCGTCTTCACCTGTAGACTAATGGGAATATTCCAGCATTTATTGATGAATTGCAGTGGGAGGAGCTTCACTGGAGGACGAGGAGGAGCAGATCTGACTAAATCAAGAAGAAATCACTGACTTTGTTTTTATTTCACATATTTTAAGTACTTATATCTAAGAAAATAACAGTTAAATAAATTGATTGCTAAGTGTTTAATACTAATTCACAAATTCTATATCTCTTTTTATTTTGAAGAATTTCATCCACATATTTTATTCCTACATTATTTTACCTTTAGTTAACATATAAAGTATAGAAAATGTAACGAGTACAACAGTTAAAAGACACAAAATATAAACCATGTAAGAATAAAAAATGAAAAAATAAACAGAAAATAATTTTGTAAATTTGCAAAACACAATTAACACACTATGAGTTTAACTAGTTTTTGTTTATTGTGGTTTTTTTATGAAACAAAAGGTTTATATGACATCCATCGACTATCAATAATCATTAAACACTTTAATCTAAATATTTGCTACTAGAAACAGTCAGAATTTATGCTGAAAGTCTAAACGTGCTGTATTTCTAAAATGGTACAAAAATAGCAGTAATAAAAAGTCCGACATAATGACACCCATATCAATCGTTGGGATTTGGTCGTTTGAATCTTAATATGGTTGGACTCCCTAAAGAATATATTCATAATAAAAGTCGCTTACATCTTACCGTTTTGCATGTGAAGAGAAACAGACATCTCATAAAAGCTTCTTCTATAAAGTCCGAATCGCGAGCTATAAAGTCCGAATCGCGAGCTATAAAGTCCGAGTCGCGAGCTATAAAGTCCGAATCGCGAATCGCGAGATATAAAGTCCGAATCGCGAGGTATAAAGTCCGAATCGCGAGGTATAAAGTCCGAATCGCGAGCTATAAAGTCCGAATCGCGAGGTATAAAGTCCGAATCGCGAGGTATAAAGTCCGAATCGCGAGATATAAAGTCCGAATCGCGAGGTATAAAGTCCGAATCGCGAGATATAAAGTCCGAATCGCGAGGTATAAAGTCCGAATCGTGAGATATAAAGTCCGAATCGCGAGGTATAAAGTCCGAATCGCGAGATATAAAGTCCGAATCGCGAGGTATAAAGTCCGAATCGCGAGGTATAAAGTCCGAATCGCGAGGTATAAAGTCCGAATCGCGAGGTATAAAGTCCGAATCGCGAGGTATAAAGTCCGAATCGCGAGATATAAAGTCCGAATCGCGAGGTATAAAGTCCGAATCGCGAGATATAAAGTCCGAATCGCGAGGTATAAAGTCCGAATCGCGAGGTATAAAGTCCGAATCGCGAGGTATAAAGTCCGTATTTTTGATTCAAGAAAAATCAGCAAGCAAAAAAGTTTAGTATTCTTGGGTGAATTAAAAACAAAAATCATGTAAAAGTGGAAACAAACTAGACAGATGACTCTCAAACACATAGCAAAGCATCTCAAGAGAATAAAAATGAAGAAGACCACTTCCAAAGATACATGAGAGTATATCTTACATGTGTTTTCTAAATACACAATAAGCAGAACATTAACTAGTTGATTTAAAAACTACAATGAAGTTCAAGTTAATGGGATAGTTTACCCAAGATGATTTTTTTTTTTTTTTGGTACCCAAAAAGTATTCTCATTCCTTCATAACATTAAGATTAAACACTGTAATCACATTGACTACTTTGTTTTTACTAACTTTCTGGACCTCAAAAGGTGCAATGACATGTTGTTCAGAAACCCTTGTATTTCATCAAAAAATATCTTAATTTGTGTTCCGAAGATGTTCAAAGGAATACGGGTTTGGAGCGGCATGAGGGTGAGCAATTAATGACTGAAATTTAATTTTTGTGTGAACCAACCCTTTAGAAATAAATCAGCCTCTTCTTCAGCTTTCTGGACAAGAAGTGAGAAGTTCTCCATAAAAGTGAAAAACATTACAAACGGTATACATGCATTATAAGACAATTGAACATAAAATTAAACTCATAAACCTCATGGTGCGTGCTAGTGATGTCATCGTCAGCAGGCGAGATGAACAAAAACACCAAATACTGCTTAAAATGTCAAAACATTTATAAATCAATACATCAAACAAAATAAATGTATTTCATGGCTTTTAAATGAGGCTAAAATTGTGAATTTATTTAATCTTGATGCAAGAATAATAAAAGTTTAATTCTTGGATGAGGCAAAAAGTAAGTAAAAGTGGAAACGAATGAGACAGATATCTCTCTCTTTATTGACCAACAAGATAGCAATTGCATCCCAAGAGAATAAAAGTGAAGGAGGCCAGTTGCGAATCGACATGACAGTATTTGTGTTTTCTAAATACAACATACGTGGAAGAATAACTGGACAATGAAGATCAAGTTAACAACATATCAGCTTCTTCAACATCCCGAACAAGTTAGAGAACCTGTAAAAAACTTTTTTTTTTAAATCATAAAAGTGTAAACAAATTTACAAAATGATACAGAAGCATAAGAAAAACACACTTGTAAATGTATAATAACAATGTATATCAATAAAGCAAAATGACGTTCAAGAATCAAACATTTAGGATACATTCAGACTGTCAGTCAAAATCCGATTTTTGTGCATTTCCAATTGAAATCCTATCAGATTCAGCAAGTGAGAACAACAACATCAACAAAAATCACATGGAATTTGGGGGCCTGAAAAAGCACATTTTTGACAATAACACCATTTTCTCTTCGCACAATCTGTCGTCTATGTAGGCCTCCATCGCCTGTAGCTCGCATGCGTTCCTGTCTGTTCTGCTTTTCTTTGACTACCTAGTGAATAGACATTCCCCAGGGTACTGCAAAAAATGAAATGCACATGCGTACAAAGTATACGACGTCACAAAAATCTGGCAGACTCTTCTGATCACCTGGATTTGTGTACGCTTAAAATGGGAAGTATACTTTTGTCTTTAGAGAACGTTGTCATGTGCATGCACAAAAACGCAATTTTGTTTGTTTGTTTTTGTTTAAGTACATTGTTGTCTTGTAAATGTGGCCTACAGATTTTATTGTGTCACGACGAGGATGCGGATTCACACTTGAAAGTGCTGGATCTGAAGAGGATCTACTCACTGTGATTTCTTTTTGAGTGCCTGCGTAGAGAAGATAACTGACTGAAACTCCTCCCACACGCAGTGCAGTGATACGGTTTCTCTCCAGTGTGGATCCTCACGTGTTTTTTCAGGGATCCTGAATGACTGAATCTCTTGTCGCAGTGCGAACACTTGTAAGGTTTCTCTCCAGTGTGGATCCTCCAGTGCTTTTTCAAATCTACAGCTGTAATGAAACTCTTCCCGCACTCAAAGCACTTGTGATTTCTTTCACCGTTATGTACTTTCAGATGAAGTTTTAAATTATGCACCTGTGAAAAGCACTTCCCGCACAAAGAACATGAATGTGGTTTCTCCTGTGAATGAACTTTCAGGTGGGTGTGTAGGCCTGAAGCCCTCAAAAATGTTTTGCCACATTGATCGCATTCATGCAGTTTTTCTCTAGTGTGGATGTTTATGTGTTTCTCAAGGTTTCCTCTATGTGTGAAAGTCATCCCGCACTGATCACATATGAACGGTTTCTCTCCAGTGTGGATCCTCTCGTGAGCGTTGAGATTCTTTCTGCATTTCAGTCTCTTCCCACATTGATGGCAGATGAAAAATTTCTTGTCTTTTGTTTTTAGTAAAGAAACACTTTCAGCCTGTGAGCAAGTTTTATCTCCAGTTTCGACATGACGCATCTCTTCTTCACTCACCTCGTTCTCGTCGAGCATGTCTGAAACTAAAAGTTATAAATAAACCATAAAAACTTAGAAATGTGAAGTGAAAAGCAAAATTATGATCATTTTTTTCCATGAATGAGCTACACTGGTCTTCCACTTATTATTTTAAAAACATTAGACATAAATCCCATGTTTCTGTAGCAAGAAGTAAATATATTTGATCAACTGCACAATTATCATTTTAAAACATTATAATGCTGCAAATAACAATACAATTACGAATGATTAATAGTAATAAAATGATGTTTTTGTACGAACAAAAGACAAAAAAAATCTCGCTCACTACTCTGGACTAAAAAACCTTTGTAACTCTCATAAGGATTAATATGCATTTATTTTACAATTGTTTATTTCTGTACCTGAAATGCACTGTTTATTTCATATGCATCTTTTTTCTCACGTATTTATGTTGACCTGCTGAACGTTAATGGATCCAATCCATGTTAATTAGAAATTATTGACTTGACTTGACGTTTCTGCGCTTGCCGATTTAAAACATGACCAAAAGACTATCTATTTTAGTTCAAAAAAAGAGAGCAAGTGACAAATATCAGCATTGGCTAATAAATGTTTGTTAAAATCGGTGCATCCCTAGTATTTTGTTTGGCCTTTTGACGTTGACAATCAATGTGAATGTTAATGATATCTTGTTCTTTGATCAAAACAAGAAAATTAAAGAAAACTCAGTTTCAGAAAGTGTTCCCCATGTTATTTATATGTTTTTTCCACAACTTCTAAAACAGATCTAAATCTGATGAACTGCTTTATAGCTTTAATGTTCTTCAGCCTCATTAATGAAGGATCAGGAATAAACACCAACCTCTTTGTTCTTCAGTGTGTTTCATTCTGCAGTGTTCTGGATCTCTCATCTTCTCACTGTCCTTCAATAAACTCTGTCTTTGCTGATTTCAGATCTTCCTGATGCTCGTCTTCACTTGTAGACTGATGGGAATATTCCAGCATTTATTGGTGAATTGCAGTGGGAGGAGATTCACTGGAGGAGGAGGAGCTGAACGGACAAAATCAAGAAGAAATCTTGCATATTTTATACTAATTCACACATTTAAATTATTTATATTAATAATAAGTTTCACATAATTAGTAATAATCACCTATATATGAAGTATAAATTAAGTACACAGAGTTGTCATGAAACCCTTTAAGTATTTATATTCACCTGTCTAGAAAAGCATCTTTAAGTACATTAACTGATAGTGTTTTACACTAATTTTTTTATTTCTAAGAATTTATCCACATATTTTATCCCTACATTATAACTTATATGTCCTTAACGCATAAGCAAAGAATTATAGAAAAACATACAATTAAATATAAACAACGTAAGAATAAAAAAAAAAAAAAAAATAGAAATAGAAAAATAAACGTACAAATTTCCAACCCAACTGAGTTTTCTTAAATGCTTTTGATGATGCTCGTGGATATATCCGATCCAATTTGATCAATTTATTGTTTTGTTTTTTACATGTTGTAGATTTATATAGCAAATAGAGCCTCAACAAAATGGCTATATTTTGAGACAAAGGTCTTGTTAATTTATTTCCAGTTTAGTTCAAGGTAATTCACACAACGTTTTTCTCAATAACGGAAGAATAATATGTCAAAGCATGGTATTTTGAGGTAAAAAGCGCGAGCGCACAATAATTAAAATGATAAACAGCTGGAAGACTTTTCCATTTGTTGACATGACAGATGGTACGTATCATATTAAGTACAGACAATCACCATATTTATAGTGAAAAAAACATATTTAAAAATATATTATTACTTCTATAAATTCATATTAAATTACTATAGGACCTCATGACATGCTTTCAGAATCTTTTTGAAACAACTGTATCTTTTAAATACATTTTAATGACTACATTTACTGCGCACAAATGGATTATTTATCAAATATTTTGCCAAAGTGATTGTTTTAAATAAGTATTAACTTATAAAATAATGTTTTGAATATTATTTTGCTGGTTTTACCCCGTGTATGTGGGGTAAAAGGCCCACCTCATACATTTATAAGATTTAAAAAAAAAAAATTAACCAATTTCATGAGTCATTTTCACACAATATCTGACGATCCACCAAATTTAATTAAAAAAAATTCAGCAATCATACACTACGCTAAGAGTGAAAAGCACATTTTTCTTAATGTGTACCTTTGTAATTATTTAGTTCACCGACATCTCACTGTTTTGTCTGTACAGCAACTGTCAAAACCTTTACCTTTAAAAGTGTTCGTGTGAGTAAACAAGACACACATAGCGCTGTAACCGATTAAAACAATTCAGAAATGACGCCTTCGAACGTCGCGTAAACAAACTGTAGCGTGTAAATGCGGGAAAATAGCGCGAACCGCTCACCTCAGAACACTCGACGCTGACTGGAACAAACTCGCCTCGCGCGAGAGTTGATGACGTCATTGCATCGAGACCACATCTACAATAGATCACCAAATTTTGTTTACAACAGAAACGCGTACGTAAAACGCATAAAATAATAACAAATAAAGGTTGAACAGTCACTGACGTAAACAGACAGCCATCTCATCCAGTGAAATGAAAAAAAGTTTATTTGGCACTTAAAAAACCGAGAGAATTAAAACACGGAAAGCCCCCAAAAGCAAATCACAACATTCCATTGCTTTTAGATGCAACTGAAAACTAAAGAATCAGTTGACAATCAAAAACATGGACGATAGAAAAAAAAAGACTGATAATATAAGTTTAATAGCTGGTAATGCAAATACAAAGCAGTGGAAACACATTATAGACCTCTTTATTGATTTAAAAAGCCCGCCAAAGCATCTCAATAAAATAAAAGTGAAGAAGGACAATATTGTATATGAATTTTAATAACGACAAAGAACCACCGTAGCTCCTCTGTTGGGTCAGACCACACGGACCAGCCTGATGAATCACATTTTCTTTTACATCACGTGGTTTAACATCAAGTGTGCGTTGATTATCTGGGGAACACATGACACCAGGATGCACTATGGGAAAAAGGAAAGCCGGCGGAGGCAGTGTGATGCTGGGAAACCTTGGGTTCTGCGTCCATGTGGACGTTACTTTGACATGTGCCACCTACCTAAATTCCTCAGATCTCAATCCAATCGAGCATCTGTGGATGTGCTGAACGAACAAGTCTGATCCGTGGAGGATCCACCTCACAACTTACAGAACTTGAAGGATCTGCTGCGAACATCTTGGTGCAGATCCCACAGAACACCTTCAGGGGTCTAGAGGAGTCCATGCCTCGACGGGTCAGGGCTGTTTTGGCGGCAAAAGGGGGATCAACACAATATGAGAAAAGTGGTCATAATGTTATGCCTGATCGTTGTAGATTATATTATGAAGCAAAATTATATAATATCAAATCTTTTAGATTGTTCTTTTAGGCGGAACTCCATCTTTGCATTGATCTGAATCTCATATAACTTTATTTACTGTAACGAATTTAGATGCCACATGATAAATAACCTAATTAGCACAAGTGGAGAGCTTCCGGTTAATCTACTCAATCAATGACAAGAGGTATGTATACAGCAGATCCCTTCACCATCCCATCTCCTCACTTCTAGTGCTGGACAGCATGTCAAATACGCTAAACATTTACTCTACCTAATCATATGTAAGTGTGAACTCGTGAACTGAAGAAATGAACTCTGGTGCAGCTCACGCATCCCGTGAGCTCTTCAGTAGCCTCATGATTCACTCCAACTCAGCAAGCAACTTCATGTCTGTTTGACCCAGTCACTTTTAAAGCACTATGATTTAGTTCAGGTGTATAGCAACGTCCTTCAACAAATTACCTGTAGCTCAGGGACAAACAGACAGCGACTCACTAAAACATCACCTTACTTAACGTGATTGTTGTATGATTGCATAGAGAGGATAGTTGAGTGAAACTCTTCCCACATGCAGTGCAGTGTTTTGGTTTCTGTCCAGTGTGGATCATTTCGTGTTTTTTTTTGTTTTCCTGACTCACTAAATCTCCGAGATGGATCGACACCATGTGTCCATGGATCATCTCGTGTGTTTTCAGGTCTCCTGACTCACTGAACCTCTTGTCGCAGTGTGAACACTTGTAAGGTTTCTATCCAGTGTGGATCCTCTCGTGTTTTTTTAGTTTTCCTGACTCACTAAACCTCCTATCGCAGTGTGAACACTTGTAAGGTTTCTCTCCAGTGTGGATCCTCTCATGTGTTTTCAGGTCTCCTGACCGACTGAATCTCTTGTCGCAGTGTGAACACTTGTAAGGTTTCTCTCCAGTGTGAATCCTCTCATGTCTTTTCAGTTGTCCTGACTCAATGAATCTCTTGCCGCAGTGTGAACACTTGTAAGGTTTCTCTCCAGTGTGGATCCTCTCGTGTGTTTTCAGGTCTCCTGACCGACTGAACCTCTTGTCGCAGTGTGAACACTTGTAAGGTTTCTCTCCAGTGTGGATCCTCTCGTGTGTTTTCAGGTCTCCTGACCGACTGAACCTCTTGTCGCAGTGTGAACACGTGTAAGGTTTCTCTCCAGTGTGGATCATCTCGTGTGTTTTCAGTTGTCCTGACTCACTGAACCTCTTGTCGCAGTGTGAACACTTGTAAGGTTTCTCTCCAGTGTGGGTCCTCTCATGTGTTTTTAGGTTTCCTGAATCATTGAATCTCTTGTCGCAGTGTGAACATTTATAAGGTTTCTCTCCAGTGTGAATCATCTGGTGCCGTTTCAGATGTTTAGCTGTAATAAAGGTCTTCTGACACTCAAAGCACACATGATTTCTTACACCAGTATGTATTTTCTGGTGTTTTTTTAAACTTTGCAGCAGTGAAAAACTCTTTCCACACAAAGAACATGAATATGGTTTCTCCTGTGAATGAACTTTAAGGTGGATCTTCAGGCCGGAAGCCCTCAAAAATGTTTTGCCACATTGATTACATTCATGCAGGGTCTCGTCAGTGTGGATGATCATGTGTTCCTTAAGGGTTCCTTTTTGAGTAAAACTCTTCCCACACTGATCACATGTGAACGGTTTCTTTCCAGTGTGGATGTTCATGTGAATCTTGAGACTCTTTTTGTATGTGAAACTCTTTCCACACTGATGGCAGGTGAAACGTTTGTCTTTTCTTTTTAGTAAAGGAATACTTTCAGTTTTTTTTCCAGTCATGACATAAAGTTTCTCCTCCTCTTTACTCTCCTCATTTACCTCCATCATGCCTGAAAATATAGTAAAAAATCGTTACATTATAAATTAATCAGAAAAGTCAGAGAAATGTGAGTTAGGTTGAAAAGACTGCACAAAATTACAATCTTTTTGATACATTTTTATAAAATGAAGCACAATAATCTTCCAGTTACTATTTTGAAAACATAACCACAAATATTTCTGTAATGAAAACTATTAAATGACGAGATGGGGCCCTTCCCACCAGCAGTGTCTTGTATGAAAATTTGTTGTCCTTCTGCTGCTTCTCCTGATGTTTAGAGGTATTTCTTTATAAATTGACACCAGATACTGGCTTAGCAGCAGAATACAGCGATTTTAGACATCAAGAATCCAAATGAACCAGGATATTTTTGACAACATTGTCATCTGCCATCTTTTCGATTTTTATTATATTGTTGTTGCGACGAGCAGGGCGGGCGAGAGCCGGTGACACGAGTGATAATGAGCGTCACCTGCGCACTGCACCAGTCTCGTATCTCTCACGGAGGAGCTCCGGAAGCATAAAAGAGGAGCGACGACAGTGAAATGAATGATTTTATGTTGGGTTTTGTTTTGTCAGTTTCCGTGAGGAACTGCTGCCATTTTACTTTCGTTTTGTTCTTTGTTTATTTATTTTGGATATTAAAAGTTAGGTTTAACGTTCGCCGGTTCCCCCCTCCTTCTTCCCGTACTTAAGAACTGTATTACAGTTGTCTTGTTAACGTACCCTCATATTGAAGACGGCATTATTGTTTCAGACATGGCGAAGATGCGGCTTTACACTTGAAAGTGCTGATTCTGAAGATGATCTACTTACTGTGATTGTATTTTGTATGAATGAGTAGAGCAGAAGATTGAGAAAAACTCTTCCCACATGCAGTGCAGTGATACAGTTTGTCTCCAGTGTGGATCCTCTGGTGTGTTTTCAGATGTCCTGACTCACTGAATCTCCTGTCGCAGTGTGAACACTTGTAAGGTTTCTCTCCGGTGTGGATCCTCTCGTGTCTTTTCAGAATTTCTGATTGACTGAATCTCTTTTCGCAGTGTGAACACTTGTAAGGTTTCTCTGTGTGAATTCTCTGGTGCCGATTCAAACCTGCAGTTGTAATAAAACTCTTCCCACACTGACTGCATGTGAACGCTTTCTCTCCAGTGTGGATGATCATGTGTTTCTGAAGGGTTCCTTGTTGTGTGAAACTCTTCCCACACTGATCACATGTGAACGGTTTCTCTCCAGTGTGGATCCTCATGTGAACCTCAAGTCTATGTTTACATGTGAAACTCTTTCCACACTGGCGGCAGGTGAAGCATTTCTTATCTCTTCTTTTCAGTGAAGAAACACTTTCAGTCTGCGAGTGAGTTTTGTCTCCAGTTTTGACATGATGTTTCTCCTCCTCTTCACTCTCCTCACCCTTTAGCATCACATCTGAAACGAAAGTAAAAATCATAAAAGAATTAAGAGAAATGTAAAGTGAAAGTAGACAAGAAGTCATTTTGATACATTTTTATAAATCTCTATCTATGAACAAAGTACACCGAACCACCACTTATTTTAAAACATTACAGGACTATTAAATATTTCATCAACTCCACAATTATCTAACCAGTGTTTCCCATACATTAACTAGACTGCAGCGGCCCGCCACATTCTAATTTCTCCCGCCAGTCTCAAAATGAACTGGAAATGTTGGAAATATATTATTTATGAGTATACACCAATCAGGTATAACATGAACACTGACGAAGGTGAAGGGATGATCTCTTCATCACGGCACATGTTAGGGGATATATTAAGGATCAAGTGGGCAAGCGTAAGGATTTGAGTGAGTTTGACAAGAGCCAAACTGTGATGTTAAACGACTGGATCAGAGCATCTCCAGAACTGCAGCTCTTGTGGGGTGTTCCCGGTCTGCAGTGGTCAGTATCTGTCAAAAGTGGTCCAAGGAAGGAACAGTGCTGAACTGGGACAGGGTCATGGTTTGGCATCCAACAGATGAGCTCCTGTAGCTCAAATTGCTCAAGAAGTTCATGCTGATAGAAAGGTGTCAGAACACACAGAGCATCAGTTGTATGCAGTGTTGCGTATGCAGCTGGAATGCTTTGAGGAGCACAACGAGTTTGAGGTGTTGACTCGGCCTCCAAATTCCCCAGATCTGTGGATGTGCTGAACAAACAAGTCCGATCCATGGAGGCTCCACCTCGCAACTCACAGGACTTAAAGGATCTGCTGCTGACATCTTGGTGCCAGATACCACAGAACACCTTCAGGGTCTACAGGAGTCCAAATCCAGTGGGAAACACAGTAGCCACTGGCAATAGTACAGTGACTTCCTTTTGGAGCTCCCGGCACGCTATAATATATAACATAAATGTAAAATATAACGGCTCAGATCATATTTAGTTTAGCCTTCTGATGTCGACAATCAGTGTGAATGTTTATTAAATCTTGTTTCAGTGACCGTTTAATCAAAACAAGAAAATGAAAGACTGAGTCTTTCAAATATCGAGTGTCAGGCCTTGCACTTATAGTGAGGTGAAAAAGAAAGTACACCCTTTTGAATTCTATGGTTTTACGTATCAGGACATAGATGTATACAAGTCATCTAGTCTATAGAAGATCTTAAAATGATGTAAATAAACCTCAGATGAGCAACAACACATGACATATTACACTGTAATTATGTATTTAACAAAAAAAAAGCCAAAATGGGGAAGCCATGTGTGACAATCTAAGTACACTCTTTGATTCAAATGCTTGTAGAACCATGTTTATTTGACTATATCAGTTTCTCACATTTTCGTCCCACTCTTCTTTACACCGTCGCTTCAGTTCTTTGAGGTTTGTGGGCATCTGTTAATGTAAAGCTCTCTTAAGGTCCCACCACAGAAGTTCAATTGGGTTGAGGTCTGGACTTACATATCTGGACAATATATTATTGATTGGTTTAACTATGCTTTTTCCTACTACAAACATTAAATCTGATGAACTGCTTTATAACCTTAATGTTCGTCAGCCTCATTAATGAAGGATCAGGAATAAACACCAACCTCTTTGTTCTTCAGTGTGTTTCATTCTGCAGTGTTCTGGATCTCTCATCTTCTCACTGTCCATCAATAAACTCTGTCTTTGCCGATTTCAGGTCTTCACTTGTAGGCTGATGGGAATATTCCAGCATTTATTGGTGAATTGCAGTGGGAGGAGCTTCACTGGAGGAGGAGGAGCAGATCTGACAAAATCAAGCAGAAATCAGTTACCCAGTTTGTTTTTATTCTATTTCACACATTTTGACCATTTATGTTCACTTATCTATGTTTAGACGTGGCAAATAAAATAATATCACACGTTCATAATTATATCTCATAATTCTGACTTTATAAGTCACAACGGCAACTTCATATCATGCAATTCTGAGTGAAAAAGTCAGAATTATGAGATATAAACTGACAATATTGAGAAAAGTCAGAATTATGAGAAATAAACTCACAATATTGAGAAAAGTCAGAATTATGAGATATAAACTCACAATATTGAGAAAAGTCAGAATTATGAGATATAAACTGACAATATTGAGAAAAGTCAGAATTATGAGATATAAACTCACATACTAAATTCACAATTGCAAGAAAAAAAATCAGTATTACAAGTTCATATCTCCCAGTTCTGACTTTATAACTTGCAATTGTGAGTTTAAATCTTGCAATTCTGAGAAAAAGAAGTCATTATTGTGAAATACAAACTCACAATTGTGATGGAAAAAAACAAATTGAGAGAAAAAGTCACAGTGACGAGTGAATTATAAAATGACTCTCAAAACATGAAAACAGGAAAACATGAAACTGAACTCCTCTTTTTCAGACGGTCAGAGTCAGAGAATCACCAATCGCTGTTTAAATGACATTAAAACTCAAAGTAATCACTTTGGTAATCTAAAACACTTTTCAGATGTAACTGTAATCTGATTACCACCCATTTAAAATGAAACTGTAATGAAATACAGTTACTCAAATTTTGTATTTTAAATACGTAACTAAGTTACTTGTATTTCATTACTCCCCGACCCTGCGACTTCGGCACCAAGACTAGAAAAAAGGGAGTACAGTTAACAGATACTAAATATAAATAATTCAAGAATTAAAAAAAATCTAAGGAACAAATTTATACATTCGTTAGAAAAATAAATGCACATTTTAAACAAATAACACACCGATTCAGTTTAAATGATTAAATTCAGTAATAAATTTTATGATACTAATCTACATCGATCTATATATATATATATATATATATATATATATATATATATATATATATATATGTTATACAATAGCAAAAAGTTTCATTAAGAATACCGTTAAAATACCGGATCGATGAACAGTATCTGTAAGAGTACCTTTAAAACCTTAGCGATACCCATCCCTACAAAAATGGTTCAGGAATGGTTTGAGGAGAATTTGAGGTGTTGACTTGGTCTCCAAAATCCCCAGATCTCAATCCAATCGAGCGTCTGTGGGATGTGTTGAACAAACAACTCCGATCCATGGAGGCTCCACCTCGCAACTTACAGGACTTAAAGGATCTGCTGCGAACATCTTGGTGCCAAATACCACAGCACACCTTCAGGGGTCTAGAGGAGTCCATGCCTCTTTTTTTGGATTTTAGGAAGGTGGTCATAACAATAACTGATCTTTGCAATAAAATGAGCATAATGTGGCAATTTACAGATCTGAAGACAACAAAATTGCTGTGAAAACAGGATCTATTGACATGAAATAGAGGGTTTTCATCAGCTCTGATAATAATGATGACCCATTTCAGTACGCATTAAACAAGACATTCAGGATCAGCAGCAGATCATCTCACTTTAATGTAAATATTTGCTGGTAGAAACAGAATGTTTGAGTCAGAATATATGCTGAAATCCTACAAAAGTGCTCTAATATTACTATTACTACTAAAATATTAAAGAATAAATTAATGACACCTATTAGCCATTGTAATTTGCCCATATGAATCTAAATACAGTTCCTAATAACTGCGTTCATAACATAGTTCGCTAAAACCTTACCGTTTAGTACGTGAAGAGAAACAGTCTTCTTCTTCTTTAAAAAAAACAAACAAACAATCGTTTTACTTGGCAGACACACAAACAGCGTCGAACCCGATGAAAACCTGTCAGAAATTCGCCCGAAAAATGCCGCGAACTGCTCGCCTCAGACTCGACGCTCACTGAAGCGCCGAGCTTCACGAGAATGTCGGTTTCCGAAGGCGGAGCATATATGAATATTCATGAGTTTCTCAGACATGCGCGACTGCACGTGCGACTGAGTTGTTTTAGCTCAGCATATTAGTGGATTATTCCCAGGGCTGGGTGGGTTACTTTTAAAATCTATTTCACTACAGATTACAAAATACATGCTTTAAAAACGAATTTCGTTACATTACTCAAGTTTAGTAACTTAATCTAAATACTTTAGAATACTTTAGTATACTAATAAGTGTGGAACAAACACAAAAAAGATCATTGCGAGTTTTTATCTCACAATTCTGACTTGTCCCCTCAGAATTGTGTGATATAAAGTTGCAATTGCGAGTTATAAAGTCAGAATTATGATATAAACTCGCAATATTGAGAAAAGTCAGAATTATGAGATATAAACTCACAATATTGAGAAAAGTCAGAATTATGAGATATAAACTCACAATATTGAGAAAAGTCAGAATTATGAGATATAAACTCACAATTGTGAGGGGAAAATATAAATTGTGAGAAAAAGTCACCGTGACGAGTGAATTATAAAATGACTCACAAAACATGAAAACAGTCGTGGATCATCAGGTCATGACAGGACAGTTCAGTTGACAGTTGGTCATTTTTATTAATAAATTCATTCATTTTGTCTTGTTCAGGACAGTACTAAATAAAAATAACCACATTTTTATGATCCTCTTAAAAGTATTAAATGTTGGTGAAACTGAACTCCTCTTTTTCAGACGGTCAGAGTCAGAGAATCACCAATCGCTGTTTAAATGACATTAAAACTCAAAGTAATCACTTTGGTAATCTAAAACACTTTTCAGATGTAACTGTAATCTGATTACCACCCATTTCAAATGAAATGGGAGTAATGGGCGTGCCTAACGGTGGGGGCGTGCCGAACGGATTCTCATTGGTGAAAGGACTATTGGCGTTATCCAGTTAGCGGTAACCGTACATTATTCGTCATAGATAGTTATATGTTTATCTTTGTGATTAATGCTTTATTTATTGTAGAGATGTATATTGCGATAGCTAAAATACGATGCGAGCGTTTTGGTGATTTATGAGGAAACCATATTTTATTAAAAATGAAAACTTTTGTTTTGGCTCCTCAGTTAGAGCTTAGATCGGGCCCAAAAAATTAAGCCCGGCCCGACACATTAA
Organism: Opsariichthys bidens; assembly: GCA_037194245.1. Lineage (NCBI taxonomy): Eukaryota > Metazoa > Chordata > Actinopteri > Cypriniformes > Xenocyprididae > Opsariichthys > Opsariichthys bidens. The sequence continues at coordinate 1,237,178 of CM074291.1, read as the reverse complement.
CTGCAATTATGAGCCCGAGCCCGATTTACACCCGGCTATTTTTTTTTAATATGTGGGCCGTTGTTTACGTTTTTTTCCCTTCCAAATCTTCACTCGCATCCCACCTATTTTCGCAGGGGATTATAAACGTTTCTTCCTACCGTTTGCTTATAATTAAGTCTATTACAGGCTACCGATTCACATCCTTTGCTGTGGTCGGATATAAGGGGGACGGATATACCTTTTTACGTCAAATTTTATTTAGCACAGTTTGTAGGCTATTTGTTATTAGACTTCAGGCGCGTCAAGTTTATTTGTAGGCTATAGCGCGTGGGTCTTCAACCGGGGGTCCGTCAATCAATGTTTGATCACAAATAATTTGAAAAAAAATAAAACGTGTAAAAACATCACAAAGTCAAATTTAAATAAAATATATTTGATTTTATTTACATTAACAGCTTTAATAAAACCCTTCCGTCCACGTGCAGTCACGTGATCTCATGATACGGTCAACGCAGACTATGAGCGCTATAATTTGAAAACGCTACTGGCTAATAATTTTTATACAATTTAGCTCGCCAGAATGGATCGTTTGTAACACAGCTTAAAGTTCAGGTAAATGTATAATCGTCCACCAGACAGTAAAATTAAAATGTGAAGTTCTGTTTAAACTTAAAGGCCGGGACACACCAACCCGACGTCCAAGAACTAGCGGCGACGGAAGCCGACGGTGTTGTCGCTTGTGTCGGCGGAAAAATATGAGCTTGAACACACCGAAAGAATTTAAGCCGACTGTCAACTAGCGCCTGCATATAAATGAGATGACTGTCTATTGAAGCAGATATATTTGTCTATATTCGTCATTTAAAAAGGGAAAGCGAAACCAAGACGGCAAGTATACAAACCATATACAAAGCAGCGCTTGTTGGCGTTTTGAATATCAGTCATGATGATCACGTTCTTTATTCCACTCCGCTCATGTTATTATGAAAATATTCGTGCGTTCGAGTGCTCGGGTAAGATGAGGTGAAATTAGAACAACCTTCTGTCGGTGCCTTCATGACTTATTCGCTTGCTTTTATAACTTTTGCTTAATATTCTCGTGATCTGACTCGTTTGCTATACTGAACAGCCAATCAGAGTTCTCTCTCTCACTCATCGACGGCCCGACGCTGATTCAACATGTCGAATCGGCCGAAAAATAGCCGATGAGGACCAGCCGACGGTGCGGAACACACTGAGAAAACTCAGTCGGCCGACGAACAAAAACTGCCCGACGGACGACCGTCGGCTTTAAGTTGAAGTTCAGAGAAACGTATAATTGTCCACCTGACCATAACATTGAAATGTATGAAACTGCAAGTCTATTAAAATAATTGTGATTAAGACAACTGTGAACTTAATAAATTGTGATTTTAATTGCTACATGTTTGTTATTAATCATAAATCTCTTTAACAATGAAAATATAGCCTACAGACAATGTACAACATCATAGTTCTGATCTATATTGTCTCAACATAATAATACTATCGTAATATGATTGATTTCTATTAACATCAGAGGCTGTTTGACATATTTTGTGTGGGGGGTCCCTGCTCCGTGTCTCGCTCATCTAAGGGGTCCTTGCCCTGAAAAACGTTGAAGACCCCTGCTATAGCGCATAAACACACCGACAATGTTAGTTTGGCTTTCTCTGGGCAGTAGACTACAAAATCAAACTCTGATGTCTCGACCCTGTGGAAGATAAAATTCGATCTTCAGGCCTTTTACAAGGACACCTGAAACAATCTGGCCTGGTTGCGCAGTTATCAAAGACGGGGGTAAAATGGTTCCATACCTCCGACTTTCCTCCAAACTTTCTCAAAGGTAATTCTCCTGCTTTTATTTTTTTCTTTACTTCTTGGAGCTCCATGTTGCACTTTCTCAACACAATACAGCTGCCCGGTGTGAGACTGCGAGTGGAGGAGACGCAGCCGCTGCCAATGCAGGCAGAGAATCTAAACTCTATCCTCAGTGGACATCTTCTCAACATACGACTTTAGAGACAACGACGTTGACAAGACGTCTTCTGGACACTTTGTTTAGAGGGTTATTTTAATAATAATAATAAGAAGAAGAAGAAGAAGAAGAAGAAGAAGAGGAAGAAAGTAATAATGAAAAAAAATTCTTTATTTTGGCTTAAAATATCACAATAAGTATCATATCGCAAGTTCAGTATCGTGAGTGTTTCGTCACACCCTTAATATCTTGAATATACTACATGAGAGACGCTAAAAAAAGACACGTTAGTGCTATCAGTAGATGCGTCCCAAGCATTGGACAGGGCAGAATGACTCTCTCTTTGATGTTCTTCCAAGATTTGGATCAAGTTGATTCGCCTGTTACACAGACCCAGCTGTTGAGATACTAATAACACCATCACAAATAGGTGGCCTTTATCCCCGCTGTTGTTTGTGGTGGCAGTCGAACCCAAAGCTATGGCAGTGAGAGCACATCTATCAGTCATATCATTATGAGCACTGAATAACACTGATGATCTCTTCATCACAGCACCTGTTAGTGGGTGGGATATATTTGGCAGCAAGTGGACATTTTGTCCTCAAAGTTGATGTTAGAAGCAGGAAAAATGGGCAAGCGTAAAAGGATTTGAGTGAGTTTGACAAGAGCCAAATTGTGATGGTAGACGACTGGATTAGAGCATCTCCAAAACCGCAGCTCTTGTGGGGTGTTCCCGGTCTGCAGTGGTCAGTATCTGTCAAAAGTGGTCCAAGGAAGGAACATTGGTGAACTGGGACAGGGTCACGGGCGGCCGAGGCTCATTGATGCATGTGGGGAGCAAAGGCTGGTCCGTGTGGTCCGATCCAACAGACGAGCTCCTGTAGACCAAATTGCTCAAGAAGTTAATGCTGGTTCTGATAGAAAGGTGTCAGAACACACAGAGCATCAGTTTGTTGTGTGTGGAGCTGCAGACGAGACCAGTCAGGATGTCCATGACCCCTGTCCACCGCCGAAAGAGACAACAGGGACGTGAGCATCAGAACTGGACCACGGAGCAATGGAAGAAGGTGTCTGGTCTGATGAATCGCATTGTCTTACATCGCGTGGATGGCCGGGTGTGTTTGCGTCTCTTACCTGGGGAACACATGGCACCAGGATGCACTATGGGAAGAATGCGAGCCGGCGGAGGCAGTGTGATGCTTTGGGTAATGTTCTGCTGGGAAACCTTGGGTCCTGCGTCCATGTGGACGTTACTGTGACACGAACCACCTACCTAAGCACTGTAGCAGACCATGTACACCCTTTCATGGAAACGGTATTCCCTGCTGGCTGTGGCGCTTTCAGCAGGATAATGCTCCTGACACAAAGCAGAAATGGTTCAGGAATGGTTTGAGGAGCACAACGAGTTTGAGGTGTTGACTTGGCCTCCAAATTCCCCAGATCTCAATCCAATCGAGTGTCTGTGGATGTGCTGAACAAACAAGTCCGATCCATGGAGGTTCCACCTCACAACTTATAGGATCTGCTGCGAACATCTTGGAGCAGATCCCACAGAACACCTTCAGGGTCTAGAGGAGTCCATGCCTCGACGGGTCAGGGCTGTTTTGGCGGCAAAAGGGGGATCAACACAATATGGTTAGGGCAAAGTTTGGGGCCATTTATATGACACCATTTCCAGCTAAAAACTTTTATACATGCATTTACATAAAAACAGCATGCTGGGTGACCTACAATGCTAACTTCTGAAAATGGGTTTCAAAGTCCAAGTTTTTGAAAGTGGTGGAGTTATCATCTCCATGTAAAATGCAAAAATGGGAATTTGAGAAAACGGTGACATCATGCATGCAAATTACGTGTTCATTCTATTGACGCATAGTGTTTCTTTGCAAAGTGACATCACCACCTACTGGCTTGGTAGCAGAATACAGCGTTTGTAGTCATTTTCACAGATGCGTGTGAACAGGGATTGTTTTGAGAACCTTGTTATCTATATGTGCAAAAATGCAAAAGGAAAAACTTTTCCATTTTTAGTACATTGTTGTAGTGTAAACATACCCTCATATTGAAGGGATTTTATTAGTTAATATTATTGTCAAATTTGATGAGGATGTGGCTACACACTTTAAAGTGCTGGATCTGAAGATGAACTAATTACTATGATTGTTTTTTGTATGACTGTGTAGAGCACATGATTGAGTGAAACTCTTCCCACATGCAGTGCAGTGATACCGTTTATTTCCAGTGTGGACCCTCTGGTGTGTTTTCAGATGTACTGATTGACTGAAACTCTGGTCGCAGTGTGAACACTTGTAAGGTTTCTCTCCAGTGTGGATCCTCTGGTGTGTTTTCAGATGAACTGATTGACTGAAACTCTGGTCGCAGTGTGAACACTTGTAAGGTTTCTCTCCAGTGTGGATCCTCTCGTGTGTTTTCAGATGTACTGATTGACTGAATCTCTGGTCGCAGTGTGAACACTTGTAAGGTTTCTCTCCAGTGTGGATCCTCTCATGCGTTTTCAGTTGTCCTGAATCAATGAATCTCTGGTCGCAGTGTGAACACTTGTAAGGTTTCTCTCCAGTGTGGATCCTCTCATGTGTTTTCAGAGTTCCTGACCAACTGAATCTTTTGTCGCAGTGTGAACACTTGTAAGGTTTCTCTCCAGTGTGGATCCTCTCGTGTGTTTTTAGCGCTCCTGACCGATTGAATCTCTTGTCGCAGCGTGAACACTTGTAAGGTTTCTCTCCAGTGTGGATCATCTCATGCCGTTTCAAATCTACAGTTGTAATAAAACTCTTCCCACACTCAAAGCACACATAAGGTTTTACACCAGTATGTGTTTTCTGATGAACTTTTAGATTTTGTAGATGTGAAAAACTCTTTCCACACAAAGAACATGAATGTGGTTTCTCCTTTAAATGAACTGCCAGGTGCATCTTCAGGCCTGAAGTCCACAAAAATGTTTTGCCACACTGATTACATTCATACAGTTTCTCTCCAGTGTGGATATTCATGTGTTCCTTAAGATGACCTTGTTGTCTAAAGCTCTTCCCACACTGATCGCAAGTGAATGGTTTCTCTCCAGTGTGGATCCTCATGTGAACATTGAAACTTTTTTTGTGTGTAAAACTATTCCCACATTGATCACATGTATGCGGTTTCTCTCCAGTGTGGATATTCATGTGGGCCTTAAGGTGAACCTGTTGTCTAAAACTCTTCCCACACTGATCGCAAGTGAATGGTTTCTCTCCAGTGTGGATCCTCATGTGAACATTGAAACTTTTTTTGTGTGTAAAACTCTTCCCACACTGATCACAAGTGAATGGTTTCTCTCCAGTGTGGATCCTCATGTGAACATTGAAACTTTTTTTGTGTGTAAAACTCTTCCCACATTGATCACATGTATGCGGTTTCTCTCCAGTGTGGATATTCATGTGGGCCTTAAGGTGAACCTGTTGTCTAAAACTCTTCCCACACTGATCACATGTGAACTGTTTCTCTGCAGTGTGGATCCTCATGTGATCCTTAAGATTCTTTTTGTACGTAAAACTCTTTCCACACTGATGGCAGGTGAAAGATTTCTCATCTGTTCTTTTCAGTAAAGAAACACTTTCAGTCTCGGAGCAAGTTTTTTCTCCAGTTTTGACATGTTTCTCCTCCTCTTCACTCTCCTCATCCTTCAACATTACATCTGAAATGACAGTAAAAGTTCCAGTTTAAATTAATCATAAAATAATCAGAGTAACATGTAAAGTGAAAGTAGCTAGATGCCCCCTTTCCACCAGCATGAACTGGTTGCTAGTTCAGAGCTAGTGCTTTTTCCAGTTCGGAGTTCTAAGAATCGGTTTGCTTTTCCACGGGATGGAAAGCCAGCACAGATCAAGGTCTTCCATCACTGTATATGTCTCATCTTTCACGTGGCAGCGGCAAACACAAACACACAAAGCTTGTTTAAGATGCATTGCCTTCTCGCAGAGCGATCGGCACGTAACATCAATGTAGAGTCAAATGCTCTATAAATGCTCCCGTTGATGTCACATGCCGATTGGTCCACGTGGCGACGATGCATCTCGAACCAGTCTTCCATCAACGATGGCGGACATAGCGTTACTATTGATGCTCATGGGTTTGCGAACCTACATAGACATCAAAACATGGCGAATCCAATGCGTTTGTGTAGCTTGCCTGGATTTGTATTGACGAAGATTACAAATCAAGCTGTTATTAGCTCGATTAGCTGCCATTTCAAAAACGCCGGTCACAAGTTTCTATTTGCCTTGATGGTCATGGTAACCCCAACCCCAGTCCCTGGGTCTTACTTCTAGACCAGCAATGTTTTGGTGCTACTTCCGAACCACTTTTCCTGGTTCTGGTGCTTTGGGTGTTGAAAGACAAAGAACTGATTTGAAACTAGGCTCTGGGTCTGAATCAGCACTCAAACTGCCTTGGTGGAAAATGGGTAATTGCGTCACGTTTGGTGAGGATGTGGCTTCACACTTGAAAGTGGTGGATCTGAAGATGAACTACTTACTGTGATTGCTTTTTGTATGTCTGCGTAGAGAAAATGAACGAACGAAACTCTTCCCACATGCAGTGCAGTGATACGGTTTCTCTCCAGTGTGGATTCTTTCGTGTGTTTTCAGGGCTCCGGAATCACTGAATCTCTTATCACAACATGAACACTTGAAAGGTTTCTCTTCGGTGTGGATCCTCTCATGTTTTTTTAGGGCTCCTGAATCACTGAATCTCTTTTCGCAGTGTGAACACTTGTAAGGTTTCTCTCCAGTGTGGATCCTTTCGTGTTTTTTAAGGGTTCCTGGATCACCGAATCTCTTGTCGCAGTGTGAACATTTGTAAGGTTTCTCTCCAGTGTGGATTCTCTCATGTGTTTTCAGATGTACTGATTGACTGAATGTCTTGTCGCAGTGTGAACACTTGTAAGGTTTCTCTCCAGTGTGAATCATGTGGTGCCGATTCAAATCTTTAGTAGTAATAAAACTCTTCCCACACTCAAAGCACACATGAACTTTTTCACCAGTATGTGTTTTCTGATGAACTTTTAGATTCTGCAGATGATAAAAACTCTTTTCACACAAAGAACATGAATGTGGTTTCTCCTTTGAATGAACTGTGATGTGCATCTTCAGGCCTGAAGCCCACAAAAATGTTTTGCCACATTGATCGCATTTGTGCAGTTTCTCTCCAGTGTGGATGTTCATGTGTTCCTTAAGGTGCCCATGATGTCCAAAACTCTTCCCACACTGATCACATATGAACGGTTTCTCTCCAGTGTGGATCCTCGTGTGATCCTTGAGATTCTTTTTGTGTGTGAAACTCTTCCCACACTGATCACACGTGAACGGTCTCTCTCCAGTGTGGATTTTCATGTGCTCCTTAAGGTGAACTTGTTGTCTAAAACTCTTTCCACACTGATCACATGTGAATGGTTTCTCTCCAGTGTGGATCCTCATGTGGACCTCAAAACTCCTTTTGTGTGTGAAACTCTTCCCACACTCATCACACATGAAAGGTTTCTCTCCAGTGTGGATTTTCATGTGTTCCTTAAGGTGAACTTGTTGTCTAAAACTCTTTCCACACTGGTCACATGTGAACGGTTTCTCTCCAGTGTGGATCCTCATGTGAACCTTGAAAGTCTTTATGTGCACGAAACTTTTTCCACACTGGTGGCAGGTGAAACATTTGTCTCTTCTTTTCAGTAAAGGAATAGTACTTTCAGTCTGAGAGCAAGTTTGTTCTCCAGTTTTGACATGGTATTTCTCTTCTTCATTCTCTTCATTCTTCAGCCTCATATCTGAAACAAAAGTAAAATGTAAGGATGTCAAGCAATTAAAAATTGTAATTACATTTAATTTGCCTGAGAAATTACCTCGAAGGGAACAACAGGGAAAGTGTGTGCAAGAGAAGGGGAAAATAAAGAGATGTAAAGGTAAAGGTGGTGATGTGGGTAGAGGAAGGGGTCTATTGAGAAGGAAAGGAAGAGTAGAACATATACAATGAGATCATACAGTGCATCCGGAAAATATTCACTTCACTTTTTCCACATTTTGTTATGTTACAGCCTTTGCCATGACACTCAAATTTGAGCTCAGGTTCATCCTGTTTCCACTGATCACCCTTGAGATGTTTCTACAACTTCGAGTCCACCCGTGTAAATTCAACTGATTGGACATGATTTGGAAAGGCACGCACCTGTCTATATGAGGTCCCACAGTTAACAGTGCATGTCAGAGCACAAACCAAGCCAAAACCAAAATTCTCTGGTCTGTTGAAACAAAGATTGAACTCTTTGGCCTGAATAGCAAACGTCTGGAAGAAACCAGGCACCACTCATCACCTGGCCAATACCATCCCTACAGTGAAGCATGGTGGTGGCAGCATCATGGTGTGGGGAGCAGGGAAAGATGAATGGAGCAATGTCCAGAGACATCCTTGATTAAAACCTGCTCCAGAGTGCTCTGGACCTCAAACTGGGGCAAAGGTTCATCTTCCAATAGGATAACGACCCTAACCACACAGCTAAGATAACAAAGTAGTGGCTACAGAACAACCCTGTGAATGAGCTTGAGTGGCCCAGCCAGAGCCCAGACTTGAACCCGACTGAACATCTCTGGAGATATCTTAAAATGGCTGAACCGACACTCCCCATCCAACCTGATGGAGCTTGAGAGGTCCTGCAAAGAAGAATGGGTGAAACTGGCCAAAAATAGATGTGCCAAGCTTGTAGCATCATACTCAAAAAGATTCAAGGCTGTAATTGGTGGCAAAGGTGCTTCAACAAAGTATTGAGCCAATGCTGTGAATACTAATTAGTCCCTCCAGAAAAACGCGATTATGTGATCGCTTGATTTCACGCATAATCAGCCAAAGTCTGCATATTTATGCGGGGGTCGCATTTTTTCACTTTCGCCGCATAAATTGCCAGTTTCAGCTGGCAAAATATGTAGGGCAAGCATGATTTCATAATCCCTGTATTTTCATTGCAAAAAAAGTCACATATATCTTAGCAGAAAGTTGAAAAATGTTGCGTTCACTTCACACAAGTAAAGTGCCATTATTTTCCCCCTATTGCCATGGGAACCTTATGAAGTGACGTACTTACACGACGTGAACATCATCTGCACACCCCGCGGTGAAACCGTGATGAAGCACGTAGATCATTCTCATTTGCCGACAAAAATAAGCGCAAAAGACCGAAGCAGTTTCCCGGTGTGTCACATGACGGGGAGGGGCAAATTATTTGCTGGACCAGACGACGCTGTATATTAGTAGTGTGTAAAATAAATTCACGCTGCAGTAAGAGATTGGAAGCACTTAATTTAACAGAAGATGTCTGTTTTGTATAGCTACCTCTGAAAAACAGGAAGCACACATTTTATTTTTTATACTTTATTTATTTATTTATTTTTTATTCTTTTTTATATTGTTAGTAGAATCTTGAGGAAAATAATGAATTTAATCCCTTTTGAAAAAAGTGAAGCTCTGTGAATATTTTCTGGATACGCTGTATATGTATATGAAAGAGGAGGAAGTAGAAGAGGATAGGAGAAGAGCTGAGAATGGTGTAGAGCAGTGGTTCCTAACCTGGGTTCGGCGGAGGTCAAGACACACACCCGACGCATATGATTCGTGATGACACGCCCCGCTTTTTCCTATTAAGAAGGGTTCGGTGAATGCGCATATGATACTGGTGGGGTTCAGTACCTCCAACAAGGTTAAGAACCACTGGTGAAGAGGAAAGGGCAAGAGGAGAAATTGTACACTAAAATCCAACAGTGACCCTAACTGGCACTTTTTAGTTCACTTTACTCGATGCCTTAACTTAATTGTAAAAATCTATTAAATCTGCCTTTTTTTGCTCAGAAAACAAATTAAGATTAATTAATTAGTTTGAGTACCATTTTGTCACGGGATGGGGGGGGGGCAATTCTTAATTTCACTCATTGATTTTCCGAAGTCATCTTAAATGTTCAATTGTCAATATGAACCTGAAAAAAGTTGAGAGAACATCATGTGTGCCGACTTCATAAATTGTTGATTTTCCTAAAATATTTTTGTTTCAACGCCCTATTGTGGTGATTAGTGTTCCCTTTGATTGGCCGCTCTGAACTTCAATTATATTACTATACGTTTAAACATTTATAATACTACAATATGTTCCGTTTGAAGTAGTGATGCAACAAGAAATCAGTTATTTGATTTCAAAGGAAGGGAAGTAATATATTATATATACCTTGTGTATCATTTAATTGGATCGATATAATCCCTCTGTGTTTGCATGATTTTTTTTTGTCTAACTAATTAGACTTTACAGTGTAAGAAGACATGGACATAGTGAAAGTGGACAGCAGATGTGTGTAATGTGTGTTTAGATCTGTTTTGAGAGCAGTTACATTACTTGTGTGTCGAATTGATTGAGAAAAACTCATTTCTATGGAAGCATTAAGGGTGTACTTAGTTTGTCACACATTTCTGCATGTAGGCCTAGTTTTTGTAATGACACAGTGTAATATGTCATGTGTTGTTGTTCATCTGAGGTTGTATTTACAAAATTTTAAGACCCGCCAAGGACCAGATTGTTTTATTTTATGTCCTGATATATAAAAACAGGGGTGTACTTTCTTTTTCACATGACTGTAGAAAGTGTCCCCTATATATTTATTGGTTCAACCATGTATTTTCCTACTACAAACACTAAATCTGATGAACTGCTTTATATCCTTAATGTTCTTCAGCCTCATTAATGAAGGATCAGGAATAAACACCAACCTCTTTGTTCTTCAGTGTGTTTCATTCTGCAGTGTTCTGGATCTCTCATCTCCTCACTGTCCATCAATAAACTGTCTTTGCCGATTTCAGGTCTTCCGGATGCTCGTCTTCACTTGTAGACTGATGGGAATATTCCAGCATTTATTGGTGAATTGCAGTGGGAGGAGCTTCACTGGAGGAGGAGGAGCAGATCTGACAAAATCCAGAAGAAATCACTGAGTTTGTTTTGATATTATTTCACACATTTTAAGTATATGTTTATCTATCTATCTAGGTTATCAATTTACACAAATTCCCATGATTGATCCTCATTTAAATTACTGCAGTGGCTTATAGTCAACAGCATGATATTGTGTAAATGCTGCTAAAACACCATGTTCCTCTCCAAATTACTGAGAAGGGTTTAGTCTAAATAAAAGGCTAGTGTGATTGTAAAATAAGTTGATGTGATTGATTAAATTACTTAATTAATAATCAAATATGAAGCCGCTCAATCGTCAAGTTTTATCGATTTAATGTATTATCGACAATCGTCGATTGATCGTTAACATCCCTAATACCTATCCATCCGTCTACCTACTAAAGTAACTTTGAAGTAAATTAAGTAAATAAAGCGTTTTATACTTATTCACATTTTTATTTCTAAGAATTTCATCCACATACTTTACACCAACCTTTATTATTAATATATTAACATATAGGCAAAGAAAAATAAGGAGTAGTGGTACAACAATTAACATTGACCGAATTTAAAAAAAGTTTAAAAAAAAAAAAAGAGAAATAATCTTATCTTTACCTTTGAATTTAAACTAATTTTTTTTTTGCTCATTATGTTTCATTTGATAGACGATTATCACAGATTAATTATGATACATACCTGTATCTTGTAGTTGTTGTTTGCTTTAAGTCTGTTGACCAATAAAGAGCTTAATGTGGCAATTTACAGATCTGAAGACATCAGAATAATGAATGAGGTGAAAACAGGATCTATTGACATGAAATAGAGGGTTTTCAGCTGTTCTGATAATAATGATGATGATCCATCAATACTCAATAAACAAGACATTCAGGATCAGCAGCAGATCATCTCACTTTAATCTAAATATTTGCTGGTAGTCCGAATATGCTGAAAGCCTATGAAATTTTACTGTCTCAAATGAAACAGTCGCTAATGACACCCTTTAATAACTGAAATTTGCCCATATGATTCTTAATATAACTCGATTTTCTAATAAACTGCATTCATAGCCGCAAAGTAGCTAGTTTGTTAAAATATAACTGTTTACTTAGCGTCGAACCCAAAGAAAACATTTTTAGAAACGAACCCGTAAACGTCGCTTTAACAAACGGTCTTACCACAAATTAGCGTAAAACTGCTCACCTCAGAAGGAGCGCGCGAGTGATGACGTCATTACTGCGAGACGAGCTTAACGGTAGATTTTCAGATTCGCGCCAAATCAGGGTAGAACACAAATTACTGATTTAGACAGACAATCGTCTCATTCCCTGTCATGTTTGGGGTGAAATTAGGTGAAAAGATTTAACATGAAGCCCCAAACACAATATTTCATAGCTTTTAGATTGAACTAAATGTATTGAAATTTATTCATTCTTGAATAAATGAGCAGAAAATAAAATGACTAATACTTGAAGCAAGTAAAAAAGTAAAAGTGAAAACAAATTAGACGGATTTCTCTTTTTATTGAACAAGATAGCAAAACATCTCAAGAAAGTAAAAGGCCAGAAGAGATCTTACATCTCTCAATGTACTACAAGTGGAAGAATACCTAGCTGTTTTAAAAATATAAACAAACAAACCTACCGTCTTTCATAAAAGTGTAAACAAATTACAAGTGATACAGCTAACAAAAATACGTGACTTACATAACTGCAACATTCGTTATGGTGCGGAAAATGGATTCGTTGTAACATAACTTTGTGACGTCATGGCAATGTCATAGATCAATAGTTCTGTGTTGGTAATCAGTTGTTATTTTTTTACTTTTCTGATCTCACCGTTGAAACTTCTGGTCTTGAAGATGAACTTTATTCACTGAGACAAACTTAGATGATGTTTCATTGGCCTGCAAAAAAAAGTTGAAAAATCACAGAAATTCTAATGGTTTACTCAAAAACAGGCGTAACAATTCACTCCTGTCACGATTCTGTAAAAATCGTGATACTGAACTTACAACACAATTAAGTTATTTTAGCCAAAATTTTTAATTATTTTATTATCAGGACCCACAAATGTTACCACAATGCATTATTATGAATTATATTTAATAATAATAATACTAATCATCATCATCATCACAATCAGAATGAGCTTCATTTGCCAAGTATGTGCAAACACAAAAGGAATTTCTTTTTTCAGGAGCTACGCAACACAAAAAATGGAAAAATGTACATAAAAATGACGGTTCGGCACGTACCTCGATATAGAAGTCACTGTTCAGTATGGATTCGGTACAGCAGGACGGAGAAAACTGAATATAAAACTGCTTTTTTTCTTTTTTATTAAACAGTGGTTTCCTGAACAATTCGGGTCTTACTTTAAAACTTAATAAGGATGAAAAAAATCTCCGCTAATGCTGTAAACTGTATATAGGGAGCACTTTCTTGCACATTATATCAAAGATTTCAATTAACAACAGAGCCCAAATTCTACTTATTTTTAGATATAATAATCAACACTCACATAAACGATACAAGGCGACTTTTGCATTAAATTCTAAATCTGTTTCTACTCCAATTCGATGTTAAAATATTTTCGTTTACACAGTTGATGTCATGACTGACTTGTGTAAACATACATTAAGCATATACATTAAATAATCAAGACAGGTTAAGTAAAATATGAATATATAGGCTAATATAGTGCATATATTTAGCAAAAGATTTCATTTCTCTGGCGAACTAACAAGCTGTGGACACTGGATGGCATTTCTGAGGTAAATGCAATCGTTTCCAAGCTGTTTCACTGATGTCTTTCCGTGGATTTTATTTCACAACTGTATTGTGTCAAATTTGGCATGGATGCGGCTTCACACCTGAAAGTGCTTGATCTGAAGATGAACTACTTACTGTGATTGTATTTTGTATGACTGTGTAGAGCGGAAAAATGAGTGAAACTCTTCCCACATGCAGTGCAGTGATATGGTTTCTCTCCAGTGTGGATCCTCTCGTGTTTTTTCAGGGCTCCCGACTCACTGAATCTCCTGTCGCAGTGTGAACACTTGTAAGGTTTCTCTCCAGTGTGGATCCTCTCGTGTTTTTTCAAGGTTCCCGACTCACTGAATCTCCTGTCGCAGTGCGAACATTTATACGGTTTCTCTCCAGTGTGGGTCCTCTCGTGTGTTTTCAGATGAACAAACTGACTGAATGTCTTGTCGCAGTGTGAACACTTATAAGGTTTCTCTTCAGTGTGAATTCTCTGGTGCCGTTTCAGACCTACAGTTGTAATGAAACTCTTCCCACACTCAAAGCACACATGTACTTTCTCGCCAGTATGTATTTTCTGATGAACATTTAAATTCTGCAGATTATAAAAACTCTTTCCACACAAAGAACATGAATGTGGTTTCTCCTCTGAATGAACTGCCAGGTGCGTCATCAGGCCTGAAGCCCTCAAAAATGTTTTGCCACATTGATCGCATTCATGCAGTTTCTCTCCAGTGTGGATGATCATGTGTGTCTTAAAGTGTCCTTGATGTGCAAAACTCTTCCCACACTGATCGCATGTGAACGGTTTCTCTCCAGTGTGGATCCTCATGTGAACCTTGAGATTCTGTCTGCATGTGAAACTCTTCCCACATTGATCGCAAGTGAACGGTTTCTTTCCAGTGTGGATCCGCATGTGAACTTTGAAACTCTTTTTGTGTCTAAAACTCTTCCCACACTGATCACATGTGACCGGTTTCTCTCCAGTGTGGATCCTCATGTGAACCTTGAGATTCTGTTTGCGTGTGAAACTCTTTCCACACTGATGGCAGGTGAAACGTTTCAGACTTTCAGTTTGTGAGCCACTGTTTTCTCCACTTTTGACATGTTTCTTCTCCTCTTTACTCTCCTCATTCTCCGGCATCACATCTGAAACGAGTTGAAAAAAGTTGCATTTTAAATAAATTAAAAAATAAAAAAAAATCTGAGAAAAACTTAAAATGGAACTAGACAAGTAATTATGATCATTTTGATGCATTTTTATAAATCTTTTACCATGAATGAGGTAAACTGACCTACCATTAATTGCCTTTAAAATATTATCTTTCTGTAGGGAAAACTATTAAACCTTTTACAAACTCCACAATTACCTAACTGTGACGAGCAGGGCGCGCGAGAGCCGTGAGGGAACGGCGCGAGGCCGGTGACGCGAGTGATAATGAGCGTCAGCTGCGCGCTACACCGGTCTCGTGTCTCTCACGGAGGAGCTCCGGAAGCATAAAAGAAGAGCGACGACAGTGAAGGACAAGAGAGGACCAGGACTGGACTTTATGTTGTGTTTTATTTTGTTTGTGTGACACCATTGTATGCGAACTGAACTGAGCTGGACGATTACATCGCTGTTTTCTCCAGTGCTGATTGCAGAAATTAACTATTGTTTTTTTTTTTTTACAAAGGAATGAATAAATACTGAATTTATTTAAGCTGGACAATGACATCATTTTCCCTCACTGTGGGACACTCGCTGGATGCAATTATCGAATGCCAATATGCAATTGTCACGTTTTAGATACACTTAAGCCGGGAACACACCAAGCCGACGCCGACGAACTAGTGGCGAGGAAAGCAGACTGCGGGATTGGCTCACGTCGGCAGCTTCTGGGTCCAAAGTTGCCCTGACACACCAAACCGACGCCCGACATCCACGTATAATGGAGATAAGTGTCTATTTAAGCAGATATATTAGTCAATAATCGTCATTCAAAAAGGGAAAGCGAAACCAAGACTGCATGTATACATACCGTACTTACCCTTTTGAATATCAATCATGCTAATCACGTTCTTTATTCCCCTCCGTTCATGTTATAATGAAAATATTCGTGCAATCGAGTGCTCAGGTAAGATAATCTAAAATTAGACCAACCTTCTGTCTGTGCTTTTGTCTAACTTTTACATTAATAATACATATTGTTGATTTTTTCTTAATCGCGATATCTCGATACATTACAAAGATACTTATCTCCATGTAAACGACAAACATGCAAATTCAAGAAAACTTTGACGTCGTGCGTATGCGCATTACTGGTTCAGTATTACTTTACAAAGTGACATCGCCAACTACTAGCTTGGCAGCAGAGGCTTCATGGATCTGAGTGAACTGGGATTGTTTTGACATTTTTATCTGTCAACTTTTCCATTTTTAGTATATTGTTGTCTTGTAAACGTACCCTCATATTGAAGAAACTGTATTATTGTGTCAAATTTGGCAAGGATGTGGCTTCACACCTGAAAGTGCTGGATCTGAAGATGAACTACTTACTGTGATTGTTTTTTGTATGACTAAGTAGAGAAGATGATTGAGTGAAACTCTTCCCACACGCAGTGCAGTGATACGGTTTGTCTCCAGTGTGGATCCTCTCGTGTGTTTTCAGATGTTCTGACCGTCTGAACTTCTTGTCGCAGTGTGAACACTTGTAAGGTTTCTCTCCAGTGTGGATCCTCTCGTGGTTTTTCAAGGTTCCTGAATCACTGAATCTCCTGTCGCAGTGTGAACACTTGTAAGGTTTCTCTCCAGTGTGGATCCTCTCGTGTTTTTTCAAGGTTCCTGAATCACTGAATCTCCTCTCGCAGTGTGAACACTTGTAAGGTTTCTCTCCAGTGTGGATCCTCTCGTGTGTTTTCAGATGTACTGATTGACTGAATGTCTTGTCGCAGTGTGAACACTTGTAAGGTTTCTCTTCAGTGTGAGTTCTCTGGTGCCGTTTCAGACCTACAGTTGTAATAAAACTCTTCCCGCACTCAAAGCACACATGTACTTTCTCACCAGTATGTATTTTCTGGTGAACATTTAAATTCTGCAGATTATAAAAACTCTTTCCACACAAAGAACATGAATATGGTTTCTCCTCTGAATGAACTGCCAGGTGCATCATCAGGCCTGAAGCCCTCAAAAATGTTTTGCCACATTGATCACATCCATGCAGTTTCTCTCCAGTGTGGATGATCATGTGTTCCTTAAGGTGTCCTTGATGTGCAAAACTCTTCCCACACTGATCACATGTGAACGGTTTCTCTCCAGTGTGGATCCTCATGTGAACCTTGAGATTCTGTCTCCAAGTGAAACTCTTCCCACATTGATCGCAAGTGTACGGTTTCTCTCCAGTGTGGATCCTCATATGAATCTTGAGTTTCTTTTTGTAAGTGAATCTCTTCCCACATTGATCACATGTGAACAGTTTCTCTCCAGTGTGGATCCTCATATGCCTCTCAAGATTTGGTTTGCGTGTGAAACTCTTTCTACACTGACGGCAGGTGAAGCATTTCTTTTCTCTTCTTTCCAGTGAAGAAACACTTTCAGTCGGCGAGTGAGTTTCTTCTTCAATTTTGACATGATGTTTCTCCTCCTCTTCACTCTCCTCATTCTTCAGCATCACTTCTGAAACGAAAGTTAAAAAAATCTAAGTAATGTAAAGTGAAGGTAAACAAGAAATTATGATCATTTTGATGCTTTTTTTTTAAATAAATCTCTCACCATGAGCGAGATACACTGATCTATCAGTTATTACTTTTAAACTATTATCAGCACAAATCCAACGTTAGCAAAGAGAGAACTATTAAATATTTGATCAACTTAATAATATAAACTTAAAAAAAACAACAACTATACAATAGTGATACAGTTCTGACATTCTCTCATATGAATAACTTATTATACTAAAAAACTTAATTAGCTTCCCAACATTTTGCATTTAACACGGATACAACACTTTCATTCCATTTCCTCATTGAAAATGGAGTGTTTCTTAAAACAAAAGTATGTACACGCTTTAGAGTTCTATGGTTTTACTTCTCAGTACATAATAAAAATCATCTGATCTGTAGAAGGTCTTAAAATTAGGTAAATAAAACCTCAGAAGAACAACAACACTGATTCCACTGCGTGATTAAACCAACCTCTTTGTTCTTCAGTGTGTTTCATTCTGCAGTGTTCTGGATCTCTCATCTTCTCACTGTCCATCAATAAACTCTGTCTTTGCCGATTTTCCTGATGGTTTGATGCTCGTCTTCACTTGTAGGCTGATGGGAATATTCCAGCATTCATTGGTGAATTGCAGTGGGAGGAGCTTCACTGGAGGAGGAGGAGCAGATCTGACAAAATCAAGGAGAAATCAGTTATTGAGTTTGTTTTTATTCTCCATCACGCATTGTATATTTATGTTCACCTATATATCAATCAAAGTACCTTTTAAGTAAATTAATGGCAAAGTGTTTTATAAATATTCACATTTCTAAGAATTTCATCCACATACTTTCTTCATACATTTATTTTAGTCAAAAATTACAGAAAAAAATAGAGTAAAACAATTAACAGGTGTGAAAAATAATTAAAGAACTACAAAAAAAACCAAATGTTTAACAGATTCAGTTTAAATTAACAACTTCTTTATGTTTGTTGTGTTTTATTCGACACGTGATTATTCACAGATTAATGAAATAAATGGGAAATAAAAGGGAGCGGATTCAGACAGTTATAGACCATCAATACTCATCAAACAAGACATTCAGGGTCAGCAACAGATTGTTTGAATCAGAATATATGCTGATAGCCTAATATTACCGTTTCTAAAATCAGATAGAAAAAAATATCAAACACTAATGACACCTTTTAACCTTAAATCTAGTTCTATTTCCTAATAATTGCATTAATAACAACGTCGTTTGTAAAACATCTTACCGTTTTGTATGTAAAGAGGAACAAACGAATCAAAAAGCCTTCTTTAAAAAACAATAATAATCGTTTTACAAGGCAGTCACTCAAACCGCGTCGATAATCGTGAACGGTTTACCTCAGAAAACTCGACGCTGACTGAAGCGGGAGCGCGCGCTAGTGATGACGTCATCGCCGCGAGACGAGATCAACGGCAAATGATCAAAAACATGCCAAATTCTGTTAAAAATGGCAGAATATCTATAAACAAACAACATAAACACAAATAAAGGTAAAACAGTTACTGCTGTAGACATACAGCCGTCTAATTCCCTTTGTCATGTGTGGGTGAAATATTGAGAAATTTAAAACTCGGAAATAAGCACCAAATACAATGATAATATTGATATTTCATGGCTTTTAAAGTTATGAAATGATTTATTCCTTATGTACGAAGAATCAGCAGAACATTAAAAGGGACCATGAATGTTTTGATAGCATTATTAGGCTACTTGGTGAAGCAGATAAAAAAGAAAAACGAAAACAAATTAGATGAATTTCTCTTTATTAATATTCTTGATATGTATTATTTCTTAATAGTAAATTATCACACGATAAATGATAAAAATTGGTTTAGAATAACCAAAATTAAAATTTTCAATGAAGACAGATAACACAAATGGTTAAAAATCACTTCTAATATTGTTGAAATCAAGTCAAAGTATTCTTTTAAAATATATAAGGATATTTATAAAATGTAGATATATAAAACATATAAGGAAACTAAAGTTGTCGAGAGCTAGAGTGCTAAAAGAGCAATTCTTCAGTTACATTATTTCAAAACATTATTATTTTGAAATTCTCATAGAGTTATTAACGTTCTTGTAATGTTGATAGAAACCGTTCTCAGAATGTCCTTGTCACTATTATGTTCAGTTTAGCTCATGGACTTTTAGTCTGTATTTCTTCAGTTCCTGTTTTCCTTGCAGGACCTTAGTCTCTACAAGGAGATTGGGTAGGCGACGGTTCACTCACCTTATGGGGGCGCAGCAGAGAAATTGAGCACGAACGAACTGTGTCTCCCTAGACCTGTGTGGGATGTGCTGGAGAAAACAGCAGATTGCCTTTTCGTTGCACGGAATTTCTCCACTGCAGAAGTAACATACTCCCGAAACAGGCCGTCCTTGACATGGAAGCATCTAAAATGAAGGTTTTATTCTTATCTTTAATGTCAATTACTCAGGTAGTATGCTTGGTAGCCCTAAGCGACAAGTCAGCAGCCCACCTGAGCTCTTTAACATCCTCTGAAGTCAAGCCTTCTCTGATATCTTCGCACCAAACATTTTCTATACCTCGGCCAGTCAATCTGAAGCCATCATCTTCATTTCTGACTCCTCATTAATGAAGCTGAAGAACATCAACACCTCTTTGTTCTTCACTGCATGTCATTCTGCAGTGTTCTGGAACGCTCGTGTTCCCATTGCCCTTTCCTTCCAGTGTGGCACAAAACGCTTGAATGCAATAAACTCGCTTCAACTGCAGAAGAGGGAAGATATTTCCGATCCATCCAATGGCCCTGTGAGAAAAGTTCTTAAACAGCCATTGTAAAAAAATAAATAATTCACTTTCTAAAAAAGTTTTCAGAAGCTAAAATTAAAACTTAACTAAAATTGTGATTTGAGGGTTGCTAACTTTTTGAACCTGTAAAATATAACAACTCGTATAACAATTACCATTTGTTGACAACAAAAAAATGTAATACGTAGTTTCCCATTTTGTTCCAATTTTTTTTACAACTCATGTCTATTTTCATAAATATGTTGCACTGCATTGCACCACCATTAGTTGTGGCCTAATGGTGAGGGAGTCGGGCTTGTAACCTGAAGGTTGCTGGTTCGAATCCCATGCTGGCAGGATTTAAAAATGAGGATTGTGAATAAACAGCACTCTCTCCACCTTTATACCATGACTAAAGTGCCCTTGAGCAAGACATGTAATCCCTAAAAAAACCCTTTGTAAGTCGCTTTGGATAAATAAATGTAATGTACAAAAATGACAACAAACACCAACCTCTGTCCTTCAATAAACTCATGCAATTTGTAAGCACACAACATAAATCACTTCTCTTTAAATACAAATGAGACTTTATTGATCATGCGAACAAAAACCTAATACCTCGCATATGAACACACATTCACATGAGTTGCAGAAAGAAAGAAATTGAAGAGTTTTAAGAGTGAAATTATAAAATCCCATGTTTCTAATTCCATCACACTTTATAAAAATGACTTAAATGTACAATCAATCCTTAATTTAACTCTCCTATCGTTTCTTAGGATGGGTTATTAAATTTATATCAATACACCGGTTCGGCAAGAGTTGGAGGTGTTACTTGCTTTTTTGTGTGTCTTTGATGAGGATTTCCTTCTGTAGGGTCTTTACTGAAAGGGATTTCGCCGGTTTGTTGATTTGCTGTAGTTCTAGTCGTGTCTGAAGTGACGTTTTATGAAGCCAGTCACATTCTGGTGTGTTGTAGGATGAATGTATGTGTTGAAGTTTCAGGCAGGAAAAACGAAGTGAAAGAAAGAAGTGAGATGAAAGTAGTTAGACAGCTTGAACGAAGCTGTTAACCCATTATCATCTGATTGATCTGATCTGCACTCTGTATTCTCATCTGATGTTTTGTTTGTGTCCTGACTTTTAAACACAAAATGTTTCTCCACCTTCTGGAGGAGTTTTGACCAATTAGTTGTCGTCTTTGGTTCGGGGGATCGTTTTGACAACACTGTCGCTTGTATGCGAAAAACTTTTCGTTTTTAGTATGTTGCCGTTTTGTGGACGTACCCTCATATTGATGAGATATTCTTGCTTGACCGTATTATTGTGTCATGTTTGGTGAGGATGCAGCTGGAACTGCTGGATCTGAAGATGAACTACTTACAGTGATCGTTTTTTGTATGCTTGTGTAGAGAACATGAACGACTGAAACTCTTCCCACATGCAGAGCAGTGATACAGTTTCTCTCCAGTGTGGATCCTCTCATGAGTTCTCAGATGTCCTGACTGACTGAATCTCTTCTTGCAGTGTGAACACTTGTATGGTTTCTCTCCAGTGTGCGTCATCTCGTGTTTTTTCAGGGTTCCTGACTGAGTGAATCTCTTCTTGCAGTGCGAACACTTGTAAGGTTTCTCTCCAGTGTGGGTCATCTCGTGTTTTTTCAGATGTCCTGACTCACAGAATCTTTTGTCGCAGTGTGAACACTTGTATGGTTTCTCTCCAGTGTGGGTCATCTCGTGTTTTTTAAGGGTTCCTGACTCACAGAATCTCTTGTCGCACTGTGAACACTTGTATGGTTTCTCTCCAGTGTGGGTCATCTCGTGTTTTTTCAGATGTCCTGACCGACTGAATCTCTTCTTGCAGTGTGAACACTTGTAAGGTTTCTCTCCAGTGTGGGTCATCTCGTGTTTTTTGAGGGTTCCTGACTCACTGAATCTCTTGTCGCAGTGTGAACACTTGTAAGGTTTCTCACCAGTGTGGATCCTCTCATGTGTTTTCAGATGTCCTAACTGACTGAATCTCTTGTCGCAGTGTGAACACTTGTAAGGTTTCTCTCCAGTGTGAATTATCTGGTGCCGACTCAGATCTCCAGTTGTAACAAAACTTCTCCCACACTCAAAACACACATAAACTTTTTCACCAGTATGTCTTTTCTGATGAACTTTTAAATTTTGTAGATGAGAAAAACTCTTTCCACACAAAGAACATGAATGTTGCTTCTCCTCTGAATGAGCCGTTTGGTGGATCTTCAGGCCTGAAGCCCACAAAAATGTTTTGCCGCATTGATCACATGTGAACGGTCTCTCTCCAGAATGGATCATCATGTGTTCCTTAAGGCTTCCTTGTTGTACAAAACTCTTCCCACACTGATCACATGTGAACGGTTTCTCTCCAGTGTGGATCCTCATGTGAATCTTGAGACTCTTTTTGCATGTGAAACTCTTTCCACACTGATCACATGTGAACGGTTTCACTCCAGTGTGGATTTTTATGTGTTCTTTAAGATGTCCTTGTTGTTTAAAATCCTTCCCACACTGATCACATTTGAACGGTTTCTCTCCAGTGTGAATCCTAATGTGATCGTTGAGATTCTTTTTGTTTGTGAAACTCTTCCCACACTGATCACATGTGAACGGTTTCACTCCAGTGTGGATTTTTGTGTGTTCTTTAAGATTTCCTTGTTGCTTAAAATCCTTCCCACACTGATCACATTTGAACGGTTTCTCTCCAGTGTGGATGATCATGTGTTTCTGAAGGGTTCCTTGTTGTGTGAAACTCTTCCCACACTGGTCACATGTGAACGGTTTCTCTCCAGTGTGGATCCTCATGTGAACCTCAAGTCTATGTTTATGTGTGAAACTCCTTCCACACTGACGGCAGGTGAAGCATTTCTTATCTCTTCTTTTCAGTAAAGAAACACTTTCAATCTGCATGCGAGATTTTTCTCCAGTTTCAACATGAGGATTTTTCTTCACTTCACCCTCCTCATTCTCCAGCATCATGTCTGTAATTAAAGTAAAACATTACATTTTAAATAAATATTAAAGAGAGAAATGTGACATGAGAGGTCATAAAAGTGAACCTTAATAAATTTGCTAAAAAATTAGATTTTGTTAGAGCAGTATACCCCTAATATCATGGCCTTATGTCCGATTTAACTCATCCTGTGACGGTCAAGAAACTGCCCTGCAATATGGGCTGATGGAGCAATATGGCTATGCACTGCGTGGATGAAGGTGGTCAAACTTTGTATTTCATTGGAGCAATTCATCTAGTATGAGTCTAAATCCTCATTCATTTGTCATTTACTGAAGCGTGAGCCTCCCCTAAGTATAAAACAACACTTTCTAAAGTCCTCTTATGCTATCACTATTAGCACTGCTAAAAAAATCAGCACTTCTTCGCCACCTGAAAGGATGCGTTAAATCTGACAAAGTGGTTTAAAGGTGCACCAGGATGGGTTCTTTTTTGTCCACTGGGGTCGCTAAACAATTCAAAACAATAACAAATGCGTGATTTGATGACGCAGTGAATATGGAATCATGGAACTTGTCGATCTAATAATATTTATGGGGAAATAATGTTTATGGATGAGTGAATGCATGTTTTTATCATGACTATGGTGTGAAGCAGGGCGGGGCCGAGAGTCACGGGCGCGATTGATAATGAGACAGATATCAATGACACAAGCGAGTCCAACGGGATATAAAGAAACGAGGACATTTCATTCTACCAAACTACTCACAAGTGCTGAAATGCTACTCATACAGGTCAGTTTATTTGACGAATTAAAACTGTGAGGAAACGCAGCGCTGTTTCACTAAAGTCACACTATCTTACTAAACTGTGTTTGAGTGTGTGGAAAGTTGTAATGTTTAGTATTAGTTTGTTGACTGTGTGAGACTTAACAGTAGATTAGATGATCACACTTCGTCGTGTTGAGCTTTATAACGTCGATCAGACTTATGTTTCCTATATTTGCTTACCTCGTCTAATATCGCGCGAGAGCGCCATCTCTGTCAAGTCAAAGTTTGTCTCAAAGCTCTCGCCATCTCGGAAACGCCTCGCTGATATTGATCCTCGTTTTATTTCTCCTTTTGTCCCAAAGTTTGCTTGCCATGGTCCATAATGTTTGCACGAAACAACAACAGCGCAGCGCTAGACGTTACGCACCTGTCCGTGTCTGTTGCCATGGCTACTGTGCAGTGCAAGAAACCAGGAATAACGCAGATATTACGTCACTGACATGCGCAAGTGACGAGAGAGGGACGGGTTTAAACTGTTTAAAATTGTGATTTTCTCTGAATTTACAAATTCTTGAAAACATTTAGGATTATTTAAGTACACAGCTGGACGAATTATATAACACTATGCAAGTGGTTTTTGGATACTTTAATATAACATTTTCACATATTATACCTTCAACCCTCAGGGATTTGAGGGTTTTTAGGGCCCTGAAGAAGTTGACATGCTCTTACATATGTGCTTTTTTTTAGTTGCTTATAAACATAAAATGGCAAAAGTCTAATTTCATTGTATTCAGCACAAACTAGGCTACCATAATATGCGAGCAACATGTATGAACATGTTTATATTTTTGAGAGAATAACGTTTGTGTGGTCATTGAAAAAACAAAAATGAGGCCACAAAATACATGAACCCTAGAAACGTTGCTTCAAAATTGTGTGAACATCATCCTGCCTATTCATTCACAAAAAAACTTTAATTCATTTAAAATATTAATTTAAATTCTGTAAGACACATTTTGTTTAGAAAGACATTCATGAAGGCATGAATAATCCTGAATAATGCCGTGATTCACACCTGAGGAGACAAAGACCTGCATTATGAGCCTTTTCAGTCAGGTATGTGAGAGGAAAGAAGGAGCATCAGGACAAAGTAGTTTATTTTGTAGTTTATTTAGAATATAGTTAACAATATAAATGAGAATCAAAGGAACATTTTGAGTATACGGTTATATATGGAAATACATCCTGTTCAAGTGAACATCACATACCTGGCATTTCCAAGCTGTTTGGTATTTCTATGCACTGGAGAAAAAGAAAAAAATCTTTCCTGCTTATAGTCGGTGATCTCAGTATCATATTCATGCCGGTCCATGTGGGCCAATATCTGGTCACTATGATTCTCAAATCTGTGAAATAAAAGAAAAAACCCTCTGTGAGCATATCAACTATTACATTAACATTAATATAATGTTGACAGAAAACAAAAGATTTTTGTGATCTCATACGTGCATGTATTTTTTGCACATCATGTGACGAATTTTGTACAGGTCAAATATATTTTAAATGACAGCACCAGTCAAAAGATTTCTATTTTTAATGTTATTGAAAGAAGTCTCATGCTCATCAAGCCTGCATTTATTTGATCAAAAATATACAAAAAACAGCAATATTGTGAAACATTATTTCAATATATATTTCACTTAGAATATACTTTAAATAGTTTATTTCAGTGATTTTCATCATTCACTGTGAACAAAAGCTTCATTGATGTGGCTAACACTTCATAACCTGTTCAAAATGACTTTTTATGTATTATGTTTGTAAAATTATAGAACCTAAATGTTAATGTGCATTGCTAACACATTTTGTTTCAGTATTTATTACGATTTCGCTAATCTTAGAATAGCATTTTCGTTTGGGAATAGCCAATATAGCGAGTTTACTAATGTAAGTTATGTGTAGTAAAAAAATGTGCATCTGCGCCATTCATTCATACCGACACACAAAACTTGCAGGATTCATATTTAAACAGTCTTTTTGCAGTTTAATATTCACAGACACTCTATCGCGATTAGAATATAGAAGTTCAGAATAATAATAATAAATAAACTTACCAATCACAATCATCAAGTTGATCCTCGAAATGAAGTGGAAATTCCTCACTGCGTCTCAAAATGATGTACATCTAACTAAGAACAACGCATCTGTTGCATGTATCGCCTCAGAATTTGCATTTGAACGCTGCGCGCGGCCGTATTAGCGGACTCGTGAACGACTGACATCCTTCTAGCTTCAAAAAGATTGCATGAACATTGATTTGACATGCATGATTTAAAACTTGACATTTCATAGTTTCTTTATGTTTGCGTAGTAAGATTACACTGAGTTACAGTTGATTTTCGAAAAGAACTTCGTTGAGAAAGAGACGCATCATCCAGCCCTGGATCAATCAAATATTTTGACCTCATCCATACACTACACTGGCAGGAAAATACAGTGTTTTCAGTCGATTTCACGGATCCGTGTGAACCGGGATCGTTTTGACAATGCTGTCGTCTGTGCGTGGAAAACACTTTTCTGTTGTTAGTAGATTTTTGTTGTGTAAACGCACCCTCACATTGAAGAGATTTTATTGCTCGGCGGTTGTATTGTGGTCATGTCAAGTGAGGATGCGGTTTCACTGCTGGAACTGAAGATGGACTACTTACTGTGAATGTTTTTTGCATGCCTCTGTAGAGAACATGAACGAATGAAACTCTTCCCACATGCAGTGCAGTGATACGGTTTCTCTCCAGTGTGGATCCTCTGGTGTGTTTTCAGATGTTCTGACACACTGACTGTCTTGTCGCAGTGTGAACATTTGTAAGGTTTCTCTCCAGTGTCTATTCTCTGGTCCCGATTCAGATCTCCAGTTGTAATGAAACTCTTCCCACACTGATCACATGTGAACAGTTTCTCTCCAGTGTGGATCCTCATACGCCTCTCAAGATTTGGTTTGCGTGTGAAACGTTTCTTTTCTCTTCTTTCCAGTGAAGAAACACTTTCAGTCTGCGAGTGAGTTTTTTCTTCAGTTTTGACATGATGTTTCTCCTCCTCTTCACTCTCCTCATTCTTCAGCATCACTTCTGAAACTAAAGTTTTAAAAAAATCTGAGAAACGTAAAGTGAAGGTAAACAAGAAATTATGATCATTTTGATGCTTTTTAAATAAATCTTACCATGAGTGAGATACACTTTCATTCTGCAGTGTTCTGGATCTCTCATCTTCTCACTGTCCATCAATAAACTCTGCCTTTGACGATTTCAGATCTTCCTGATGCTCGTCTTCACTTGTAGACAGATGGGAATATTCCAGCATGTATTGGTGAATTGCAGTGGGAAGAGCTTCACTGGAGGAGGAGGAGCTGAACGGACAAAATCAAGAATAAATCACTTACTGAGTTTGATTTATTCTCTATCACACATTGTAGATATTTATGTTCACCTATATATCTATCAAAGTACCTTTGTACTAAATTAAAGTAGTAAATTGTAGTAAATTAATGGCAAAGTGTTTTATAAATATTCACATTTCAAAGAATTTCATCCACATACTTTCTTCATACATTTATTTTAACTCTCATTAACAGACAAAAATTACAGAAAAAAAATATAGGATCAGCAGCAGATCATCTCACTTTAATCTAAATATTTGCTGCTAGAAACAAATTGTTTCTGTCAGAATTTATAATATAAAAGTGCATATTACTATTATTTTTCAAGTGATACAGAACAAATAACAGTAATATATAAAGACAGACACTAATGGCTTCTTCAAACATTGTAATTTTTCCATATGAATCTCAATATAGTTCGAATAGCTAATAACTACCATAAAATAGTTCCTAACATACCGTTTTGTATGTGAAGAGAAACAGGCAAATGTTTCACACGAATAGCGCCAAACTCGACGAAATCCATTCAGAAACGACCCCGTAAAATGTTTCTTAAACAAACCGTGTAAACAGTATATTACAGAAACGCGATATAGCGCGAACCGTTTTACCTCAGAAGACCCAACACTGACTGGAGCGCGTGAGTGGTGACGTCATCAACGCGGGACGAAATCAACGGTGGATTAAAAAAGGCGCCAAATATTGAACAATGAAAACGGAGAAGCAGAAATAAATGTAAAACAGACAGACTGCCATTTCAATCCGTGAAATTTAGGCATTTGAAAGCTTTTTCAAGAAATTTAAAACATGGAAAGCCC
This sequence comes from Opsariichthys bidens, assembly GCA_037194245.1. Lineage (NCBI taxonomy): Eukaryota > Metazoa > Chordata > Actinopteri > Cypriniformes > Xenocyprididae > Opsariichthys > Opsariichthys bidens. The sequence goes on along the minus strand of CM074291.1, from coordinate 1,208,989 downwards.
AAAAATATTTCTCGACTTATAAATGTAATTAAAATGATGAAAATGTTTATTCCAGATGCAAGGAGCTGATCATAAAAGTTTTAATACTTGATGCAGAAAATACAAAAAGTAAACAAATGAGGCAGATCTCTCTCTTTATTGACTAACAAGATAGTAAAGCATCTTAAGAGAATAAAAATGAAGACCAGTTGCAAATCTACAGTGAAAACTGAAAAAACACGTTTAAAATGAATCAGCCCCTTGAACAAGAAGTATAAAAAAAAGTACTTTCCTTCATAAAAATGTAAACAAACAACAGAAAAATGAACAAAATTAAACTCATAATATAGCAAATTGATTTATTATTAGCCAATCAAATGTTGCCGTGTGTATTTTCTGATTATAAAAACTCTTTCCACTTAAAGATTGTGGTTTCTCTTTTGAATGCACTTTCAGATAGTTCTTCAGGGATATAAACCTCAAAAATGCTCTGCCACATCGATCACATTCATGCGGTTTCTCTCCAGTGTGGATGTTCATGTGGTCCTTAAAGGTTCCTTGATGTGCGAATCTCTTCCCACACTGATCACATGTGAACGGTTCGTCTCCAGTGTGGATCCTCAAGACTTTGTTTGAATGTGAAACTCTTTCCACACTGACTGCAGGTGAAACATTTCTTGTCTCTTCTTTTAAGTAAAGAGTTTTATCTCCAGTTTTGACAATGTTCATGCTCCTCATTCTCCAGCATAACGTCTAAAATGAAAGTAAAAGAGTTACATTTTAGATAAATCGTAAAGAAATCTATGGAAGCCTGTTTCCGCCACTTATTTTTAATACATTTGAATAGATTTCAAACAAACTTCTTTCACGTCATCATTATGGGGTATCAATTGTATAATTTTGAGGAAAATAATCAATTTAATCCATTTTGGAATAAGGCTGTAATATAAGAAAATGTGGAAAAAGTGAAGCACTGTTAATACTTTCCAAATGCACTGCAACACCAATTTTATCATATGGTTACCTATTAAATTCGCATCAGTTATGAAGTATTGCTACTGACCTATAAGGCTACTGATGTATTTAACTGATCTTCTATCGCCTTACAATCCATCACGCTCTTTAAGATCACAAAACTCTGGACTTCTGGTTGTACCCAGAATATCAGTCCACTAAAGGAGGGAGAGCGTTTTCACATTTGGCTCCTAAACTCTGGAATAGCCTTCCTGATAATGTTCAGTGTTTAGACTTGAATCTAGATTAAAGACCCATCTCTTTTGCCATGCGTTCACATAATCTCACAACCTTGTACTCCAGTTAAATCAGATCAAATGCACATGATTACATTAAATGAACTGCAGCTACGTTAATAATTTACCATTACATTTGTTTACTTTATTCAATTTTTGTTCCTGAAAACTAATGTTAGACCTACTGGAAAATTACTGTTTGTTTTAATTGTAGTTTTGCTCTCTTTTATTTATTTGTGTCGTTACACCCCTACCCAAACGTGACATAATTTCAACTCTTTTTAGAAAATTTTGAAGAGATTTTATTGCTCGGCGATATTATTGTCATGTCAAGTGAGGATGCGGCTTCACACCTGAAAGTGCTGGATCTGAAAATGAACTACTTACTGTGATTGTTTTTTGAATGTCTGCGTAGAGAAGATGATTGAGTGAAACTCTTCCCACATGCAGTGCAGTGAAACGATTTCTCTCCAGTGTGGATCATCTCATGCGTTTTCAGATATACTGACCGAGTGAATCTCTTGTCGCAGTGTGAACACTTGTAAGGTTTCTCTCCAGTGTGGGTCATCTCGTGTGTTTTCAGATGTCCTGACTCACTGAATCTCCTATCGCAGTGTGAACACGTGTAAGGTTTCTCTCCAGTGTGGATCCTCATGTGCCTTTTCAGTTGTCCTGATGCACTGAATCTCTTGTTGCAGTGTGAACACTTGTAAGGTTTCTCTCCAGTGTGGATCCTCTCATGTGTTTTCAGATGTCCTGACCAACTGAATCTCTTGTCACAGTGTGAACACTTGTGAGGTTTCTCTCCAGTGTGGATCCTCTTGTGTCTTTTCAGAGCTCCTGAGCAACTGAATCGTTTGTCGCAGTATGAACACTTGTAAGGTTTCTCTCCAGTGTGAGTTCTCTGGTGCTGTTTCAAATCTACACTTGTAATAAAACTCTTCCCACACTCAAAGCACACATATGATTTTTCACCATTATGCATTTTCTGGTGAAGTTGAAAATTTTTAACTTGTGAAAAGGTCTTTCCACACAAAGAACATAAATGTGGTTTCTCCTTTGAATGAACTGCCAGGTGGATGTTCAGAGCTGAAGACCTCAAAAATGTTTTGCCACATTGATCACAAGTGAACGGTCTCTCTCCAGTGTGTATTTTCATGTGTTCCTTAAAGTGTCCAAGATGTGCAAAACTCTTCCCACACTGATCACATGTGAACGGTTTCTCTCCAGAGTGGATGCTCATGTGATCCTTAAAACTCTTTTTGTGTGCGAAACTCTTCCCACATTGATCACATGTGTGCGGTTTCTCTCCAGTGTGGATTTTCATGTGTTCCTTAAGGTGCCACTGCTGAACAAAACTCTTCCCACACTGATCGCATGTGAATGGTTTCTCTCCAGTGTGGATCCTCATGTGAACCATGAAACTCTTTTTGTGTGTGAAGCTCCTCCAACACTGTTCACATGTAAACGGTTTCTCTCCAGTGTGAATTTTCATGTGTTCCTTAAGGTGTCCTTGTTGTCTAAAACTCTTCCCACACTGATCACATGTGAACGGTTTCTCTCCAGTGTGGATCCTCATGTGAATCTTGAGACTCTTTTTGCATGTGAAACTCTTTCCACACTGATGGCAAATGGAACATTTGTGGTCTCTTCTTTCCAGTAAATAAATACTTTCAGTCAGTAAGCAGTCTGTTTCTTCTTCAATTTTGATATGATGGTTCTCCTCCTCTTCACTCTCCTCATTCTTCACCATCATGTCTGTAATCAAAGTAACAAAAGTTATAGTTTAAATATGTAACGTCACTGACCATCACTGACTACTGATGCCAGGGCAGTTTATTCTTCAGAGCATGACAAAAGAAGATTTTCGTGCTGTTCTCGTTGCGAGGAAATGTTTACTATGTTCATGTGGCAATTCACATTTGTTCTTGTTTCGCTCCGAGTTAGTAAAGCCAGCTGAACTGAATAACATTGAATAAAGTGGCTATAAAACTGTGTAGGATACCACGGCAGCCTTTGTGTTAAGCAGAACAACCTCCTTGACAACAACCAGTATGGCTTCAAGAGTGGCCAGTCAATCCTCCTGACAACCCTCATGGCAAAGGGCATCTCAGGAACCATACTCCACGTCTTACCTCTCAGGTAGGTCCTTCAGGGTATCTTGGAGGGGAGAGGTATCTAAGTTGCATCATCTTGCTAGTGGGGTACCTCAGGGCTCAGTGCTTGGACCACTTCTCTTCTCCTTCTACATGTCATCGCTTGGATCTGTCATTCAGGAACATGGTTTTTCCTATCACTGCTATGCTGATGACACAACAGTCTGCTCGTATCGAAGATTGCCTGACAGCCCTATCAGAGCAAAAAACTGCTAAAGTAATATTAGCACTTTTTCTTTTTTCCAGTTCTATTCTCTCTCTCCATCTATTGAAACAAAATAAATCCTTGCTACGAGCCCTTTGCTGGAATTACTGTTGCACTCATGTCGATTTGATTGCTTCTGCTGTTCTGATTTGTAAGTCGCTTTGGAGAAAGCATCTGCTAAATAACTAAATGTAACACTGTTACAACACCGTTTCTTTCATTCCATTTCCTCATTTTTAAAAATAGTGTTTCATAAGGTTTTTTTGATCAACTCTTGAGGTTTTTGTTTACTACACACACGAAGGTACAAATTTATTAAAACAGGCAAGTTTTTCCACGCTTTTCCCAAGAAATTGGACTAATTTAACACTTTTGCCGCAAGTTGTTTTTCATGCCCGCAGGTTGAAGTGAAGTGAATTTTACAAGTTGTTAGTAAATCTGGCCATAAATCTGATGAACTGCTTTATAACCTTAATGTTCTTCAGCTTCATTAATGAAGGATCAGGAATAAACACCAACCTCTTTGTTCTTCAGTGTGTTTCATTCTGCAGTGTTCTGGATCTCTCATCTCCTCACTGCCCTTTAATAAACTCTGTCTTTGCAGATTTCAGATCTTCCTGATGGTTTGATGTTTGTCTTCACTTGTAGGCTGATGGGAATATTCCAGCATTTATTGGTGAATTGCAGTGGGAGGAGCTTCACTGGAGGAGGAGGAGCAGATCTGACAAAATCAAGAATAAATCAGAAGTTTATTAATACCATTTTAAGTATTTATGGTCACATATCTATCTAGTGAGGTAACTTTTAAGTAAATTAATCCAGGGCTTCAGACTGCGCCCAAAATGGTTGCATATGTGACCATTTTTTGAGAAATTTGACGTGGTCGTCATGAATGGGTTTTGCATGGTCACACACACAGTGTATTAGATATAACTCTTAAAACAAAGACCACTAATGAAGACAGAGAATGTGAGGCACACCGTGAAAATAAAAGTCCCACTTCTAACACATCGGCCAGTCAGAAAAACTTATCGGCCAATGCCGATATTTTTAAATGTACAGTTGGACAGCTGTGAAGACAGTATAAATATACACATTTATATAGACCTTCAGTTTATGGTTTTCATTTGAGATTAAAACAAGACATGAGTCTTCAACCAACTAAGAAAGTGGGCAGCACCAGAGCAACCAGTGGAAAAGTGTCAAACTTATTCATAAATGATCTTTTTATTTCTATGAATTTCATCAGTATACTTTATTCACACATTTATCTTATCTCTCATTGGTATATTTGTAAAGAATTAAGGAGTACAACAATTAACAGGTACCAATAAACAATGTAAGAATAAATTAAAAGAATAAAATGTAGAAAAAATACATTTAGAGTTCCAAGAAACAAATAATGCACCAGTTGAGTTTAACTCGACTTGTTTTTGTTTATCATGTCATTATATGATACATGGTTCATCACAGATTATTGAAATAAACAGTTATGAAATGTATCTTTACCTTGTAGAGCTGATCTGAATGAGGTGAAAATAGGATATATTGACATGAAATAGAGGGTTTTCAGCTGCTCTGATTATAGTGATGATCCATAGACTATCAATACTATTTAAACAAGATATTCAGGAAACTAGAAAATAGATATCATTGCAATTTGTCCATATGAATCTAAATATAGTTTGATTTCCTTCTAACTACATTCATAACAACAAAATAGTTCGCTAACATCTTACCGTTTTGTATGTGGAGAGATTCGTTTTAGTTTACAGGCACACGATGAAATCCACTAAGAAACGACCTCTTAAAATGTTGTTAAAATAAACCGTGTAAACACCAGTTACGCGATATAGCGGGAACTGTTTACCTCAGAAGACTCGCGAAGCGCACGAGTGGTGACGTCATCTCCGCGACAAGAAATGAACGATATATTATCAAATAAATACTGTATAAAACGGTAAAACATCAATAAAACAACATATTAAACGACAATAACAGTAAGAAAGCCATCTCAGCGATTTGTGGGAAGAAAGGCATATTGAGAAGCTTAAAACTAGAAAGCCCCAAAAGCAATCATATTTCATGACTTAATTATTTTTTTATGCAAAATGAGCAGACAATAAAAATGGACAATAAGAGATTAATACTTGGTGCAGCAAACACAAAACGTAAGTGAAGTTGGGAAAATTACACAGATCTCTTTTATTTGATTGAAAACATTGAAAAACATATTAGCCCACTATATAAGTATGTCCCAAACCCAAGTACTGATAAAAGAGTAGTCGAGAAGTTCCCGGATGGCCTGGTTCCATCCAGATTCATGAGTGCTCATCCGATGGTTCCTTTTCTATGCCAGGGGGGTATTCCAGAAAGCAAGGTTAACTTACCTTCACATATACCCTGAACTCAAGGTTGATTAACCCAAACCTTGCTTGCTCGAGGTAAGCTCCAAAAACTGGAAACTGGAACTGCTGGTTGCAAAAACGCATCAGGGAGTAAGTTCAGCCAAGACATTCTCAACCGAGCGACGAATCGAACCGTGGACACAGTAACTATGTAAAAAATGTAGAAATGTAGTTACCTTAATAAAACTATTAATTAAATAACACGCACCTCTTAAGAAAACTAATCCTCAAACATAACCTTCTCCGGAGCAGTTTATGTTCAGAGAGTAAGTTACTATGGCTACTTACATACCCCGAAAGTTACCTCTGTTTTTGGAACCGAAAGTTGAGGTTATCTTATCTAGCTTACTTACTCTTATCCAGGTATGTTTATGTCACATAACCTGCTTTCTGGAATACCCCCCTGGAGTCCATGGATGAGGATACATCAAAAAAGAAGAGGAAAATACATCATAATCGAACATAGCGGAAAAGTTGGATGGGGGTGTTTACAAATGTAACTATTACAAACCAAAAAACACAGTTCCTAATTTTAAATTCACATTTGTTTAAATACTGTAGAGCAAATTGTTGAAAATTTAAAGATGCTGAATGGTGTTGTATAGTTGCGATTTTGCTGTAAAAACACGTTTTATTATGTATAGCTAACAGGGGAGCTCCTGGACAAATGCTCTAGCGTCTTGTTGAGCTCCACAAAACTCGCTCCTGCTCTGCTTCATACTACAGTAACGCAATCGCATCCATGAACATGATTTCTACCCGAGTCCCATCCTTTTCCACCGGCTGTGAGGGGAAGACCGCATGTCCCAAGATTCCTCGCTCAAACTTGGCGTCATCAAGCTACGGCTTTGATTTGAAGAGGCGGCCTCTAGCTGATGAAAATCTACATATTGCACCATTAAAAATATTATATCAGGGTTCACTTCAACCTTTGAGAGTGAAATTCAAGCACTTTTCATGGACTTTTTAAAGTGCTTCACAATTTTTCCTGCACTTAAAAGCTCTAAATATTATTCAATTTTAATGTTATTTTCAATGTGATGATTTGTAAAACTAAAAGTTTAAAGATGAAGGAAAACTAACACTTCTAAGGAAACACAACAAAAAACAAAACAAATAAGACACAAAATTACCACTAGATGGCAGCAGAGTCTCATGAAAAACAAGTGCACTAGTTCTAAGGACATTATGAACAAAAAATGTCCACATTGGAATTTTTAATCCCAGCTCCATTTAACTATACAATGATGCAATCTTTGCTAACAGGCTTTCATTCTGTTGGCAAGACTTCAAAATTAATTTTTTTTTACTATATTTCAGCAGATGGTAGCATCATCTCAGAGCCAATTGAATAAATTATGCAGCAATAATTGTGTGGGTGTGCTGGTATGGATGTCAGGGTGTGGTTTATATGTGTGTAATAAATGTGTGTGAGTGTTTGTGATATTTGAGAAACACTCTGCTGCAAATCATAAATCCAACCGCTGTGTTTACCTGTGGAGTTTTGCTGGCATCTGCGCCAAAACAAAATCTTACTAAAAGCTAATTTTTTGAGAAATCAACCTCAAATTTGGAACACAACTTGTTTAGTTTTATGGTTTTGATTTTGATTAGTTTTAGAGTACAACATGCTTCATCAAATATCTTTAATTTACAATAATGTTCATGAACTTAAATCTCTAACTTTTTTGTTTTCAATAACTTTAAGTCAAAAAGATTCTGCTAAGGGTCTTCTTTAAAATTAGACAAAACCACAGTCTGTACTCACAAGATTCAAATTTTTATAACAGTTTCTTGACAACTTTATTGTATTGACGCTCAAGGGTTAATGTCACTAAAATCGACACCACAGTACTCGTTTAACCAAACAACTGCTCAAGATTTTCAAATCAAGCTGGAAAACACGGAACATCAAGGTTTTGTCAAAGCCATGGCAACACACTACTTTCCCCGAATTGGCTTTGATGAACAAGATGAATAAGACGAACTTGAAAAAATGTTGCTCTTTAGGAAAGAATATCCACGTTTCAGTGTATGTGAATGTCACAAGATTTTGCTGATATTAAATATGTTTTTTCCCCCTGTGTTTACTCAGCTGATCTGACCGAGTGAACCTCATGTCGCAGTGTGAACACTTGTAAGGTTTCTCTCCAGTGTGGATCCTCTCATGTCTTTTCTTGGCTTGCGATTGATTGAATCTCTGGTCGCAGTGTGTACACTTGTAAGGTTTCTCTCCAGTGTGGATCCTCTCATGTGTTTTCAGTTGTCCTAAATTAATGAATCTCTGGTCGCAGTGTGAACACTTGTAAGGTTTCTCTCCAGTGTGGATCCTGTTGTGTGTCTTCAGGATTCCTGACTCCATGAATCTCTTGTTGCAGTGCAAACATTTGAAAGGTTTCTCTCCAGTGTGGATCATCTTATGTCTTGTCAGATGTCCTATCTGATTGAATCTCTTGTCGCACTGTGAACACTTGTAAGATTTCTCACCAGTGTGGATCATCTTATGTCTTGTCAGATGTCCTATCTGAATGAATCTCTTGTCGCACTGCGAACACTTGTAAGGTTTCTCTCCAGTGTGGATCCTCTCATGATTTTTCAGACTTCCCAACTGACTGAAACTCTTCTTGCAGTGTGAACACTTATAAGGTTTCTGGTCACATGTCAACAGTTCCTCTGTAGAATGAGTACTCATGTGCTCCTCAAGACTTTTACTTGTGAAACTCTCTCCACACTGGAAACATGTCAACGGTTTCTCTGGAGAATGAGTACTCATGTGCTCCTCAAGACTTCTTTTACTTGTGAAACTCTCCCCACACTGGTCACATGTCAACAGTTTCTCTGGAGAATGAGTACTCATGTGCTCCCTGAGGCTTCTTTTACGTGTGAAACTCTCTCCACACTGGAAACATGTCAACAGTTCCTCTGTAGAATGAGTACTCATGTGCTCCTCAAGACTTCTTTTACTTGTGAAACTCTCTCCACACTGGTCACTTATCAACAGTTCCTCTGTAGAATGAGCACTCATGTGCTCCTCAAGACTTCTTTTACGTGTGAAACTCTCTCCACGCTGGTCACATGTCAACAGTTTAACTGGAGAATGAGTACTCATGTGCTCCTCAAGACTTCTTTTACGTGTAAAACTCTCTCCACACTGGTCACATGACAACAGTTTAACTGGAGAATGAGTACTCATGTGCTCCTCAAGACTTCTTTTACGTGTGAAACTCTCTCCACACTGGTCACATGTCAACAGTTTAACTGGAGAATGAGTACTCATGTGCTCTCTGAAGCTTCTTTTACGTGTGAAACTCTCTCCACACTGGTCACATGTCAACAGTTTCTCTGTAGAATGAGTACTCATGTGCTCCTCAAGACTTCTTTTACGTGTGAAACTCTCTCCACACTGGTCACATGACAACAGTTTAACTGGAGAATGAGTACTCATGTGCTCTCTGAAGCTTCTTTTACGTGTGAAACTCTCTCCACACTGGTCACATGACAACAGTTTAACTGGAGAATGAGTACTCATGTGCTCCTCAAGACTTCTTTTATGTGTGAAACTCTCTCCACACTGGTCACTTGTCAACAGTTTCTCTGGAGAATGAGTACTCATGTGCTCCTCGAAACTCCTTTTACTTGTGAAACTCTGTCCACACTGAGGGCAGGAGAAGAACTTCTTGGCTTCTGTCTTTACAGTCTGTGAGAAAGTCAAAGATTTGTCTCCATTGATCAAATGATTTTTGTCCTCCACCTCATTTGATTCTTTACTTTTCTTTTTCACCTCCATCTGGTCTAAAATAATCATAATAAATCATAAATTTAATATGTGGCAATATGTATCATTAATGAAGTTTCAGGAATAAACACCAACCTCTTTGTTCTTCGGTGTGTTTCATTCTGCAGTGTTCTGGATCTCTCATCTTCTCACTGTCCTTCAATAAATCTTTGCTGATTTCAGGTCTTCATGATGGTTTGATGCTCGTCTTCACTTGTAGGCTGATGGGAATAGTCCAGCATTTATTGGTGGGAGGAGCTTCACTGAAGGAGGAGGATCTGACAATAAAGCAAAAAAAATATTTGTTACAGAATTTATATATTTTTATATTAATTCAAGCATTGTGTTACATGTGTTTTCTGTTTCGGACTGTTTTGTTTTCTTGTTTCACTTGTGCTCTTTGTTTTGTTTTTTTCCCGCCACTTGTTTGTCTTTTTCATTGTCATTACTTTATCATGTCTTGTTAATTACCCTGTTCCTCCCATTGTTTGATCTTGTATACAGTGGGTACAGAAAGTATTCAGACCCCCTTAGATTTTTCACCCTTTGTTATATTGCTGCCATTTGCTAAAATCATTTAAGTTAATTTTTTCCTCATTAATGTACACACAGCATCCCATATTGTCAGAAAAACAGAGAATTATTGACATTTTTGCAGATTTAAAAAAGAAAAACTGAAATATCACATGGTCCTAAGTATTCAGACCCTTTGCTCAGTATGTAGTAAAGCACCTTTTGATCTAATACAGCCATGAGTCTTTTTGGAAAGATGCAACAAGTTTTTCACACTTGGATTTGGGGATCCTCTGCCATTCCTCCTTGCAGATCCTCTCCAGTTCTGTCAGGTTGGATGGTAAACATTGGTGGACAGCCATTTTTAGGTCTCTCCAGAGATGCTCAATTGGGTTTAAGTCAGGGTTCTGGCTGGGCCATTCAAGAACAGTCACGGAGTTGTTGTAAAGCCGCTCCTTCGTTATTTTAGCTGTGTGCTTAGAGTCATTGTCTTGTTGGAAGGTAAACCTTCGGCCCTGTCTGAGGTCCTAAGCACTCTGGAAAAGGTTTTCGTCCAGGATATCCCTGTGCTTGGCCGCATTCATCTTTCCCTCGATTGCAACCAGTCATCCTGTCCCTGCAGCCGAAAAACACCCCCACACCATGATGCTGCCACCACCATTCCAAACATAGAATTAAGTTTCCACTGCTATCCCGATAACACTCAGTTATATATTTCATCACGACCAGTTGAAATCTCTAATTTATCCAAACTGACAGAGCGTGTTAAAGAATTAAATCATTGGGTGACTAGTAATTTTCTTCTATTAAATTCAGATAAGACTGAAGCATTACTTATTGGACCAAAGACCTGTACACAGAATCTGTAAGACTACAGTCTGCATTTAGAAGGATGTGCTGTTACTCCATCCTCAAAAGTTAAAGACCGGGGTGTTATATTAGACAGCAACTTGTCCTTTGAAAATCATATTTCATATGTTACAAAAACAGACTTTTTCTACCTCAGAAACATTGCCAAGATATGGAATCTGTAATCTATTTCTGATGCAGAAAAGTTAGTTCATGCTTTCATGACGTCTCGACTAGATTACTGTAATGCATTAGCTGGTTGTCCTGTTTCCTCAATAATCAAGCTACAATTACTACAAAATGCAGCTGCTAGAGTTCTTACTAGGTCAAGAAAATATGATCATATAACACCCATTTTATCATCTCTACACTGGTTACCCATTAAGTTCCGTATCAATTATAAAGCATTGCTAATGACCTATAAGGCTCTAAATGGTTTAGCTCCTGCGTACTTAACCAAACTTCTATTGCCCTACAATCCGTCATCCTCTTTAAGATCACAAAACTCTGGACTTCTGGTTGTACCTAGGATAGCTCTCCAGTCCACTAAAGGAGGGAGAGCGTTTTCACATTTGGCTCCGAAACTCTGGATTAGCCTTCCTGATAATGTTAGGGGCTCCCAATCACCCACCCAGTCTAGATTAAAGACACATCTCTTTAGCCAAGCATTCACATAATGCATCTCATATCAGATCAAGTGAACTACCTTTGCTAAAAGTTATGAACAGCAGCTACGCTAATTATTCTCCTTTTGCTTTTCTGTTTTAACTCGGGACTTCTGCCCCGAGGTGACTAGAGAGCACATCAGCTTCAGTCCGGATCCAGCCTAAGAAGAACTCAGATGACCATCACCTGTGAAGAGACCGTGTTGGGACTGTATTGGACAGGTGATGAGCAGTGCCTGGTTTTCTCCACACATACCGCTTAGAAATTTTTGAGCTTAATTCTATCTTGGTCTCATCAGACCAGAGAATCTTATTTTCACCATCTTGGAGTCCTTCAGGTGTTTTTTTTAGCAAACTCCATGCAGGCTTTCATGTGTCTTGCACTGAGGAGAGGCTTCCGTCGGGCCACTCTGCCATAAAGCCCCGACCGGTGGAGCGCTGCAGTGATGGTTGACTTTCTACAACTTTCTCCCATCTCCCGACTGCATCTCTGGAGCTCAGCCACAGTGATCTTTGGGTTCTTCTTTACCTCTCTCACCAAGGCTCTTCTCCCCTGATAGCTCAGTTTGGCCGGACGGCCAGCTCTAGGAAGGGTTCTGGACGTCCCAAACGTCTTCCATTTAAGGATTATGGAGGCCACTGTACTCTTAGGAACCTTAAGTGCAGAAGAATTGTTTTTGTAACCTTGGCCAGATCTGTGCCTTGCCACAATTCTGTCTCTGAGCTCTTCAGGCAGTTCCTTTGACCTCATGATTCTCATTTGCTCTGACATGCGCTGTGAGCTGTAAGGTCTTATATAGACAGGTGTGTGGCTTTCCTAATCAAGTCCAATCAGTATAATCAAACACAGCTGGACTCAAATGAAGGTGTAGAACCTTCTCAAGGATGATCAGAAGAAATGGACAGCACCTGAGTTAAATATATGAGTGTCATAGCAAAGGGTCTGAATACTTAGGACCATGTGAGATTTCAGTTTTTCTTTTTAATAAATCTACAAAAATGTCACCAATTCTGTGTTTTTCTGTCAAAATGGGGTGCTGTGTGTACATTAATGAGGAAAAAAATGAACTTAAATGATTTTAGCAAATGGCTGCAATATAACAAAGAGTGAAAAATTTAAGGGAGTCTGAATACTTTCCGTACCCACTGTATATAGCACTTTTTATAATGCAAATTCTGGCAAAACAGGTTTACATTAATAATCGGCAAATCATTTTTTCCCAAAGAAAACGTTGTCATTGTCAAGCTTGTTCTATATTTATTGATTCATTCCACGCTAGTAAAAGATCAATATTCATTAGTCTAGTTAATTTATGTGTATCAGCACAGGAGGAAACAGTGACGTATTCGTCCGGCTCAGCTCAGTTCACATACAACGGCTCCAAAGTAGCAATATCACAAACACTGCTGAATATCAAGCAAGTGTCCCCGACCAAGCAAGCCAAAGGCAAAAAAGAAACAGTGACACCCACAGGTGAAGTTACAGTGGGGAGTTCGCGACTCTCGTGCCTCCCTTGATCACATAGAGTTAAAGCAGAACCTCTAAAGCGTGGAGTAGGTTTAGTGGGGGGGGGGGGGGGGGGGGGGGGGGGGGGTGAAAGTTCTTTTTCGTTCTGTTTAGGGGTAAAATGAAGTATGAAATACATGAGTACAATAATGAATTCCATCCTTGTGTTTATTCAGATGATCTGACGATTGAATTCCTTGTCGTGCTGCGAACACTTGAAACGTCTCTCTCCAGTGTGGATCTTCTCATGTGTTTTACGTCGAACGTATGCTCAAAATCAGAGAGGATTGTGGGTAAATGTAGTGAACGAATGCAGTCATTCGGACAGCACTACAAAATGGCCGACACCCGATAGAGTGCACTATATAGTGGATAGGGAGCACTTTCGGACACAGCTCATGTGAATAATATTTTCAAGCAAGTTTATTAGATTAATACAATGAAAACACATATGATACTATATTAGCAAAGCGTTGAGGCAAACATCCTGAAATTCAAAGCGCTAGCCATCGATTTGATGCCTTGCATTGGGGTTGTATAGCCTACGCCGTTTTTTTTTAGCACAACCCTTTTTTGCTAAACAAGCCAAAACAAATTTATTTAAAACTACAATAGGTTAAACCTGCGTTGCTCACATGCTTACACCGCTCTCTTTTAGCATGACTTGCCTCATTGTCATGGCAACGGTTCATGGTCGGGTCAGAGTTTGTTGGCGTTGGTTGGAGAACCATACATTGCTCAGACATTCCACGACCCAACAAACACGTTCAGTCGGGTAAAAACAGACTCCAACCGACGCCAACATGGGTTTCACACCAATCCAACAAACTCTGTGTTTGTTGTTAAAAGCGACTTCACTGGCTCAACTGGATCGAAAACAGTTCATTCAGCAGAAACTGAATAAAAACTACAGTATTATATAGTAACCTAAACTATATTTAAAAAAAAAAGAAAATGAGCGAATGAAATGCCATTAATCCCAAACCAGCGTATGCCTGAACTCTAATAACGAGCGAATAATTTAGTAATAAACCGAATTAACACGTTTAACATTTAAATTCAGTAAAAACGACTCCACTATCAGTGACAGGATCATGTGAGCACGTCATCGATTCCAAACACTCATACAAAGCAGCAATTAACATTACATGCGAAAAAAATGATGAATAAAATACTGTTATAGCTCTTACCTTTTACTCCGAGAACTCCCAGTCGACTGACGTGACGACCGTTAAAGTTCAAAATGAAGCGCATGCGCAGTACTCCAAAAGTCCGTGAGCGCTACCAATGGTTTCCAATTCAAATTACGTCAGTTATCAACATCGTACATCTAGCGATTTCATTTATTTATTTGATATGCATTTAAACGCTATATTAGACTGACATTAAACTACAAAGTTAATTCATTAGTAATAGGTTTAATTCGCAGTTGGGAGGGTGTTTCCAATAAAGGAAAGCTCTCTGGGAAGATCATATGTGGAAAAATAAGTGTTCAATGTGGAACTATGGAGAAAATTCCAGTGTTTTTTCTTTGAGTGTTTTAATTAATATGTAAGTCTTTCTTTCACTCACGTTTGCCTTGTCGCCTGTAAGATTGTAAATGTGGTTTCTTGCCCGGAAATACATTTTTAATTATATTTTAAGTGTATGTGAAGGTTGAAACAAAATATGTTTTCAGTTTCAAAAATACATTTAATTGAACTCCACTGTTTACAACATATATTTCGCCGAAATTAAATATATTTTTTTACACGTGTTCCACATTTTAGCATGAGATCAGATGATTCTGTTGTTGTTTATTCGCACATTAAACGGGAAAAAAGTAAAACCAAAAAAAAAAAAACCCACACAAAAAAACCCCGGGAAAATCAAGATCCAGAACGTTCAAATGAAGATCGTGATAAGCTGGAAATAATTTTTATTTTTTTACTCACAGATGATGATGTTTGCAGCGATCACAATCCAGACAGAAGTAATCTTCTTTTGTTATCTTCTCAAACACTTCTGGATCTTCTAGTGTGTTGTCACCACCTAGGGGACTGGAGCGGGAACACGTTCAGCTTCTCCACAGCGCAGGCAGAAATAAAGGCGGCAAATATCTTTAAAATATATAAAACCTACTTATTTATTTTTATAGTGCTTAATTATATCTGATATTCTATTGCTCACCTCCTAATCAGAGGAAGAAATTAAGCTTTATTTATGTCTATTTGGAGGCATTTAAATCATTTATTCTGCAGAGATGTTTCCAGCTGTTCCAATACTTCTCCCATGCTTCATGTAGAATAAAACAACACAACTGTACAAAAGTACTTATTTCTCCAAGTTTAAAACGTTTTATATGAGGCTCGTATGTTCCTTTAACTCTGCACTTGATTGTAAGGTATTACATCTCAGCTTAGTAAGATTTTATTTCTTCTAACATATTATTAGTGCACTTAGTTATAAAAAAAAACATGTAAATGAATCAGCACTACCATTTAAAATGTCGGGGTCAATGAAAGATACACTCTAGAGCTGCAACTAACGATAATTTTTTTCGATTAGTCGACTAATCTAACGATTATTTTTATTAAGTTTTATTTTATTAATCTAGTGATCTTTTTTACGTAAGAAGTTAGAACTAATTTAGCAGTTCATTGAGGTGTAGAAACACTGGGACACGCCCTTATGTAATAATATGATTTGATTTTGATTAAAAATAAGCCACTCATGTGTGCTCGTCCAGTGGAAGACATTTGAACTTTAAAATGAAGAGTGTCAAAGACTTTCTCTACAGTCTTAAAGGAACTTTGATAGTGTTCAAGCCACTGAACAAACGTCTCCTGAACCGTGTGTTTTTCCTCTTGCTCTGTCTGTGATGCAGCAAGTCTTAGCGAGCGCGCGGGGCGGGAATCAGGAGCGCGAGCAACTCAAACCTCGCACGTGCGATAGAGAACGTCCGCGCACATCCAAATAAACTTCTTTGAAATGCAAAACTGATTTTCGTTCGCTCGAAATATTTTCTTATTTGCGAGACGAATATTTTCCCCTCAACTCAGTTCACGCGCGCGCAAAATGCCCTTTTGCACGCTCAAAATAGGATCTTGCGCGCGCAAATATTTGGCAGAGATTCCACAGGTGGTACGCCTTTTCGGTTCTGCAAAGGGAACAAAGGACCGTTTTATTTGGCCTCTGTTTAAAGTATTCCCACACTTTTGATCATCGTGGTCTGGGTTTTTGTGATAGAATGGAACTTTCTCCGTTCCCAGGAGCAGAAGCCGCCATTACGCCAGATGAATGTAAACAGTGTGATGCGTCGACGTATTTTCGTAGTCGACGTAATCGATGACGTCGACGCGTCGTTGCAGCACTAATACACTCAAAAGCAGTAATATTGTAAAGTTATTACAGACTTTTGAATACATTAGCACCATTACTCCAGTCTTCAGTGTCACATGACCCTTCAAAATCATCTGAATATGCTGATTTGATGTTTAAGAAATCATTTTAATATCACCTCCCTTCAAGAAAAAATTCACACACACGAACGGTTGATCTGTGCATACCTGAACATTTTCATTAAATGTTGTTAGCAAAATGTTATAAAACATGATATTGTTCACAACTGAAACTGTAATATATGCACTCAAGAAATGATTTGGGTCACTTTTATCATTGACAGAAATGATTTACACAACATCATGGATCATCACGGTTTTGTTAAAGCCACTTTTTCCCCTCAAACTGGCTTTGATGAACAAGACAATCTGAAAGTGTTAGTTCACCCACGAATATGGATGGATATTTCTCTAAGGCTGCGTTCACACTTGTAGTTCGGTTCGTTTGCTCCAGACCAAAAACAGAACATATAGTCCTGGTCCGCTTAGCGTTCACACTGGCATTTTTAACAGCGAACCTGAAGTTACCGGACCAAAGGTGTAGGGATACGGTCACGACCTGATTGGACGGCTTTTATGACGTATATTTGGCGATGGAGATCGCTTACCGAACATTCAACACAACGCTGTGTTCTGGATTAAACGCCATCATTTCATGCTTTATTTTGACCAGCTGAGAATCACGAAGAGCTCATCAAATGATCAAAACATTCAAAACTGCTCCAGGATTTCCAGAAACTTCACCTCCTCGTCGCTCCACGTTTGCCCTCGACTCATTTTGGATACGCGTCATCAAATCAGCTGACTCGTAGCGTCGCATCTCGTGACATCACGTCCTGTTTTTGGTTGGTTTACACGTCTTTGGTCCGTGTTGCGTTCATATATCAATCGAACCGCACCAGAGTTCGTTTGGAAGCGGACCGAGACCCATCTTTTAGCGGTCTCGGTCCGCACCAGAGTTCGTTTTAATCGAACCAAACATGACAAGTGTGAACGCACCCTTACAAAAACCCCTGGAGTCGTATGGATTACTTTTACGAAGGTTGAATCCACTTTTTTTGGGGCTTCAACATCTCAGCATCTTCAACATTTCAGCGGCTCTGAATCTCAAGATGAACCACTCACAACTTATGACAGATCATAGTGTTTCCATGCCGGAGCAGAGAAGCCAATTGACTGAAACTCTTCCCGCATTGATCACACTTGTACGGTTTCTCTCCGGTGTGAGTCCTCTCGTGAGTTTTCAGGTTTCCAGATTGGTTGAATCTCTTGTCGCAGTGCGAACACTTGAACGGTTTCTCTCCGGTGTGGGTATTCTGGTGTACTTTTAGTTCACTATTTGTGATGAACGACTTCCCGCACTCGCTGCAGATGTGATTCTTCACGCCGCCGTGTCTCTTCTGGTGCACGATCAACGAACCAAACTCTGTGAAACTCTTTCCACACAAAGAGCACAAGTGTGGCTTTTCCTGCAAATGAACTTTCAGGTGCTTCTTCAGGGATAACGCTGTAAAAAACGATTTGCCGCACTGATCGCAGCTGAACAGACATTCTCCAGAGTGAGAGCGCAGATGCGATTTGAGATACTTCGCCTGCGTGAACCTCTTCTCACACTGACCGCACGCGAAAGGCCGCTCTCCGGTGTGGATCCTCGTGTGGATCTTGAAGGTTTTCCTGTCGGAGAAACTCTTCCCGCAGTGAATGCACGCATAGGGTCTCTCTCCGGTGTGGATCCTCACGTGGTCCTTAAGGTTTCCCTCGTATTTGAAACGCTTTCCGCAATAGTCGCACGTGAACAGCTTCTCTCCGGTGTGGACTCTCGTGTGAACCCGGAGATTCTGTTTGAACGTGAATCTCTTTCCGCACTGACTGCACGCGAACGGTTTCTCTCCGGTGTGGATCCTCATGTGAACCTCGAGGATATATTTGGTTGTTAAACTCTTTCCGCACTGAGCGCAGCTGAAGGATTTCTTGAAAACTGTTTTTTCTCCAGGTTTGGCATGATGATGTTTCTCCTTCGCTTCGTTCGGTTGATCGCTCTCGTTCTCATCCATCGGGTCTGAAATTAAAGAAGCACAAAAAGAAATTAAAGTGCCATTGTCGGCAGTACGTTAACTTGTCTGCTTACGTTATAATTATAGTCGGTCCTCTGAATTGGATTCTGGCTCAGGGGTCGGTCGCACCAGCTGGACGTACACACGGTCGTAAGACTAAGTTTAACGTAAAATGCGTTTAAGTCCGGCGTAGAGTTAAGCACCGATGCACCATCTGGTCAAAGGTAGTCAAAGGTAAGTGTAAAGAAGAGCTGCAACTAACGATTATTTTTTTTCTGTCGACTAATCTAACGACCCCCCCCCCCCCGATTAGTCGACTACTCTAACGATAACAACCCCCGATACCACCCATTTTTTCGAGATTTTGATTATTTTATTTACTTAGCGGATGTTCTTAATCACTCAAATTTGGTTAATATATTCTTTTCTGTGGTGAAAAACTCAGAACACGCATTTAATATTTCCTTTACTGAACTTTAAATAATTTTATTCATATTTATTACATTTTTGTATTCAGATTTTAAACTGGGACAGTTACCCGTAATAACATTTTGGGACTTTTGAGCTCAATTTTTGTAGCTCATTCCTTAAAGATTAGTTATTTATATATTCACATGAGTAATAAAGAGGAGGAAGTCAATCTATTCAAGTAGTGCATTTAAAAATGTATATAAATTTAACATTATGAATATGTTTTGGACACCAGAATTGACACGCCACGTCACTGACCCATAAACACTTCTTCAGTAACCCACATTCTGAACCAAACCTGAATGTCTTTCAAAATACGGTTTCTGATTATAAAATAATAACTGTACTCTGATTAGTTGTCGAAATACAATTATTCAAATGCTAGATATTTCATTAAGGTTTACGTCGTGCAAAGAATGAAGTGGATGATCGATTAACGCTTGTGCTTGAACTGAGGGATTTGCGCGCCAATCTCTCGCGCCACAACGTAAAAACAACAAGTATTAAAGTTATTAAAATAACACAAAACTTAATGCAAGTACTTGACGACGGGGGCTCCAAAAATGGTTAGTTAAGTCACCCATTACACAAACGGAACAAGCATTAATAAATGGGATTTAAAAATCGAGATCCAGAACTTTCAAATGAAGATCGCGGCGGGAAATAATTAGTTTTACTCACCCTAGATACACCAAAACAATCGATCACAGCCCAGACCCAAGATAGCGACCCTACTTCTTCTTTTACATTAGTGGTACGTGATAAACCGACTTCACTGCATCTTCTCCACCTACTGGACTGGAGTGTGGAGAATATATATATGTGTATATATTTATATATATATATATATATATATATACACACACACACACATATATATTAGGTATTTTATAAGTACGTATATATATGTGTGTGTGTGTGTGTGTGTGTGTATATATATATATATATATATATATATATATATATATATATATATAAATTAGAAATAATGTAGTGGAATTAATTGAATAAAAAGCATAGCACAGAAACACTAGAAAACAACAATTTAATTAAAGATTATAAAAAAATGTTACAAAAACATGCATGGATGAATTGTTCCCAGTAATATGCATTCAGAAAATAAACCAGATTAGTTTTTATTTAACCCTTGAGTGACTTTACAGACATTTCGGTTCTTTTTTTTTTCTATAATTTTGCCTGTGTTAATGCCAACTGCATAAATTTTGGCAAAGGTGTGCATTTTTATTGAAATTTTACTATTTCACCCCCATTTCCTTTAAAAAATCTATTTTGCACTAGTAACACAAAATAGTTCCTCTCAGAACCGTTTGGACAAAAACGTCCACAATGAAACCCATTAAACTGGCAATTTTTAATCCCATCTCCATTTAACTACAAAATGATACAATCTTTGTCAAAGGCTTTCATTCTTTTGGCAAGGCATCATAATTAAATTGACTATTTTTTTACCAGATGGTGCCATCATCTCAGTGTTTACCAGTGGAGTTTTGCTGGCATCCAATGGGGAAAATTTGGTACTGCGCCCAAACAAAAGCTAATTCTTGGAAATATCAACCTCAAATTTGTAACAAAACTTGTTCAGATTTATGCAACGTTAGATTTCAACATTTTTCATAAGACATATCTTTATATAAATAATGTTCATATATTATTCTCATAAACTTCTATAACTTTTTTTCACTTTCTTCAAGATTCTGCCAAGGGTCTTTTTTTAAAAGAGACAAAACTAAAGCCTGTGCTCCCAAGCTTCAAATTTAGTTACTTTATTCAAAAGTTTTTCACATATCTTTTTTGTATTGATGCACAAGGGTTAATGTTCTGTCAAAGCCACACCAACACACTACTTTCCCCAAATTGGCTTTGAAGAACAAGATGAACGGAAAAGTTGCTCTTTTGGAAAGAATATCGACGTTTCATTGCATGTGAATATCACAACATTTTACTGATATTAATCAAGTATGAACTCTATCCTTGTGTTTATTCAGATGATGTGTCACAGGGTGAACATTTGAGTTTATTTCTGGTGTGGACCATCTCGTGTGTTTTCAGGTCTACTGAACGACTGAATCGCTTTCCGCAGTGTGAACACTTGTAAGGTTTCTCTCCAGTGTGGATCATCTCATGTACGTTCAAGTTTCCTAACCGACTGAACCTCTTGCCGCAGAGTGAACACTTGTAAGGTTTTTCTCCAGTGTGGATCATCTCATGTCTTTTCAGATTTCCTAAATGATTGAATCTCATGTCGCACTGTGAACACTTGTAAGGTTTCTCTCCAGTGTGGATCATCTCATGTACGTTCAGGTTTCCTGGCTGACTGAATCTCTTCTTGCAGTGAGAACACTGGTAAGGTTTCTCTCCAGTGTGGATCCTCTCATGTACATTCAGGTTTCCTAACTGATTGAAACTCTCCTTGCAGTGCAAACACTTGTAAGGTTTCTCTCCAGTGTGGATCCTCACATGTCTGTTAAATTTTCCAAACGTAAAGAAATCCTTGTCGCAGTGTGAACACTTGTAAGGTTTCTGGTCATATGACAACAGTTCCTCTGTAGAATGAGTACTCATGTGCTCCTCAAGACTTCTTTCACTTGTGAAACTCTCTCCACACTGGTCACATGACAACAGTTTAACTGTAGAATGAGTACTCATGTGCTCCTCAAGACTTCTTTTACGTTTGAAACTCTCTCCACACTGGTCACATGTCAACAGTTTAACTGTAGAATGAGTACTCATGTGCTCCTTGAAACGTCTTTTACGTGTGAAACTCTCTCCACACTGGTCACATGACAACAGTTTAACTGGAGAATGAGTACTCATGTGCTCCTTGAAACGTCTTTTACGTGTGAAACTCTCTCCACACTGGACACATATCAACAGTTTAACTGGAGAATGAGTACTCATGTGCTCCTCAAGACTTTTACTTGTGAAACTCTCTCCACACTGGTCACATGTCAACAGTTCCTCTGGAGAATGAGTACTCATGTGCTCCCTGAAACGTCTTTTACGTGTGAAATTCTCTCCACACTGAGGGCAGGAGAACAACTGTGCTTCAGTTTTTACAGTCTGTGTAGGATTTTCTCCATTGATTAAATGATGTTTCTCCTCCACCTCATTCGATTCTTTCTTTTTCACCTCCATGTAGTCTAAAACAACCATAATAAATCATCATAAACAATGTATAGCGATATGTAAAATTAATGAAGGATCAAGAAAACCAACCTCTTTGTTCTTGTTTCTCGTCTTCACTTGTAGGCTGATGGGAATATTCCAGCATTTATTGGTGAATTGCAGTGGGAGGATCTTCACTGGAGGAGGAGGAGCACCAGATCTGACTAAAAACAATTAAAAAAATTGGTTAATGAATGTATGTATTTCTATTCTAATTCTATTCTTCAGGTGCAAAAGGTCTAACCCAGCACTTTTTTGGATCTATCCAAAATCTATCGAACACACAAGAGACACCAGCACCAGCCATTTTAAAAAAAGCTACTCCTCAAACTAACTTTACAAACATGGAAAACAGTGATAGTTTAATATCTCACCTTCATGTCGTTCCACACTCATAAGACCTTCGGATAATTAATACTTTCAAATTAACACTTTTAAACGCCCAGAAAGCTACTAACACCAAACGTTTCGTGTACGTACCGTGCTTCAACCTTAACATTATAAAGCGACGAGAATAGCTTGTGTGCCAAAAAAAACTCAAAACAAAAACGACTTTTCAATCAGTACTCCCCAGTTTCAGTTTTTTCAGATTTGAAAGTTGAGACGTTTTTCGTATCAAAACTAACAAAGCACAAAGATTATTGCGATTATTGGATATGAACTGACATACGGTAAGCCTGAACAGATCACAGCAATATAAAGAAGTCATATACATATGATTTAATATGAAGCAGTCCGTAACACTTATGGTTGTTCAGACAAAGTAGGGAGGTGAATTGTTGATCCTAATAAGCATAAACAATTTAGCATCATTTTACCTAAGCTGATCGCATTTATAATCATTGTACATCAAACTTAATCTTTATGAATGAGATCTGACCGACAGCATACTCTATGTATTTGATGTATGAGAACATGATGTGTGGCGTGAGAGCGGACGGCTTGTCGGACATAGCAACAGTAACTAAAGGGGGCGGGGCTTTGCGTTTTACGGTAAATTGACCCAGAGTCTTAACACAGTGGCTACAGCTGGTCCAGTTCGTGAACAATGACTAATTTCCAAAAGAAACTAAAGTTACCGAAAATCTAATTCGGTAAAGCTAGAAAAACGACATTTATTTATTAAAGTTACCATTGTAAACAACTAAAGCAGTTCCAAAATTTACCTCAGAGTTTGTCCATGTCATCGGGGGACGCAAAAAACACGACGGGATGAAGTTGTAAATTATTTAAGAAGTAAAACAAACTATAAAAACTAATACTTAACATTAAATTGTTTAGAACTACTAATAAAAAGACATTTTTGCTTACTTTTTACCTCAGCGAACAATGCTAGTTGGCCGTTACGATTCAAATCGACGTTCCAGACAAATTTCAAAACAGAAAAACCGTTATGAATATGATTTTAAAAAATGGGCAAAACCCACTACAGTAGCAAAGTTTAACATTTAAACCTCGCCACTAACCTATAGATTTTGCATTTAGTACGCTCACTCTTTTTAATCTAAATTATACGTTCCAGTTATACCATAAATGTGTTACGAATGACAATTGACCATTATTTCACCCACACTTTGACATTTTATTCCCCAAAACTTATTGGAAAAATTAAAAGTAAAAATTTACTTGCATTCAATGTGCTTTTACTTTTGGTAGGTACGCAGATGCTCTCCACACGTGGTCACAAATGATTCTCAGTTAATATTTATTCAAACATTAAACGAAAAAAAAAAAAACATGAAAGATTTAAAACTCGAGATCCAGAACGTTCAAATAAAAATCGGCATTATCTAAAAAAAGTTGGGGTTTTTTTTACTCACAAATGGTGATGTTTGCAGCGATCAGACTCCAGACACAAGTAATCTTCTTTTGCTATCTTCTCAAACACTTCTGGATCTTCTAGTGTGTTGTCACCACCTAGTGGACTGGAGCGGGAACGCGTTCAGCTTCTCCACAGTGCAGACAGAAATAAAGGAGGCAAAGATCCTTAAAATACATAAAAGCTATTTATTTATTTTTTAAGTGCTTAATTCTGTGTGATATTCTGTTGTTCACCTCCTAATCAGAGAAAGATGACAAAAAAATGCAACCGTAAAAACGTCTATAATGTAATAGAGTCTAATGTGTTTCATAAAGAATACATCGATTCAGTTCAATTCAACTTTATTTCCAGACTCACGGTCCTTTAGAAAAGAAAACACCGACAAACACATACATACCAATACAAATTTAAAAAAAAGACAGTTTATAACAATATTTTCTCATAGGTGACGAACCACGAACTAGTATTTGACAATAATAGCATTCTCTGAATTATCCAGTCGACAGATAAATTTATACATCAGATTTCTCATTGAAAGTTCTTACTCTTGACATACAAAATAGATGACTTGCACTGCTCCACCTTGGTTTTTTCAAAATAATTCTCATGCAATGATTGTAGGCAGTCTGAAGCGTACATAAGTTCACTTTTTTAAACTGAACCCATAAAGAAGTATAAAAAGAAGTACAGAAGTAAAAAGGTTCATCTTAACCTGATCGTAACACATATACAATTTTCTTACAAACACACGAGCTTGGATATATGGCGTACATATGTCCCAAGTATTTTATTTTAGCACATACATTTAGTATTTGCCCTGCCAGATAAAATAATGTTCATAAATTCAAACTATAACCTTTTTTTTTCTTATCTTAAAGATTCTACCGAGGGCTACAGTCCAAATTGGCTTTGATGAACAAGCTCTATTCCAAGTTTACACAACTGAAATGATCAACATTGTAAATGTAAAACAAATGACTTGTTAGTGAAATATTATTACAGAAAATACATGTGAAATATGAAGGCAAATATTGTACAAACTCAGGGTTGGGGAGTAACGAAATACAAGTAACTCAGTTACATATTTAAAATACAAAATATGAGTCACTGTGTTTGATTTGAAATGGGTGGTAATCAGATTACAGTTCCATCTGAAAAGTGTTTTAGATTACCAAAGTGATTACTTTGAGTTTTAATGTCATTTAAACAGCGATTGGTGATTCTCTGACTCTGACCGTCTGAAAAAGACGAGTTCAGTTTCATGTTTTCCACTGTTTTCATGTTTTGAGAGTCATTTTATAATTCACTCGTCACTGTGACTTTTTCTCACACACGTTTTTTTCTCTCACAATTTCACAATTCTGACTTCTTTTTATCACAATTGTGAGATTTAAACTCACAATTGCAAGTTATAAAGTCAGAATTATGAGATATAAACTTGCAATACTGACTTTTTTTCTTGCAATTGTGAATTTAGTGTGAGTTTATGTCTCATAATTCTGACTTTTCTCAATATTGTGAGTTTATATCTCATAATTCTGACTTTATAACTCACAATGACCTTTTTTGTGTTTGTTTCACACTTATTAGTATTCCAAAGTATTCTAAAGTATTTAGATGAAGTGACTAAACTTGAGTAATGTAACGAAATACGTTACAAATGACTTTTTAAAGCATGTATTTTGTAATCTGTAGAGAAATACATTTTAAAAGAAACCTCCCCAGCCCTGCACAAACTCATCCTTTATATACTCACAAAACTATAAAATAAAAAATGCTAAATATTTCTTAGCCAAAAAGTAGCAATAAATAACACCAGTAATAGTCTATTTTGAACATAAAATGGTTTGTAAAAACCATTTCAGCCTGTCAACATCATGCAAACATGAAATCTCAAACATACAGTAGTAGTTCTTTACAGGTTTTTGCTCTATTTAGGGCCCTATTGTTTTTCGAAGGATTTTTCGTTCAAACTTCCGGGGCTTTTGGGGGCCTTAACGTGCTCAAAAACTCTTGAAAATTTGCACACCCATTGGAATCTTCGGCCATTATGTTAAAATGTAATATATTTCTGTGAACAAATTTTTTCGACATTATTACTTCTGGGTCACATGATCCTTCAAATCAATCTAATATGCTGATTTGGTGCTTAAGAAATCATTTTAATATCCCTTCAGGAAAAAAAAAAACGTTCACTGAACTAACACATTGGGTGACGCGTTTTCCTGTGACTCAGCAGTTGATTTGATTGGTTGAAACTCTTCCCACATGCAGTGCAGTGAAACGGTTTCTCTCCAGTGTGGATCCTCTCGTGTGCTTTCAGGGATCCTGACCGACTGAACCTCTTGTCGCAGTGTGAACACTTGTAAGGTTTCTCTCCAGTGTGGATCCTCTGGTGCATTTTCAAATGCGAAGTGGATATAAATCCATTTCCGCACTCAAAGCACACATGAGTTCTTACTCGCTGTGTATTTTTTGATGCTCTTTAAAACCGTCCAGCCGCGCGAAACTCTTCCCGCACAGAGAACACAAGTACGGCTTCTCCCCCATGTGCACCTGCACGTGTCTCTTCAGCATCGATGACGACGGAAACGCTTTACCGCACAGTTCGCAGTGAAACGGCCTCTCTGCAGAGTGAGTGTGAAGATGCTCTTTCAGACTGCTAATGTGAGTGAAACTCCTTCCACACTCAGTACAAGTGTATGGTCTCTCTCCAGTGTGGATCCGCATGTGCTCCTTGAGGTTTTCTTTATACGTGAAACTCTTTCCGCAGTGATCACATGCGAACGGTTTCTCTCCACTGTGGATTTTTATGTGCCTCCTGATGGCTCCCGATAGTGCAAAACCTCGTCCACATTGAGGGCACATGAATGGTTTCTCTCCAGTGTGAACACTTACATGCCGGTTCAGGCCGGTTTTGTATGCGAAAGTCTTCCCACATTGGTTGCACGTGAAAGGCTTTTCTCCAGTGTGAGATCTTACGTGATCCATCAGGTTTCGTTTACACGCGAAACTCTTCCCGCATTGAGGGCAAGTGAACGGTTTCTCTCTGGTGTGAATCCTCATGTGCCTCTGAAGACCTATTTTTTGCGTGAAGCTTTTTCTACATTGAGCGCAGATGAACACATTTCTAGCTCTTGGTCTTTTTTGTGAATCATTATCAACAGTCAGTGAACAACTAAGTGATTTCTCTCCAGCTGTGAAATGATGATTTTCCTCTTCTTTCACTTCCATCAGGTCTACAATGAACATAAATAAATCAACACAAGTCACAAAAGCTTTCCAAATACTTGATATAGTAATCTCAACAAAATTCAAACTCTCTCAATTTTATAATTACACACTCTAAAAAAAAAATATTAGGTTATTTTTTCTACCCAAGTGCTGGGTTGAGCATTTTGGGACATTTTTTGGGTTATTTTTTCCAGTGTTTGGGTAGTTTTGGTGTTACACTGATCCTGGGTCAGACGTAACAACCCAGTGTTTGGGTAGTTTTTGTGTTACACTGATCCTGGGTCAGACGTAACAACCCAGTGTTTGGGTAGTTTTTGTGTTACACAGATCCTGGGTCAGACGTAACAACCCAGTGTTTGGGTAGTTTTTGTGTTACACAGATCCTGGGTCAGACGTAACAACCCAGTGTTTGGGTAGTTTTTGTGTTACACAGATCCTGGGTCAGACGTAACAACCCAGTGTTTGGGTAGTTTTTGTGTTACACAGATCCTGGGTCAGACGTAACAACCCAGCGTTTGGGTAGTTTTTGTGTTACACAGATCCTGGGTCAGACGTAACAACCCAGTGTTTGGGTAGTTTTTGTGTCACTCAGATCCTGGGTCAGACGAAACAACCCAGTGTTTGGGTAGTTTTTGTGTCACTCAGATCCTGGGTCAGGCGTAACAACCCAGTGTTTGGGTAGTTTTTGTGTTACACAGATCCTGGGTCAGACGTAACAACCCAGTGTTTGGGTAGTTTTTGTGTTACACAGATCCTGGGTCAGACGTAACAACCCAGTGTTTGGGTAGTTTTTGTGTTACACAGATCCTGGGTCAGACGTAACAACCCAGTGTTTGGGTAGTTTTTGTGTTACACAGATCCTGGGTCAGACGTAACAACCCAGTGTTTGGGTAGTTTTTGTGTCACTCAGATCCTGGGTCAGACGTAACAACCCAGGTGTTGAGTTATTTATTGCAGGCTTTTTGCGCCCTCTTCAGGAGAGATCAGTGCAGCTCCATCAAACTGGAGCATGTCTTTGGGAAAATTCAGGTTTGTGTACGGTTTATCTTATCTAAAAATTCGTTATTGTTCTGTATATCATTTAACTTCATGCAAAGCAGCACACAGGGGTGTGATGTGAGTCACCTAAACAAGTGATGGAAACGAATGATGTCTAGCATAAAATGTTATGATTTTATTCAAAAAGATACAGAATATAAATACTTAGGATGTTAAAACATGTTTATGGACAGTCAGTCACAGTCTGAAGTTATCAGTTCCCGAATGCGAGTCATCTCCGGCACGAGATCCGGCACCGTTACGGTGGAAACAAGACAACAGAGACTGATCCATTACGCTTGAATTACTTCTAAATGTTTCATTTTTACTTCTAATATCTGTTAAAGGAGCTTAAAAGTAGGCAATATGTATTGAAAACGATATAAAATATGCTACACTATAAACTATTAACAAAAATGAAGTAATTATCAGAGTACTTAGAAAAATGTAGAGGGCTGAAGTTAATCCGTTGACATTAATTCATGTATGAAGTTTAAAAAAAAGCGAGCATTATAGTATTAAATTAATTAACCCATTATGTTGGGTTAAAGAAACAACCCAACTTGCTGGGTAAAATTAACCCAACATGTGTTCTGTCCAATATTCACCCAGCCCTTGGGTTGTTTAGAGTGGCTGTTAAAAATCCAGAGAATGTTAATTTTATCATGTCAGTATCTTCAGATCTGCGGTCCAATGTATTTTTGACGTTTACTTTGTGAAATATTTAATTTATTGGTGCAACTATGTTCTTCAGCCTCATTAATGAAGGATCAGGAATAAACACCAACCTCTTTGTTCTTCAGTGCGTTTCATTCTACAGTGTTCTGGATCTTCTCACTCCATCAATAAACTGAAAGATTTCAGCTCTTCCTGATGGTTTGGAGGAGCAGATCTGCCAAAATCAAAAATAAATCAGCTACAGAAATTATAATCACACACTAAGTATCTATCACAATTTCTTAAATGTATATCCATCTTTTTTTTTTTAAATTTTTTTTTTTATTGATCCGTACCATAATTAACATAGTTGAGGAACTGGAAAAGGAATTAAGAACTCATAAAACCCCTAAAATAAAGCTGTTCTTGAATTGTTAGGGAAAAGACTAACTTTTTAATTTAATTTAATTTATTTGACGTATAAATAGTCTGAGGACACTGATTCAGTCAGAGCGGTTTTAGAAATTTACATATTTTTTTTTCTTTTTTACATTATTAATATTTTATATGCATTCTCATTTTCATAACATCCTTGTGATGGTATTGATATTTACTGAATGGAATACTACAAAAATAAACAATAATCGCATTTGTGATGGAATCTCGCGAGATGAAATCTATAGATCGGTATATTTATAAGCCTACAGCGCTTCCAAACATTTTCAAGAATATCGTAATGTTTGCTCACGTCACTCCAATAATTCTTTCAAAATATCTGAATGTCGTCATTGTTCACCGTTGGTTCATTTTGTGCTGCTTAAACATGATTTATAACGCTATTATGTATTAAATATCATAAGGGACTACAGAGTTATGGTTCAAGCATGTTGGCAAAAATAAAATAAATGTCGCACAATAAAATAATAATAATAATAAAAAAACACACAAATTGAATAAAAACTTACACTTATCTTTATAGCTCCTCCGAATCGTGTTCTTCTTCGTTTTATGGCTGTTGAAAAGCTGTGGCGCACTTGTGCCACCTACTGGACGGAAGTGTGCAGCGCACGGATAGTGATTTGGAACAGCTATTCACAAGGCATTTTACATTTCATTTTTGTTGCAAATGGTGCTTTTACACACAAATCGTGTCATGGCGATGTTAATTATTATTGATGATTAACCATATTTATTCTTGCCAATGCTGTGAAAATATAACACCTCATAAATTTTACTCCTACTACAGAAAGTTCAACAAATGTTTCATTACCGAATGAAAAATGATATTAACAACAAGAATGTGTGAATAAACTGTCGCGCTGATTATTCAATTCGCGCAGAATGCATCTTTGCGTCTAAAAACGTGAGACGCAGTGCCAAGGAATGGATTTTTGAAAACTGCCCCGCCTTCGAGTTCTTCTGATTGGTCCACTGTTTTGGAACTGACATTAATGAGCGAAGCTGCCTGTAAAAGATTAAATTCTATAACTTTACACAGCGTCTTAAAAACAGTGGAATGAAGCTGCAAAAATGAGAAGTGAGCGTAACGGTCATACACGTCCATCTAGCGCTTATTAACATAGAGAAACAATGGAAGAGTAGCGCATTGGAAAACCGCTTTCTGTGTGAACGGCCCTATCACTCGCTATTTGACACGATTGCGAGCGTAATTAAACAAACTGAACCATGAAAACTTTGCTTATTCGCCACGAGATAAAACAAGTGCACTTAAAAAGAGCAAAATATTAGTGAAAACAGAATAATAACAACTTTCGGTGCTTTTGCACAAAAAAGAACATCATTAATAATCATCACGTTAGCGATATTAATTACTGATGATTAACCATATTATTTCTTGGCAATGTTGTTAAAATAGAACACCTCATTTATTTTACTCCTACTACACAGTTTAACAAACGTTTCGCGGGAGGTTTGACCGACTCATTAATAAGAATCGGTTGAAAGCAACTATTATTTTGCGAATCGAATGAGCGAATAATCCGTCACAAACAAACTGATGAAAACTTTTGCTTGAAAACGATGCTAATTCGTCACATGACAAACAAGTGTATTTGAAAAAGAGCCAAATATCGGTACCTGTTAGCGTAATAAAAGAGCACTAAAAGGAAACCTGCAGGGAAAGTCTAAAACACTTAACGTGAAAAAGCTTAATTTACTAAGATAGTGTTATTAACAAACCAAACTTGGTAAACTACGTACAGAAAAGCAGAATATGAACACGTTTAGTTACACGCTAAGCTTTTTTCGCGGCAGTGACATTAAAAGACCAAACTTAGCACACTATACAAAAAATTTGATCTTTTAATAAATCGCTTAGTACGCTACATTAAACCACGTCAAGTGTTTTCTTTATAGCGGTTTACTATGGGTTTGGGCTCATCTGCTTTTATTTTTGCCTTTTAAGATCAGTCTTAGCACATCAAGCCACAACTAATAACATCCATAACGAAAGGATCAAAGTTCATCCAGCTTTTCACAAGACAAAATCTGATGAGTACTCCTGCAAAACATCTGAATGAAGACAAGCACACTTAAGCGTTTATTCACTACAGTGCTCAGATGCAATGCTGAAACATTTGATTTAAATAAAAATACATGATCATCCATAACTTATTACAGGTGTGACAGAAGTGACCTGATCACGTACACATGCAACTCTCACTCCACAATCAGCGTTTCGATCGGATGGTGTTTCTTCACGTGAATCAGTAGATGGCGCGACTCCTTGAAGCTCTTCCCGCACAGAGCGCAGTGGTGCGGCTTCTCTCGGTGCGCCGTCTCGTGCGCGATCAGCTGCGGCAACCGAGCGAAACTCTTTCCGCAGAGCGCGCACTTGTGAGGTTTTTCCCCCGCGTGAATCCTCTGGTGCTGCTTGAGCTGGTCGGCCGTGACGAAAGCTTTCCCGCATTCGAAGCACACGTGATCCTTCACGCCGCTGTGCACTTCCTGATGCCTTTTAAAGCAATCCACCCGCGCGAAACTCTTTCCGCACAGAGGGCACGAGTACGGCTTCTCGCCCGAGTGCACTTTGAAGTGTCTCTTCAGCGCCGACGCGGTGATGAACTCTTTGCCGCACTGGTCGCAGTTGAACGACTTCACGGCGGAATGAGAGAGCTGGTGATCTTTGAGGCCGTTGACATGTCGGAAACTCTTCCCGCACTGGTCGCACGCGTACGGCCGCTCTCCGGTGTGGATGGTCATGTGACTCTTGAGCTTCTCGTTGCGTATGAAGCTCTTCCCGCACTCCGGGCACGTGTGCGGCCTCTCTCCGGTGTGGAGTTTGACGTGCCTCTGCAGGTTGGCGTTGCACGCGAAGCTCTTTCCGCAGTGCAGGCACGCGTGAGGCTTTTCTCCGGTGTGAGTTTGCATGTGCCGCTTAAGTCTGGTTCTGCACGCCAAACTCTTTCCGCACCAATCGCACGTGAACGGCTTCTCTCCGGTGTGGGTTTTGACGTGCCTGGCGAGTCTGGCTTTGCACGCGAAACTCTTGCCGCACTCGACACACGCGAAGGGTTTCTCTCCGGTGTGAATTCTGATGTGCCGCTCGAGTCGCGCTTTCCGCGCAAAGCCCTTCCCGCACTGCGGGCAAGTGAAAGACTTCTCGGCTTTTTGCGAGAAAGAGGTTTGCGGCGGCGAGGCGGTCCGAGGTTTTTCTCCTGCGACGGAATGATGATGTTTCTCCTCCAGCTCATTCGGTTCCTCTTTCGCTTCCATCAGACCTGAAATTAACATGACCATTAAATTGGGATGGAATAATAAATAAGGAAAATATGAGTAATTTGAAGAAAGTATCATGTGCTAAACGTTAACTCTATCATGTCAATATCGTGGAGGGGCTGCAAGGATCCGTGGAAAAGGAGAAAATCTGTAAAAAAAATAAAATAAATAAATGATAGCTTGAAACGAGTAAATAAATACATTAGATTACGCTTAATACATATGTGATGTAAAAAACATTAGTCGTTAAGCTATTAAATAGCTTCAGTTAAATTAAAATAAATAATAATGTAAATAATAAATATTTAATAACAATGTAACAAACATTTTTTAGATTTATAATATTAATTTTCCAGTGTATGAATTGGGTTTAAAGTCAAAATTGTGAGAAACTCGCAATTCTGAGAAGAATTGTCTTTTTTCCCCCTCATAATTGGACAGTATAACAATTCTGACTTGATAACTTGAAATTAACCTTATAACTCACAATTTTATATCTAGCTATTCTGAGAAATAAAAAAAGGTAATTGTGCCTTTTTATCTGACTTTTTTATATTTCATCGCAGAAACAAGCTTCCATAATCTATATATCTATCTAAAACAATTTAATCTGTCGGAGTTTAGCTTCATTTAACTAGCCATTTACCTGAGATTTTATTTATTGAGATTCAGTTATTTAAACCCACATAAACAGTTCATCACAGAGTAATAAAACAAATGCTGTATGAAGGCTGTTAAAATATCTTTTATATTTAGAAGATTTTTAAATCGTTAATTTCTTACCTAGTTTGCCTCAGTCTGTTGACACCAATGAAAAGAGCTTCACGTGACAATTTACAGTAGATCTGAAGACATTAGCATAATGAATGAGTTAAAAACAATAACAGACGGCACTGATTTACCAACCAAACCTTAAATATTCAGAAATAGTCTCTCCATGAGTGATGAAAATACGTTCATTAGCCGTAGCGTCCGTTGTGTTGTTATTGTTATCTGATCTTGATTCTGAGGTAAAACTCTTTACCTTTATTGAACTCCGTTATTTCTTATAAAAGCCACGAAAAACAATTCTGTAACTACATTATATCTAAACTTCATTTGAATGCCCATAGAGATTTATTTCGAAATTCAACCGATCAAAATATGAGTACAAGTTTACAAACATTTCGATCTCGGAAAAATGAACCACAAAGCGCTGCTGTAATAATAACTTACACAAAGACACCAATATTATCCGCGTTCGGGGAGCAGTCCTCCGTCTTCTTCTGCCATTTCATTACGGAAGGCAAAACAACGTGAAAAAGCACTTTCGCCATCTCCTGGACTGGAGAAACTGATGAAACGTCGGAGAAACTGTAATGAAACAGCCATTATCAGCGCCTGAGGGCGTTTGCTTTGTCTTGGTTTAACGCTTCTTTTAAAAGTTTATCTGAGGTGCCAGTGACAGTTTTTTTCCAACGGTCAAAAACGGTAACGCCCGTTTGAAACCAACTGTCAACTGTCAAACTCTAATAAATTAATAAACATTACTATTTTTAAAATTCACGTGAATTAAAAAAAAACTTAACATGTTCCATATTTGCCCAGATCATTTTATAATTATTATTATTATTTTATTTTTTTTTTGCAATAAACTTCTTTGAACTGAACAGCGTCTCCTGCAGGTGCTGAATGAAACCGCACGGTAAGGATGCGTTTTATAAGTGGTGCGTGATTAAACTTTTACGCGTTATTTATCGATGTACTGATTTAAGTTAACTCTGATGTATCCGTACATCAGTAATAGTTTGCTCTATTGTGATGAAATTCAATAAAAGTCGTGTTTTGATCGGACCCTGCCTGTAAATGTGCCGCGGTCCCTTTAAGTGCGACTCCATTTCTCAGCGAAATTTTATCAAAGTTCCTGAAAAACGCAAACGGTCCGAATCCACTCCGAGTTTTCTTAACGAGAGGAAGACTCTGAGATCTACATGAACGGAAGAACTTGAGCAGTTAGGCTAATATTAAACACCGAAAGTATTTGCCATAATTGTTATTAATTTTCATCTTTTCATCAGTTGCTGAGTTGGGATCAAACCGAACCAGAATCTACAGACATGACGAGTGAGTACAGAATAAAAACAGCTGTCTATTACATCACACAACTTTATACAATATTATAATTCTGAATACACTATAACACACACTGAATCTGACATTTCATGTTTTAATTTTTGGCTCTATTGAAGTCGCATTCATAATTTCATCAATACCGTTTTTTAAACTTTATTCTGGATCAGAATTCTTACGATCAGGTGAATGTTTAACCAGGTCGAAGTTCTCAGTAATAGAGTTTAAAGTCCTCATGAACATTAGATCTGATTATCAGTTTCCTTTTTAATGGACTGTCAAGTGTATTTGACGTATTGCTTTTTGCACACTATTTACTAGTCGTGTCTGTTAAAAGTAATTTAATCTTTTACCCGTTTGATGTCCGAATGAGTAAACGTGTTGAACATAATGCATACTACATACTAATATTTAAGAAGTATATGAAACATTTTGTAGTATGCTGTGATACAATCTTTTGTCAGTTTGATCTCATTCAAGTAAACGTGTTGAACATAATGCATACTACATACTAATATTTAAGAAGTATATGAAACATTTTGTAGTATGCTGTGATACAATCTTTTGCCAGTTTGATCTCGTTCAAGTAAACGTGTTGAACATAATGCATACTACATACTAATATTTAAGAAGTATATGAAACATTTTGTAGTATGCTGTGATACAATCTTTTGCCAGTTTGATCTCGTTCAAGTAAACGTGTTGAACATAATGCATACTACATACTATTATTTAAGAAGTATATGAAACATTTTGTAGTATGCTGTGATACAATCTTTTGTCAGTTTGATCTCATTCGAGTAAACGTGTTGAACATAATGCATACTACATACTAATATTTAAGAAGTATATGAAACATTTTGTAGTATGCTATGATACAATCTTTTGTCAGTTTGATCCGTTCGAGTAAACGTGTTGAACATATGCATACTACATACTAATATTTAGGAAGTATATGAAACATTTTGTAGTATGCTATGATACAATCTTTTGTCAGTTTGATCTCGTTCAAGTAAACGTGTTGAACATATGCATACTACATACTAATATTTAGGAAGTATATGAAACATTTTGTAGTATGCTGTGATACAATCTTTTGCCAGTTTGATCTCGTTCAAGTAAACGTGTTGAACATAATGCATACTACATACTAATATTTAGGAAGTATATGAAACATTTTGTAGTATGCTGTGATACAATCTTTTGCCAGTTTGATCTCGTTCAAGTAAACGTGTTGAACATAATGCATACTACATACTAATATTTAAGAAGTATATGAAACATTTTGTAGTATGCTGTGATACAATCTTTTGTCAGTTTGATCTCATTCAAGTAAACGTGTTGAACATAATGCATACTACATACTAATATTTAAGAAGTATATGAAACATTTTGTAGTATGCTGTGATACAATCTTTTGTCAGTTTGATCTCGTTCAAGTAAACGTGTTGAACATATGCATACTACATACTAATATTTAGGAAGTATATGAAACATTTTGTAGTATGCTGTGATACAATCTTTTGCCAGTTTGATCTCGTTCAAGTAAACGTGTTGAACATAATGCATACTACATACTAATATTTAGGAAGTATATGAAACATTTTGTAGTATGCTGTGATACAATCTTTTGCCAGTTTGATCTCGTTCAAGTAAACGTGTTGAACATAATGCATACTACATACTAATATTTAAGAAGTATATGAAACATTTTGTAGTATGCTGTGATACAATCTTTTGTCAGTTTGATCTCATTCAAGTAAACGTGTTGAACATAATGCATACTACATACTAATATTTAAGAAGTATATGAAACATTTTGTAGTATGCTGTGATACAATCTTTTGCCAGTTTGATCTCGTTCAAGTAAACGTGTTGAACATAATGCATACTACATACTAATATTTAAGAAGTATATGAAACATTTTGTAGTATGCTGTGATACAATCTTTTGCCAGTTTGATCTCGTTCAAGTAAACGTGTTGAACATAATGCATACTACATACTATTATTTAAGAAGTATATGAAACATTTTGTAGTATGCTGTGATACAATCTTTTGTCAGTTTGATCTCATTCGAGTAAACGTGTTGAACATAATGCATACTACATACTAATATTTAAGAAGTATATGAAACATTTTGTAGTATGCTATGATACAATCTTTTGTCAGTTTGATCCGTTCGAGTAAACGTGTTGAACATATGCATACTACATACTAATATTTAGGAAGTATATGAAACATTTTGTAGTATGCTATGATACAATCTTTTGTCAGTTTGATCTCGTTCAAGTAAACGTGTTGAACATATGCATACTACATACTAATATTTAGGAAGTATATGAAACATTTTGTAGTATGCTGTGATACAATCTTTTGTCAGTTTGATCTCATTCAAGTAAACGTGTTGAACATAATGCATACTACATACTAATATTTAAGAAGTATATGAAACATTTTGTAGTATGCTGTGATACAATCTTTTGCCAGTTTGATCTCGTTCAAGTAAACGTGTTGAACATATGCATACTACATACTAATATTTAGGAAGTATATGAAACATTTTGTAGTATGCTGTGATACAATCTTTTGCCAGTTTGATCTCGTTCAAGTAAACGTGTTGAACATAATGCATACTACATACTAATATTTAGGAAGTATATGAAACATTTTGTAGTATGCTGTGATACAATCTTTTGCCAGTTTGATCTCGTTCAAGTAAACGTGTTGAACATAATGCATACTACATACTAATATTTAGGAAGTATATGAAACATTTTGTAGTATGCTGTGATACAATCTTTTGCCAGTTTGATCTCGTTCAAGTAAACGTGTTGAACATAATGCATACTACATACTAATATTTAAGAAGTATATGAAACATTTTGTAGTATGCTGTGATACAATCTTTTGTCAGTTTGATCTCATTCAAGTAAACGTGTTGAA
The DNA here is from genome assembly GCA_037194245.1 of Opsariichthys bidens. Taxonomy (NCBI): domain Eukaryota; kingdom Metazoa; phylum Chordata; class Actinopteri; order Cypriniformes; family Xenocyprididae; genus Opsariichthys; species Opsariichthys bidens. The sequence continues at coordinate 1,171,047 of CM074291.1, read as the reverse complement.
CATAATGCATACTACATACTAATATTTAAGAAGTATATGAAACATTTTGTAGTATCCTGTGATACAATCTTTTGTCAGTTTGATCCCGTTCAAGTAAACGTGTTGAACATATGCATACTACATACTAATATTTAGGAAGTATATGAAACATTTTGTAGTATGCTGTGATACAATCTTTTGCCAGTTTGATCTCGTTCAAGTAAACGTGTTGAACATAATGCATACTACATACTAATATTTAAGAAGTATATGAAACATTTTGTAGTATGCTGTGATACAATCTTTTGCCAGTTTGATCTCGTTCAAGTAAACGTGTTGAACATAATGCATACTATTTAAAAATAGTATATGAAACCGTATGAAGTAGTATGCTTTGATAAAAACTTGGGTTGCGCTTTATTTTAAGGTGTCAGTGTAATTATACATTTAAGTACTGAGTAATGACAGTTCTTACTGTAGGGTTAGGTGAGGGTTTGCTTTGGGGTTAATTGCATGTAATTATGTTTAATTTCTAGTTATTACTATAGTAAATACTTATATAAAGTGTTAGTAATGAGTAAATGTGCTAAACATAATGCATACTACATACTATTATTTAATTATAGTATATAAAACAGTAATATGCTGTTATAATCTTTTCTCAGTTTGATCGAATGAGTATATGTGCTAAACATAATGCATACTATTTAAAAAACAATAGTATATTAAAAGTACGAAAAGGTAAAACCGATCAGGTAAAAACGTGGAAACACAGTGTTGTGTGCTGCACACTTTGTCAAAATGACGAGTGCAGTTTATTTTAGACTACTCACTGCAGGAACGGCACACGCTCTCTCTCTCTCACTCTGTGACGCAATTCTTGCTGCATGGTTGCCGCAGCAACAGATCAGAGTGAGGCCGAGCGTGTTGTAGGGGAATCCTAAGCCCCTCCCCTCTGCTGATGTAGGAAGGGAGTGGCCCCGCCTCCACTACTGCGCTAAGAGATCCCCAAGCCCCGCCCCCCGTCCCTATCTTCCTGCTCTGATAAGAGAGTGTCCCTGCACTCGTGCCCGTCTCTCTCTCCATCCGTCCGGCGCGCAGGCAGACAGTCGGCAGCATGTCGGACTCCAGCGCGGCTCCGGCGCAGAGCAAAAGCAAAAGCAAACCGGTCAAGAGAGGCAGTTTACACAGCCGGACCAGCCCGGGTGAGTGTCACCGCAGCAGAGAGACAGACGGGGTGGGGTGCGATACGGGACGGGATCTTCAGAGCAGTTCAGGCCGGTTTGAGAGTTTGTTTTCTTTTAGTTTTCAGTCAAACCGAGCCTGGAATTAATGCGAAAATAAATATTGAATGTTTATTTAAATAATTTCATTTTTGTATCAATTCTCATTGTCGTTTCACTGGTCAAACGGTTTCCCATCACGAGTCAGTGACGGTCAGCATGAAACTGATCTCGGAAACAGAAACTTTCGCCGTTTTCGGTGCAGTTTTGTTCGATTCGGCCCAAACGCATCAATATATTAATGATAAATGCGGAGTGCGAGAACGTGGGATTGTGGGAAAGTGTGCGTCAAGCCGTGTGATGCGAGGGCTCATGAATTACACAAGAGCGCGCGCAGAAACACACGTGTGACGCGGACGGGTCGGGATGCTGCAGTGGGTTTGAACCCACAACCTGATGGTTCTTCTGAAACACAGCAAACAACAGATGAGTCGGTGTGAACAGCGTAAAAGCGCGTCTAAACTAATCAGTTTGAGTCCAAAACAAAGATGAAAATACACTGGCAGCCATTCAGATCACAAAACAACTTTATATGAATATAACAATATAGCAAAATTAATCTAATAAAAATAAGAATAAACAATAACAGCATAAATAATATTGCAATATTTCAACACAATATAATAATGAGATAATTATAATGCATAATATATTTGATTATTTATTATTTTTATCAGATTAATTTTGCTGGTCGCAGTATTTGTAGTATTTATGCTGTAAAAATATAAAAATAATAATAATAATAATAAACACAATAACAGTATAAATAAAATAGGAATATTTCAACACAATATAATAATGAGATAATTATAATGCATAATATATTTGATTATTATTTTATTGTATTTTGACATAATTATGACATTAAATATCAAACATTATTTCATTGTGTGTTTTAATCTCATAATTAAAACTTTGTAAGTCAAAATAGTACGACTTAGTATGTGATGATTCCAAATTTATCTCGTAATTATGATTTAGTTTGTCAACTTTGACTTTTTATGTCAAAATCTCAACGCTTTGTCACAATTACGACAAATAAAAAAAGTAAAAATTTTGACTCAGTATGTTAATTTTAGTGTTTAATCATTTCGATTTTTTAATCTCATAATTAAATATTTTTAAGTCACAATTTCGATTTATCTCATAAATGTCAGAATTTCAACTTTTTGCGTAATAAATATCACTTATTTGTTACATGTGTGTTATTTCGATTTGTCATCATTTCAACTTGTCAATTTTTTAACCTCAATTAGAATTTATTATGACTTTTTATATCGTAATTTTGACTTTTTAATCATCATAATTAGGATTTAGTGTGTCATAATTTCGTGTTGTTAGAATTTTGACTTTTAAAAGTCGATGAAAATATAAAATCAAAGTCATAATCTGTTCTAAATACTAATATGGTTAAATACTATAAATATAAAGAAGTTCTAATACTCAAAACTCAGCAGGTCAGTGAAAAGTGGTTTGTTTGTTATTTTATATAGTTTCCTCAGTGTCTGTTACTCGGTTTAGAGCGCCATCTGCTGGAGGGTGTCGTGTGTTGCTGGAGGGTTATAGAGTTTATGGGACAGTTAATCGCAGAGATCAACCCGTGACGCTCGCAACTTTTGATGCCTTTAAGACTCTGAGACATGAATCTCTCTTTAGTGGCACAATGTGTGTGTTCAGCTTCTAAATATGAACCCGTGAGTGAGTCTATAAACCTCAGTCTAGACACTCGGTTACAGACAATAACACTAGTCCATTCTCTCTCTCTCTGTGTGTGTGTGTGTGTGTTTAAGGTTGTGGTCCATAACCCTCCAGTTACACTGCAAACTGTCTGACTGAAATATAACGGTTTCATTGCGTCATTCAGGGGCGGGGCTTATCTGAAACGGTTTGTGATTGGTTGTTTCAGAAATGAAAAGAAAAATGTTTCACTTAATTCACGTAAAGATGCAAAAGAACCATATATTTCAATTTGTAGATGATACCTGCCGAATTAAATACTTCTACGGCAAGTTCGGCCCCATTTGTACACAGCCAATAATATTCGGTTAAAAACAGCAAAGTTATGAACGGTTTTCGGAAAGTGATACATTTTTATTTGAGGTCTCTTTCTAGAAATGTAAACGTTTATTCACCAGTTTAGCAAATAAATTTATAGAAATTGCATTTAGTTGAAATTCAGATCAGGAGTAAATTCTGCGTAAAATCGCACAAATAAAACGGTATTTTTCAGAATTTATGTTCTGGCTTACGATTGGTTCGTTCGAATGAGAGGCGGGGCTACAGCCGCCATATTGAGCAATGGTGAGTCAACGGGGTGAGATCCAAGTGTGTGTGCTTTAATGACAAAACGTGGTAAAACCGGCAATGGTCAATCAAACAGCAAACAGTAGTGGCAGGGAACAGGCAGGCTCGTCGTGAGGATCCAGGCGATAGGTCAAAACGCGGGCAGATAAACATCAAAAACAGAGAAACAGGCAAACAAGACAGGGATATAACGCTCGGAAATGTAACGCTAGGATTACCAAGACTTCGCAAATGACATTGGCTACCGAGTAAACTTAAATAGTGAACTAGATAGGCTACAGCTGGGCAGTAATCAACATGAAGGCAAGGGACTTATGGGAAATGTGGTGCGGTGGGTAGAGTCCATGAAACAGGAGGGCGACATCTAGTGGCAAGTGGACGAAAGACAGAGCAGATTCATGACAGAGCGCTGTGATTTTTCTCGTACCCTTAAAATGACTAAATAAACATTTATCGTAATGACGTGTTTTGTATGGAAGCCCAGATAAGAAAAAAATCATGCTTTCGTGAATTATAATTATGATATTAGCAAGTCGAAATGATGAGATAAAGTTATAATTATCACATGAAATGTCAATCACGGCGTAGAAAGTCGTGATTTTGACTGTCAATTTCAACGGTTTATGTCAAAATTGACTTTTTAATCTCATAATTATGATGCAGTATGCCATCATTTCAACTTTATGTTATCGTTATGACATAGAAAATCATAATTATCGCATAGAAAGTCTATTTTGTGAATTATTGTATGTTTGCCTATTTTGAGTTATAATTTTAATTGATATTGTATGGCATCATTTTCAACTTTTTTATAATTATGACATAAAAGGTCAATAATTGCAGATAGGAAGTCATCATTTTTTAAAACAAAACTGTCAGTTTTGACTTTTTAATCTCCTTATTATGACTTAATATGCCATAATGTTTGTCAGTTTTGTCAGTTATGTTCAATTTTGAACTTTTCATATCATAATTTTGACTTAGCACATCAATTACGTCATAATTTCAACTTTTTGTCATTTTGACTCGTCAACTCTTACTTTTTAATCTCATAATTATGAATTAGTGTTTCAGAATTTTGACTTAAATTTTATAACTAATTAAATTTCAACTTTTCATCTCAATTATGAGTTTTTCCTAATTTTGGCTTTCCGTCTCATAAATATGACTTAGTGTTTCCTTTTTGTCTCGTAATTATTTAGTGTGTCATCATTTGGACTGGTGTCATAATTACGATTGAACAAAGCCGTGTGACCGTAATGGGCTTCCGTACATGTGGCAACACTACTTTTGAAACGCTACAGAGTATACACCGCACAGTGTGCTAGTGCTGCGCTGCAGCCGCAGACACACACAGAGGTCTGCTCATGCCGGTTTTCCCAGGATTCCTCTGTAAACACAGTGGTGCGTCCCACCACCGACCCCCCCGCCTCCGTCTGCAACGTGGTACGAGCCGAGCGTCCCGACACACACTGAGAGGATCAGCTGCAGCGAGACTGTAGGAGCAGAGATACGCACATACAGTTGGACAGGAAGTGGTTTTTATCCTGAGCATCCCAGCAGAGATCAGGTATTGCGTCCCGGATCCTCTGCGTGTGCGTTCACTCTGTGTGTGTGTGTGTGTGTGTGTGTGAGACGTATTTATTTTCACTGGACTGAGATGTCTCAGCGGAATGCCGTGGAACACGTGTCACATGATTACGGTAGTGTCACGTGGCGCGAGTCGAACTCTTCAGCGTCCGGACAGGAAAGTTGGTGTTCGTTTCACCTGGATTCCAGAGTGAATCTGATGAGAAAGAGTCTGAACGTGTCCGAGTCACCTGTGCTGACGCTGAGTGTGTGCGGCGTGTGTTTGTGACACTGATGGACGCGTGTCGTCTGCAGACTCTTGCCTCACACGGGATGTTTTACTGACCTTTCTGACAAAAACCAGAGCGTTAGAGGATGCCGTTCAACTCCGCAGATCAAAACAGCAGCAGCAGCAGCAGACCTCAAACAACCGCCTTCATGTACAGGAGTATTTGGTTGCTATGTGGTTGCTAGGGCTGTTCTAAGCGATTGCTAGGATGTTGCTAAGTGGTTACTAGGGCAATTGCTGTAGTGTTGTGGCTGGTTGCTATGCAGTTGCTAGAGAATTGTGGCTAGTTGCTATTCAGTTGCTAGGGTGTTTTAGGTGATGGTTAGAATGTTGCTAAGTGGTTACTAGGGCAGTTGCTAGGGTATTGTGGCTGGTTGCTATGCAGTTGCTAGGGGGTGTTGTGAATGGTTGATATGCAGTTGCTAGGGTGTTCTAAGTAACTGCTAGCATCTTGCTAAGTGGTTACTAGGGCAATTGCTAAGGTGTTGTGGCTGGTTGCTAGGGTGTTCTAAGTGATTGCTAGCATGTTGCTGAGTGGTTACTAGGGCAATTGCTGTAGTGTTGTGGCTGGTTGCTATGCAGTTGCTAGAGAATTGTGGCTAGTTGCTATACAGTTGCTAGGGTGTTTTAAGTGATGGTTAGAATGTTGCTAAGTGGTTACTAGGGCAGTTGCTAGGGTATTGTGGCTGGTTGATATGCAGTTGCTAGGGTGTTCTAAGTGATTGCTAGCATGTTGCTAAGTGGTTACTAGGGCAATTGCTATAGTGTTGTGGCTGGTTGCTATGCAGTTGCTAGAGAATTGTGGCTAGTTGCTATGCAGTTGCTAGGGTGTTTTAGGTGATTGTTAGAATGTTGCCAAATGGTTACTAGGGCAGTTGCTAGGGTATTGTGGCTGGTTGCTAGGGTGTTCTAAGTAACTGCTAGCATCTTGCTAAGTGGTTACTAGGGCAAATGCTTTAGTGTTGTGGCTGGTTGCTATGCAGTTGCTAGAGAATTGTGGCTAGTTGCTATGCAGTTGTTAGGGTGTTTTAGGTGATTGTTAGAATGTTGCTAAGTGGTTACTAGGGTAATTGCTAGGGTATTGAGGCTGGTTGATATGCAGTTGCTAGGGTGTTCTAAGTGATTGCTAGGATGTTGCTAAGTGGTTACTAGGGTAATTACTAGGGTGTTTGGCTGGTTGTTATGTGGTTGCTAGGGATTTCTAGGTGATTGTATGTTGCTGAGTGTTTGCAAGGACATTGCTAGTTTGATGTGCCTTGTTGCTATGTGGTTGCAAAGGAGCTTTGGCTGGTTGCTATGCAGTTGCTTGGGAGTTGTGGTTGGTTGCTTGGGATTTCTAGGTTATTGTTAGTATGTTGCTGAGTGTTTGCCAAAGCCTTGCTAGGGAGTTGTGCCTTGTTGCTGTGTGTGGTTGCTAGGGAGTTGTGGCTAGTTGCTGTGTGGTTGCTAGGGAGTTGTGGCTAGTTGCTGTGTGGTTGCTAGGGAGTTGTGGCTGGTTGCTGTGTGGTTGCTAGGGAGTTGTGCCTTGTTGCTGTGTGGTTGCTAGGGAGTTGTGGCTGGTTGCTGTGTGGTTGCTAGGGAGTTGTGCCTTGTTGCTGTGTGGTTGCTAGGGAGTTGTGCCTTGTTGCTGTGTGGTTGCTAGGGAGTTGTGGCTAGTTGCTGTGTGGTTGCTAGGGAGTTGTGGCTAGTTGCTGTGTGGTTGCTAGGGAGTTGTGGCTGGTTGCTGTGTGGTTGCTAGGGAGTTGTGGCTGGTTGCTGTGTGGTTGCTAGGGAGTTGTGGCTAGTTGCTGTGTGGTTGCTAGGGAGTTGTGGCTAGTTGCTGTGTGGTTGCTAGGGAGTTGTGGCTAGTTGCTGTGTGGTTGCTAGGGAGTTGTGGCCGGTTGCTGTGTGGTTGCTAGGGAGTTGTGGCTGGTTGCTGTGTGGTTGCTAGGGAGTTGTGGCTGGTTGCTGTGTGGTTGCTAGGGAGTTGTGGCCGGTTGCTATGTGCTTTCTTCCTGTCTGTGATCTTCCAGTCTGGAGATGTGATTTCGATGTGTATGGAGTTGGTGAAGCTCATGGGAACTCATGACTGAGAGCAGCAGTTCAGGTGATGAACTTAGACGGCACAATTATTCTCAGCGTTATAATAAACAGATGAGTTTGCTGTGTCTTCTCTCAGATCTGTGTGGTTCTGCGGAGCAGAGGCCTCTGATGTCCCAGCGCTCTCTGCCCGGCACTCCGGTCACCCACAAACACCTGCCCATCGACCTGCGCACGTCCATGGACGGAAAATACAAGGAGATCGCTGAGGTGTGTAACCTGTGTGTGTGTGTAACGCATGTGAGTGTAACGTTTGAGCGTGTGTAACTCGTGTGTATCATGTAGTGTGTGTGTGTGTGTGTGTGTGTGTGTGTAAACTGTGTGTGTAATGTGTGTGTGTGATGTGTGTATTTGTGTAATATGAGTGTGTGTAACGTGTGTGTCTGTAAAAACGTGTAACATGTCTGTGTATAATGTGTGTGTAACACAAGTAATATGAGTGTGTGTAATGTGTTTGTGTCTAACATGCAAGTGTAATAAGTGTGTAAAGTGTGTGTCTGTGTAACGTGTGTGTAATATGAGTGTGTGTAATTTTTGTTTGTGTAATGTGTTTGTAACGTGTGCGTCTGTAACATGTTTATGTAACACGCGTGTGTGTGTACTGTTTTTGTGTAACGTCTGTTTAATTTGTGTAGCGTGTGTGTTTAATTTGTGTGTGTGTGTTGTGTAAAGTATGTGTGTAATGTGTGTGCGTGTAGCGTTTTTAGTAACATGTTTGTGTAACGTATGCATTTAATTGTGTAATGTAGGTGTGTGTAACGTGTGTGTAATATGAGTGTGTGTAATGTGTTTGTAACGTGTGCGTCTGTAACATGTTTATGTGACACGCGTGTCTGTAATGTTTTTGTGTAACGTCTGTTTAATTTGTGTCTGTAACGTGTGTGTTTAATTTATGTGTGTGCGTGTAATGTTTTTAGTAACGTGTGTGTGTTGCAGGAGCTGCTGGCGAGGAGTATGACGGACAGCGACATGCGCTGCGCTCCGTACGAGTTTCCTGAAGAGAGTCCCATCGAACAGCTGGAGGAGAAGCGCCACCGTCTGGAGCGACAGATCAGTCAGGACGTCAAGTAAAACTCGCACACACAATGCAATGAACTCATTTCTCCATATGCACTGAAACTGAGTCTCAGCGAATCAGAGTGTATTTGATGTTTAATGCAGTGAACCAGTGAGATTTCACTGCGGTTTATCGACAGTATTAATACATTAATAATTGGTCATAACTGTATAACAAGAAAAACACTGAGAAGTTAAAGTAATATTTTGTTATTTTTATTTTTAATAATATATATGAATAATAATAAATATTCTTTATAAATTAAATAATAAATGATAAAAATAGTAATAAATGAATAATTATTAATATTAACAAATATTACTCCTATTGAATAATTTTATTCATTTTTAATAATTGCTCATAATTTAATATGACTAGTATTTAATCATATTATCATTTCTCTCTCTCTCTTTTTATTTTTCGACACAGAATAACAGACCCAAGTTAAAATTCTGCCATATCAAATATTATTGTAATTACATACAATAATAAAATAAAATATTATATTGGACAACAATATAAAATTAGAACAATAATACTACAACATCCTAATGATATTTATTAATAATATTTTGAGTATCTATTAGACCGATTCAAACTGAACGTTCATGATTCCACAAAAAGAACCGGTTCAAAAGAGTCGTTCATGTGTGAATCAGTCGACCGCGGTTGTCGATTCTTTAGCGGTGTGGGAAAAACTCAATAACATTTTGAGAACCGTTCATGTTTCTGAATGTTGTTTTCCTGAATGTTGCTCACAGAAGCGTTTCTCATCGCGCTGCACCTGCTTAGGCGTTTTGTTTGTGATCTGTGTGAATTCTTTGCTACGAAAACACTGTCCCGAAACTCCCCGACAAACGTAATCGCGCAGTTTGGCTGCGTTTCATCGGTTTGTGTGGGTGTGTTCGGGTTAGTGGCGCTTACAGATGCTTAAACTCACACTCTTTCTGGTCGGACGGAGAGTTTCAGATTCCCTCTGCTGCATTTTAAGTGAAAGTGCTTTACAGAAATCAATCAGAGTGATTTATGCTCTTTTCTCAAGTGTGTGTGTGTGTGTGTGTGTTACTCACTCAAATCTGCTGCTTTGCCTCACGTCCTTCAAGGCTTGAGCCTGAGATTCTGCTGCGAGCCAAACAAGACTTCATGAAAATAGACAGCGCGGCCGACCTGGAGTGAGTCTCTGCCGTCCGTCCGTCCGTGTGTGTGTGTGTGTCTCTGTCCGTCCGTCGGCCTCTCACGGCATGTGTCCGTCCGCAGGTGTCTGAAGGACAGTCTTGAGGACACGGTCAACCAGCATCACATGGAGCGCGAGATGCTCGTTGAGAAAGAGTTTCAGCGCGTGTCCATCTCGGGAGAGGAGAAGTGTGGGGTGAGAACGAGACAAACGCTGTACAGAGAGCCTCAGTTAGTTTGCATGAGACATGATAGTTCTACAGCTCTGAATCTTGGGTAATGTTTAACAACTGTAATCATTTTCATTATTTAATTTAAGTTATTAATAAATATTTGTAATAGTGTATAAATAACACTAAAACACTGATCATAACAATTAAAAGTAAATTGAACATGCAATATTAAATTGAGCTAATATAGAAATTACTAATAAAGTGTAAAACAAATCTAGTCGATTTTTGTGTTTGTTTATTAGTGTGATTTTTATACTGGAAATTATTTTTGTTTGTATTCTCTAAGTTTTCTCTAAGGTTAAATTCTGTTATCTCAAGATATTCAATTCTATTATCTCTAGAAATTATATTCTCTAAATTTTCTCCAAGGTTTATTCTAAAATGAATTATTTCAGGATATAAAAATCTATTATGCCAAGATATTAGATTCTCTGAGTGTTCTCTAAGATTAAATTCTATTATCTCAAGATATTCAATTCTCTAAGTTTTCTCTAAGGTTAAATTCTATTATCAAGATATTCAGTTCTCTAAGGTTAAATTCGATTATCTCAATATATTCAATTCGGTTATCTCAAGACATTCAATTCTATTATCTCAAGATATTCAATTCTCTCTAAGATTAAATTCGATTATCTCAAGATATTCAATTCTATTATCTCAAGACATTCAATTCTATTATCTCAAGACATTCAATTCTATTATCTCAAGATATTCAATTCTCTAAGGTTTATCTAAGGTTAAATTCTATTATCTCAAGACATTCAATTCTATTATCTCAAGACATTCAATTCTATTATCTCAAGATATTCAATTCTCTAAGTTTTCTCTAAGGTTAAATTCGATTATCAAGATATTCAGTTCTCTAAGGTTAAATTCGATTATATCAATATATTCAATTCTGTTATCTCAAGACATTCAATTCTATTATCTCAAGATATTCAATTCTCTAAGTTTTCTCTAAGATTAAATTAGATTATCTCAAGACATTCAATTCTATTATCTCAAGACATTCAATTCTATTATCTCAAGATATTCAATTCTCTAAGGTTTATCTAAGGTTAAATTCTATTATCTCAAGATATTCAATTCTATTATCTCAAGATATTCAATTCTCTAAGTTTTCTCTAAGGTTAAATTCGATTATCAAGATATTCAATTCTCTAAGTTTTCTCTAAGATTAAATTAGATTATCTCAAGACATTCAATTCTATTATCTCAAGACATTCAATTCTATTATCTCAAGATATTCAATTCTCTAAGGTTTATCTAAGGTTAAATTCTATTATCTCAAGACATTCAATTCTATTATCTCAAGATATTCAATTCTATTATCTCAAGATATTCAATTCTCTAAGTTTTCTCTAAGGTTAAATTCTATTATCTCAATATATTCAATTCTATTATCTCAAGTTATTCAATTCTCAAATTTTTTTCTAAGGTTAAATTCTATTATCTCAATATATTCAATTCTCTAAGTTTTCTCTCAGGTTAAATTCTATTATCTCAATATATTCAATTCTCTAAGTTTTCTCTAAGGTTAAATTCTATTATCTCAAGATATTCAATTCTATTATCTCAGGATATTCAATTCTATTATCTCAAGATATTCAATTCTATTACATCAAGATATTCAATTCTCTAAGTTTTCTCTAAGGTTAAATTCTATTATCTCAATATATTCAATTTTATTATCTCAAGTTATTCAATTCTCAAAATTTTTTCTAAGGTTAAATTCTATTATCTCAATATATTCAATTCTATTATCTCAAGATATTCAATTCTCTAAGGTTAAATTCTATTATCTCAAGATATTCAATTCTGTTATCTCAAAATATTCAATTCTCTAAGTTTTCTCTAAGGTTAAATTCTATTATATCCAGATATTCAATCCTTTAAGTTCTTTTGTAAGTTCCCCATCCCGTTTTAAGGATGTGTGGATGTTTTTTTACTGGAAAACCAGTTCAAATAAACGGATTGGTGATGATTGAGCGCTGATGTCCGTGGCTGTGTTCAGGTGCCGTTCACGGATCTGGTGGACGCAGCGAAGTGTGTGGTGAAGGCCCTATTCATCAGAGAGAAGTACATCGCTCTGTCGCTGCAGACCTTCTGTAAGACCACGGCACGATCCCTGCAGGACCTCAACCAGAGGCCGCTGGACGTCAGCGTCTACGAGGATCTCCGCGGGAGTCCCGTCGACTCAGGTGCGTGACCCACACACACACGTGTGTACACAACTCAACCCAACTCGGCGCTGACGTCTGTCCGTGTCTCTCAGACATGCGCGTCCACATGCCAGTGTCAGAAACGCACCCGTATGACGTGCAGCACATGAAGAACCTGCCGCCCGACTCCGGATACAGCTGCGCCATGGTGGACGGAGTCTTTCACGTCTACACCACACAAAACCCCATGGACAAGTGAGTGAACACGTCCTGTGCATGAGCTACATTTAGCTGAACCCCCTTTTTGGGACGAAAGGAAAACTGGATCATGAAGACACCTGTCCAGCATACTAACTGAAAGAGAAACTCAATACTCTAGTAAACAACAACAAAACATTCTTAAATAACGACTTGTTTCATCCTCAGAAATCGGGAAAAGATCCATTCAAGAGAGACATCAGTAGAATGATGAGCTTCAGTGAGACTGGCCTTCATTCAGAACACTTTTACATTAAACAAATATGTTACATATCTTAATGTTCGGTGCGATTAAGTAGTTATTCAAATGTTTTAATCGACTGACAGCACTAATCTATTACTTTATTCTTTTATTATTATTTACTTTTAGAGTAGAATTTGTGTTATTAACGTTAACTTAAACTATTAAAAACATTATATTAATGGAATATATATATATATAAACTCATAGAATCTGATCTTGACTTATAGTCAACTAAAACTGAAACCTTAAAACATTTTCATTACTTGAAATAAAACAAACGTTAACTGAAATATATATTTTTTTTAAATGAAACTTAATTTATTTGGCAACATTTCTAATTTTCATTCAGTTAAAGTTGAACTAAAATTACTAGAACTAAAACTAAAATATATTAAATAAATTCAAAATATTAGTAAATATAATACCGTATTAGTGATGCTAAAACAACACTGAGTAGAATTAAAAAGAACTTGAATTGACTTCTTAATTGCTATTTAATTTAAGTAATAAATCTAAAAAATCAAGTGAAAAAACTGAACAAGCAACGCAATTAATTTTACAATAAAAATAATCAATAACATTGAAAATTCTACATTAAATCTGACTAATATTAGAAATTACTGAAGAAATAATGCATAATAACGATGACACGAGTGTATTTTAAGTTTTGGGTTCGTCTGGATTGTATAAAAGTATCTTTAAAAAAAGCAGAAGTGAAAGTGTTGAATGTGTGTGTGTTTGAGCAGGAGCTCAGAGCTGGACCTGCCGTATCCAGATCTGAAGGAATACATCGCCGACATGAACGTCATGATGGCGCTCATCATCAACGGCCCCGTGTGAGTGACCCATTACCCAGAATGCTCTGGGCTCGCCGTACGTGCGTGCGTCTAAAGCGTGGCTGTTTCCACAGGAAGTCGTTCTGTTACCGGCGGCTGCAGTATCTGAGCTCCAAGTTCCAGATGCACGTCCTGCTGAACGAGATGAAGGAGCTCGCCGCGCAGAAGCAAGTGCCGCACCGAGATTTCTACAACATACGAAAGGTCAGGCGACTCATTCAACGAAACACCCTGACGGAGCCGAAGAGCCAATCACCACACAGAACCACCGTTCTGAAATATCAATAAATACACCATCAAATCAACTGAGATACACATAATCAATAAATAGGTTACAGAATCTGCATCTTCAATCATCAAAAATAATCAATATACACATAAATAAGCCGATGAAAATACAGTATTAATGTAGAATATTGAAGATTTTAATATAAAAGCTAATAAAATTATGAATAAAATATGTAATATAGTAATTATCAAAATAAAAATTAATAGATATTTAGAATAAATATACTAAAGTGTATAATTATATTTTAATTCTATATATTGATGTGCAATCTTAGAATGTAAGATAATTATTAATAAATCTACATTTTGAAGGTAATAATATATAAATAATAACTAATATATTATTTTTTAAAAATATTTATTTAAATATATTCCTGTCAAAATGTTGATATTAAAATATTTTATATTCAGTAATATTTAATAATATTACATGTTTCGTATAATATATAATATTTTATGAAAAAAATAACTATATTAATATACAACATGAGAATATTAAAATATATAGAATACTGAATGTAAGATAATTATTGATAAAAATGTCATTAGTAATATAGAAATAATTGTCAAAAAATAAAATATATTTAAATTATATTTTGTTAAAAAAAATTAGATATTTATCTTAGAAAATTATATTTATAATAATAAATAAACTAATGCATGATTAAAACATACAGAATATCAGAATGTGAGACAAATTATAAAATTAAAAATATAATTTAAATACTAATTTTAAATACTATAATATAATTATATTAATATTATTTTTAGGAAAACTTAAGAAAAATATGTATCTATATTATATATATATATATACACACACACAGACATATTAATAAATATGAGATATTTAAATAAATACATTCTCAATGTGTCTCTATTATTTAAGTCAGTTCACTTCAAACTTAAGTTCTGAATTCTGGATGAGAAATCCAGTTTAACAGCGCGGCTCTCGTCTGTCAGGTGGACACGCACATCCACGCCTCGTCCTGCATGAATCAGAAGCATCTGCTGCGGTTCATCAAGCGCGCGATGAAGAAGTACCCGGATGAGATCGTGCGCGTGGAGGGCGGCCGCGGCCAGACGCTGATGGAGGTGTTCGAGAACATGAACCTGACGGCCTTCGACCTCAGCGTCGACACGCTGGACATGCACGCGGTAAGACATCGCCGTCATTCTCCGCGTCGAACCGTCGCCGTGTGACGTAACGCTGCACGCTTCCTCCGCAGGACAGGAACACGTTCCACCGCTTCGACAAATTCAACTCCAAGTACAATCCCATCGGAGAATCCATCCTCAGGGAGATCTTCATCAAGACAGACAACCACATCCACGGGAAATACTTCGGCCACATCGTCAAGGTACAGGAGCGACAAACGATAATCAAGACCTTTTTAAAATATACACTTTTTCATTTATAATACAGTCAAATTTTACATTTATATTAGGAATATCATTTTATTAGTTATGTTAAATTGTAATAATCAGAATATTCTTATAAAATGCATTATTTAATTAATATAAATATAAACTTCTAAGATTTAATATCTTTTTTTTTATAAAAATACGTATGCATTTTTAATGTGGTTAATAAATATATACACATTTTTTAAATTATTTCTATATCAATAATTAAAATTCAATATTTTATATATTTATATTTATATTTATATATAATTAAATATATTTATAATTATATCATTTATTATGTTATAAATATTTATTTAAACCATTATGAATTATGATATGATGAAATATATTAGAATGTTAAAACATAGAATATTGAATGTAAGATAATTAATAAAAATGAAATTAAAATAGAATTAACATTTTTAAATAAAATATATATATATATATATATATATATATATATATATATATATATATATATATATATATATTTATCAAAAGTGTTAGATATTATAGAAACACATTTATCTTAGAAGATTATGTTTATAATTATAAATATATATATAATATATTTTATATAATATAATAATAATAATAATATAAGATAATTCATAAAAATGAAATTAAAGAATTAAAATAGTTTTACTGTATAAAAAATAAATGTAAATACTATGATTATACAATATAAAAATATATTAGAAACTATAAATATACTATTATAGAAAAATAAATTGATGAAAATAATCTTATAAAACCGTTCACTATATATAATTTTAAGTAAAAAAAAACAATTCTGTATTCTAATACTGTACATTAATATAATTATTTGCATAGAAATAAATCTATTTATAGTTCTATCATTTATTATATTATAAATGTAAACTATTTTCCCTTTCAAATGCATTTTTAAGGAAAGGAGAAAATTGTTTTATTTATGAAATAAATTTTGCAACATAAAATGCGTATTTTCCTCTCATAACTTCCTGCGGTATCTTTTGTCAGCGCCGGTTCAGACTAATAATTCCTCACTAAAACCTACTAAAATCGTGTATGTCTCGCTGCCGTGTGGCTTCCTGTGTGTGCAGGAAGTGATGTCAGACCTAGAGGAGAGCAAGTATCAGAACGCCGAGCTGCGTCTGTCCGTCTACGGACGCTCCATGGACGAGTGGGACAATCTGGCGCAGTGGGCCGTTTCTCACTCCGTCTACTCCGATAACGTCCGCTGGCTGATCCAGATCCCTCGGCTGTTGTGAGGACACACACACACAGAGTTTTCATGGTTTACGGGGTCTCTCCATGAGTGTGATGTGCTGTGTGTTTGTCCGCAGTGACGTTTACCGCACAAAGAAGCAGCTGAGCAACTTCCAGCAGATGCTGGAGAACATCTTCCTGCCTCTGTTCGAGGTGACCATCAATCCCAGCAGCCACCCGCAGCTCCACCTCTTCCTGCAGCACGTGAGTCGCGTCGAACGATTCAGTCCGACTGCAAAAGGACATTTTTCTTCTTTTAGTTATGAATCACGTTCACATTATTTTAAGTGGTTTGTGAATCACTGGCATGTTGGAATCATAAATAACGCAAACATCATAAAAAGGATTTAATAAACATACCGCAAAGTTGAAGTCAAATGAATCAGCGAATCGTTTATTGAATCTGCACAAAATGATTCACTGATATGAATCTTTTCGTGCGCTCGAAGACATTACAGACCATGTTCAACTAAAAACAGAAAACTTTTCGTTCGTTTTGGCTGTTCGTTTACGCGACGGCGGCGTTTCGAGGGCACGAAAGTTCGCAAAGTTTAGAAAAGCGTTAAAGAGTCATCGCCTTTGTGTAAACCACAAAAATACGCATTGTAAAAATGGTCACTTGCATTATGTGTTCAGTCTGTATTTCTGTACATCGCCATCTAGTGGTCAGGCAGCAGAACACAGCGTTTTTAGTCGTTTTCGCGGAACGGGAATCGTAAAAATCCTGTTGAAACAGGAAGTTGAGACTCATTAAATAGCCAAGATGTTTGTTTATGTCACAGCCATGAACATATGCATATGCTAATGCTAGTCAGCGTCACTCCCGAGAGCATGTGACTAGACCAAATTCATTGCAGTGCAGGAGGATGTCATGATGTTTTGTTTTACCGGAAGGGGAAAAACTGAACTTTTTCAGTCTTCTGAAGGTGTATTCGGTCAGTTATTACGAGTACGTGACAAACTCCAAAACGTTTGATGCGTGTTGTTCAGGTGGTGGGATTCGACAGCGTGGACGACGAGTCCAAACCGGAGCATCACATCTTTAATCTGGACAGTCCGTCTCCGGCGCTCTGGTGTGACGACGACAACCCGCCGTACTCGTACTATCTGTACTACATGTACGCCAACATGACCGTCCTCAACCACCTGCGCAGGTACTGAAACACGCCAACGCACGACAATATGAATCACTTAATGAATCACTGAATCAGTGTGTGTGTGTGTGTGAGCAGGAGGCAGGGCTTCAACACCTTCGTGCTGCGACCTCACTGCGGGGAGGCGGGGCCTATTCATCACCTGGTGTCGGGATTCATTCTGTCAGAAAACATCTCGCACGGACTGCTGCTCAGGAAGGTGCGTGGATGATCAGAGCGGGAGTCGGAGGAGTCATTCGTTCAGGAATCACTTAGTCTACACGGATTGTGCCGTGTGCGTTCGATTCGCTAAAAGAATCATCTGCTAAGAATCGGACTACACTGGCCGTGTTATGTGGATTTGATTTACTAAAACAAACTTGTTCATAAGAGTCATTCATTCAGGAATCAGAATACACCGGTACTAGTCTGATGCCTGAACGAATGACTTTTATGAACCAGTTCTCGTTGTGAGTGGAAAAGCACGTAGCACAACTATTACAGATTCATAACGGTTATTTGATAGGGAAATCAGTTACAGTATTATTATATTTCTCTACTCATTCATTCGGAATCGGATTTGCACTATATGGCTTTGATTCACCACAAAGATTCAGTTCATAGGAGTCATTCATTGTGTTGCTAATTTGAATCAAAGAATAAATTCTCAAACGAATGACTCTTACTATGAGTCATATATGAGTATTGTTGTCTGATTCATGAAGGAATGACTCTTATGAGATGGTTGTTTTTAGTGAATCAGAATCAAATAGCTTGTTCGGTGTGGACCGATTCTTGAACAAACAACTCCCGTGAACTTTTGCGTGTGTGTGTGTGTAAAACACATACAGCATAACTACACTAGTTCAATAAATTCCCAAACAAATGACAAATAAATCAAACACACAGCATGACTAATGTAGTTTCATCCCTGAACGAATGACTCTTATGAACCAGTTCTTTTTAGTGAATCAAACAGTTTGTAACTAATTTCGTTTGATTCCTTAACCTACACTTGTTTGACTTGTTCTTGATTCACTAAAAAGACCAGTTCATAAGAGTCATTTGTTCATGAATCGGACTACATTAGTCACTCCGTATGCGTTTGATTATAAAGAACCGCTTCAAGAGAATCATTCATTCAGAAATCGTTAGTTTTAAGTATTTTGAACAGGTTCTCCTTTCCCGACCGTAACGATCGCACAGGAGTGAATCATTAAACAGGAAGCAGTAGTGATTCAGCAGGTAAATCCCTGTGTGTGTGTGTAGGCTCCGGTCCTGCAGTACCTGTACTATCTGGCTCAGGTGGGCATCGCGATGTCTCCGCTCAGCAACAACAGTCTGTTTCTGAGTTACCACCGCAACCCTCTGCCCGAGTATCTGTCCCGCGGCCTGATGGTGTCGCTGTCCACCGACGACCCTCTGCAGTTCCACTTCACTAAGGTGAGCCGCGGCGCTCCAGATCACCTGCTTCAGGTTAAACGCGTGATGAGCCGTACTACAGAATGTGTGTGTGTGTGTTTCAGGAGCCTCTGATGGAGGAGTACAGCATCGCCGCTCAGGTGTGGAAACTGAGCTCATGTGACATGTGTGAACTGGCCAGAAACAGTGTGTTAATGAGCGGCTTCTCACACAGGGTAACAGCACACACACATTCAAATATACACGCACACAAATACACATTAATACATTATTATATATATATAATATATATGGGTCATTGACGAAGGTTGAGGTTTTTAAAAGTGAAAAAAATTTCCACAAAAGTAATTTGGTTTATTCAAAATTCGGTTTTACAGAATGACTCTTTCGGTTGTACCAAATGACGATATTTTCAAGCAATGCTAACAAGCTAAGTTAGCTAGCTAGCAAAAGGACAATCAAACATTTTATATTTAGAACAAGTTTTTTAAATATTACAGTGGTTGTACCAAATGACGATATATTCAAGCAATGCTAACAAGCTAAGTTAGCTACTAACAAAAGGACAATCAAACATTTTATATTTAGAACAAGTTTTTTAAATATTACAACATTTTCCCATGTTTTAAAGTGGTTGTACCAAATGACGATATTTTCAAGCAATGCTAACAAGCTAAGTTAGCTAGCTAGCAAAAGGACAATCAAACATTTTCTATTTAGAACAGGTTTTTTTAAATATACAACATTTTCCCATGTTTTAAAGCGGTTGTACCAAATGACGATACATTCAAGCAATGCTAACAAGCTAAGTTAGCTAGCTAACAAAAGGACAATCAAACATTTTCTATTTAGAACAGTTTTTTTTAAATATTACAACATTTTCCCATGTTTTAAAGCGGTTGTACCAAATGACGATATATTCAAGCAATGCTAACAAGCTAAGTTAGCTAGCTAGCAAAAGGTCAATCAAACATTTTCTATTTAGAACAGGTTTTTTTAAATATACAACAACATTTTCCCATGTATTAAAGCGGTTGTACCAAATGACGATATTTTCAAGCAATGCTAACAAGCTAAGTTAGCTAGCAAAAGGACAATCCAACATTTTATATTTATAACAGGTTTTTTAAATATTACAACATTTTCCCATGTTTTAAACCGGTTGTACCAAATGACAATATTTTCAAGCAATGCTAACAAGCTAAGTTAGCTAGCTAGCAAAAGGACAATCAAACATTTTATATTTAGAACAAGTTTTTTAAATATTACAACATTTTCCCATGTTTTAAAGCGGTTGTACCAAATGACCTGATGTTTCGGGATGATGTTTCGTATGAGCAGGAGAACACATTAATTTTTCATATAGTAAAGAGAGAGTTCGTTACTTTGCTTCACGACCGTGTGGTCCTTGCAGGTGTCTGAATGATGTCACATCCTGTCACATGGCATTGACAACATGACTTGATCCAAAATGGTCCCTTTATATTGATTGCTCCGAATCACAAAAGTGAAATTCATTTTTTCGAAATTTTCTCATTACAAAGCAACGACTTCTACAATAAGAATAAAAATATATATATACATTTACTACATTTAAGATATTATAATCACAAATGAACTGTATTGACCTTTGGACGGTTAAACCAAATGACACAATCTTTAAAATACATTTATATGTCACAAAATATAATTAAAACCTTCTGGATTCAATAAAAAAAAAGTTTTTCAGCAAGGAATTACTCTTTGTCAGTGAAATATTCATTAAATCACATACTTTTCATTTGTCCTCATCTATTATATCTGTGTCTCAGGCTAAGGGTTATTGGCTGGGTCCCAACTACAACAAAGAGGGTCCGATCAGTAACGACATCCGCCGCACAAACGTCCCCGACATCCGCGTGTCGTACCGACACGAGACGCTGTGCGAAGAACTTCACCTCATCACGCAGGCCGTCCGAACGCAGGAGCTGGACCGCATCGAGGAGGAGGACATGCTGTCCTTCACGCCCGGCCAATCTACGGCCCCGCCCACATTCTCACCTGTCCAATCAGCACGCTAGAGAAGCCATTCCCCCACCCACATCCAATCAACACGCGAGAGATGAGCCACAGCCCCGCCCACCCTCACCTGTCAAATCAGCACAGTAGAAATGAGCCATGACCCCGCCCACATTATCACCTGTCCAATCAGCACGCCAAAGAACTGTGCAACATCAGGACCAAAGCATCATTCCCTACATCAGTCCACGTCATTTCAGTGCATGTTTAGAGACTTCTCAGCTATGCATCGATGTAATGCAACGAGCGCAAGCGTTTTTCGTTATACCTCGTGATGACATCACAGCTCCCTCACGTGCCTTTTACTTTCGCTGCTTTTATTTCAAACGTGTCTTTTAATCTCTGATTCTGTCAAGCTGTCGATTTCTTCATCAATGTGAAGGTTTTATTTTCTCTGATGGCCGAACTGTTCTAGACGCGTTACGAATCTCCTCCGCTCCTGCGGGAGGCGCCGTCGAGCCAAAACGAGCGGCATTTTTCTAGCTCCCGTACGCTCGCGGTTTACACATCTATATGAAGGTAGTTTACGTAGATCTTCCTCGTACGCTAGATACACATGACGCCTGACGGTTCGTCGCTAGTTCCACGACAGACGCATTTCCAGATCCCGCTACTTTTAGTTGAACGTTAAACCGACTGTTAATCTTTAACAACTAAGTATTGAGATCTTCCCACAAATAAAGCGCACAAATCATGAGATCAAAACAGCATGATTTATAGACATCAGCATGCTGATCGAGCAAAGCATGAGGTTCAACATGCTAGGACGTAAATGATCACAAGTAATAGTATAAAATATATGTATATCTTTATTTTTTGTGAATGAGATTGTTAGTCTACAAGAGTACTGATCAGAAACAGAGTATTTTATTCAAATCAATAAAGCATGTGTGTATTCAATCTCCTCTGGGTTCTTCTTTGCGTCAAACCTAAAAACTGTGATTATATACAAATCAGACGCTCCTGATCTTCAAAACCAGCTCCGACTATGAATAAATATGACGTCCTTCAGGATCCATTAACCGCTCCGGCTGTCGACAGGAAGTTTGCGGCCTCAGATCAACGGTCTCACTTCACTGGCCATCTGGAGAGAGGATATGACGTCACACACTTCAGTTTGACATCATGTGTGCGATTATGAAGGTCCGTAACTCACCGCAAGGGCTGATTTGATGTTCTGGAGCTGGTAGAAAACGCGTCCGCCCTCCTCCGGACAAACGGTCTTGAGCTCGTCACGCGTCATTCCCAGCAACATGGAGCCGGAGATGCCTCCTAAACACCGGACCGTACTGAGACACACACAGAGTTTATACACAAAAACATTTCATTATGAGTTGTCCGAGTTCAGATTAAGGAACTAGCATGCTAGTGGTTCTTAACTGGTTTGGCCATGGGACCTACATTTTCCCTATGTGGCCCAAATTGTTAGGAATTTGAACCAAGAAAATGCCATCAGAAGTGCCATCCTTTTACTTAACATACATGAACCACTTCAGTCAAAGAAACATGTATTCTGGAAACTATACCATGGTAAACGTGAAGCTAACACACAACACAACTCTTACTTAATTTTACGACGTCGAGTGCTTGTAATTCCGTTTGCTCTTTATTATGGAACAATATACAGCGTGCGCCTCCAAATTTGCGCGCGCATTTAAAGAGTGCGCGCCGAGAGCGTCGTCATGTCTGACAGGACAGGAATTTCCGTTTTTCTGAGGTAAGAGATATTTTATTTCGTTACAAAAATAACGACACTGAGATATAGCCTGACAACGTCTAATACTATTTCAGGATAACGCTTTTCTCGGGCACTCTTTAGTTAAACCACCTGACAGAACTGACTGCTTTCGCGCGCGTCTTTCAAAATAAAAGTCTCGCATCAGAAAAACATTACTTCACACTTTTTGTTGTTGTTTCTTTGACGATCCGCGACCAACTCAAAACGGGTCAAAATGGTGGTTTTGCGTACTAGTTTCACACACTCGTTTTTTTTTAAATAGTATGCAGTACATAGTATATACTGTGCAGTACGCAAACAGATTTTCCTTACATTTTACTGAAGCCCTTGTGCTCCAGCCAGGCTCGGACTTCCTCCGGGCGGGATTTTTTGGTGAGTCCAGGTGCAGATGGAGTTTCCTGCGGGTCGTGAAGTGAAGTTTATGATTGTGAACACGTGCAAATCAGATTAACAGGACTAGACATGTACATCACGGATACGTACAGGTTTGGCCTCCTGCTGCGGAAGCTGAAGCATGTTGTTGGGGACGTAACCGACCTGCCCCTTCTGATTCCTCACCTTCCACCACTGCTTAGACATGTCCAGCAACTACAACACACACAACTTTAGAGACTATTTTCTTTGTAAAGTTATTACAGACACGCCGTCAGTTGATAAAACTCAAAATCACACATGTATGTGTCTGCAGTCGCTCACCTGTAGTTCTTCTCCTTTACTAATGGAGAGCTCGCGCGCATTACGCGCCGTGAAATCGAACACCGCTCGCATGAAGCTCACCGGCAACTCCTCTGAGCTGCAAAACACACTCCGTTACACACTGAAAGTACAGCTCCTATACTAAAACACTGAAGTATATCAGTACCTTTCCTGAGCTTCCTGGGGTAATTTGTTGCTCTGCACCAAGAAAAAGGAGCAACAAACTATTAAAGAATTTGGATAAAACGCTTCTCGTGTCATTAAGTGCTCAGTGTTTGTTTGTACCATTTGTCGCGTCATGGATTGCCGTGGTGGTTCTCGGCTGCTGGTGTTTGTGTTGGTCGGCTCTGGGTTTCTAACGGCCGGCGGCTCCCAGCCGTCATCAAACACCGGCGTGAACGTGGGAATATCTTCATCGTCCTCCGGCCACTTGGTGCTTCATCAGACACAGAAACATGATGTCAAACACAGTGAGCCTGACGTGTGCGTGTTTGAGGGAGTCCAGATGATGGAGAAGTTGCTGGTGTTTTACCTGGGGATGTTCCAGGCGTCTCCCAGCGACTGCCACAGATGATCCTCCTCTGCCGTGGCCTCTTCACTGAGGAAGAGGATACACTCCGGCTCAAAGAGAGGAGCCACGATAGACGGCGGGAGATCCTCATTACAGTTAAACACTATCTACACACAGATAGAAACACATGTTAGCTAAAGAACCACGTGTTCATATACGACAGACAGTCGGACGTCTCACCAGGTCCAGTATAGAGAACAGACAGTGTGTGAGTTCAGCAGCGCTGGGGTTTTCAATCTTTCCCTTCAGTGTGGCCTGATGAACAGATTATGTGACATTATGATAATATAATTAATATATATCAATCTTTGCTATAAATATTAGACAGATAGATAAAAAAAACCCAGAGTTAAATCAACTCTGCTCAGATAACATTTGGTCCCTCTCTAAATAGTGTTAAAGTAACACTCTTCAGAGATTGAATGTCTTTTATCTTCAGTTGATTTAATCTAACACTGTGGCTGAAGTCAGTTGTAGTTCTTGTGTTTCTCTTTTCTTCAGTGATTCTGCTTGTTAACAGCAGGTGTTCATCATTAATGTTCAATCATCGCTTAATTATCTCATTAACTTTAACTCCGCTTCAGTGTTACTTTAACATTAGAGAGGGAGCAAATGTTATCTGAGCAGAGTTGGGGTTTTTACTGTATATAATATAAAATGGAACTCGTGACTTCAGCTCTTCTATTTCACACACCAGCAGGTTAAAGGCCATCTTGATTTTCTGCAAACAGACTTCGAAGTCTTCATCCGGCGGCATCCCCTTCACAACTTCAGCAGGAAACACGCCAGGAGAGCATTAGTGTTCATAAACACATCTCATCGAATTCAGTTCGATGAATCATTTTGCTCACCTTTCTGCTTTTTCTTCTTTTTCTTTTTGTTCATTTTTGGAGCGACGGCTGTCAATCGGTCCATGAATGCTTCGATGTCGTTAATAAGATGATTCAGGATGTCCTGCACACAGACGAGTCATCTTCATTTCTCATCTACACATCAACACTGAAGGATTCTGTCACAAACACTCACCACGTTCCTCTCTCTCTCGGTGTATGGCCTCGGAGGGGCCGGGGCCGGTTGTGGGGGAGTGTCTTCTACACGAGGGGGTGGAGCCACTGCCTTCATATGGGTGGAGTTATTTCTGGAGGCAGGTGGAGTTGGGGCAGGACTCTCATCTGGACAGCGCAAACAAACAGTGTGGGTTTAAGTATAAAAAGTACGTCGTGATGGTAAAGTACGTAATTTAAAGTATATAATAACTAGGGCCGGCACAATTCGTCGATTCTCAATACGCGATACAATGAACCTGTATCGATTCTGATATTTTCTCTCCCGAATCGATTGGGAGCTTAGTTTTAACAGCAGATGGCTCTCTAGGTTCGTTTTTAACTGCACACTCAAATGCTCACAAAGAGGAGTGGTGGAGAGCGATCACGAACAGAGTACGGGTGTTTCTGAAGCAGTGCCATCTGCTGTTGAAAACTAAGCTCAGAATTGATTCGAGAGAGGATCACGATACATCCCATCCCTTATAATAACGTGCACTATTGATACTAAGCGCAAGAGATTGTGGGAAATCTTAGCCTAAAGAGCAAGCAGGGATATATATATATTTGAAATTAGTAGTAGTAGGTAATTCGGGTACTTTTTGTCCACTCTTTTATGAGAACTGTGAATTTGGACATACTACTTTTGTCACATACTGTTTTTTACCTACTATATAGTAGGGAAGTATGCGATTTTGGATATAGCCTATGTGTCCCTGCTTGCTCTTTAGGATAATATTTCCAAATATTACCCACAATCTCGAAGAAGAATACTAAACAAGTTCCATTTCTGAAGAAAATGAGAGTGGTGCTTGCTGAGGCAGGTGCTAGGGGGGTTCTGCGTTGTTGCAAAAGAGCCAACTCCCAAGCCTGTACAATGCTCTGAAGCTGAAATATGGTGTGTTCATGTTCTTATATGGTTGCTAGGGCACTCTAAATGGTTGCTAGGGCATGGCTACAGTTACCACGGTGATACAGACTAGTTTCAAAAGGCCAATCCCCGTGTCTCTATGATAATGTAGTGCTGAGATATGGCTTTTTCATGCTGCCGTACGGTTGCTAGGGTGTGGCTAGACAGTTACCAGGCTGAAACTAACACACTGGTTGTGTATTTGGATAATTAAGGACTACTTGCCACTCTGAGTCAAAAGAGGCCACCCACTTGTCTCTACGATGATCTGGAGATATCCCTCTCACCTTTCTTCACTGGAAGTCTATGGGGTGGTTGCTAGGGTGTGGCTATGACACTGTTACATCACTACATATTGGCTGCTTGCTAGGTGATATCAACGTCTCGATGATATTCTCAAGCAGAGTTTATAGTGTCATGGTCGGCTCACAAGCCAAAAGGTCCTGGGTTCAGATCCCGGACGAGCCCCCATTTTTTCTCCTTCTTTTAGGACTTTTTGGGGACTTTTTCGTCCGCCGGGCTAACATCATACAACTGATCACTTATAAAAGTCAAACCAGTGTTCCCCTCAATAAGCCCCAAGATTTGACACCTTACTCATGAGTCTAAGACAAACAGTGCGGGATGAGTTAGGTGCCGAACTTTTGTACAGATGTAGAAGCAGCATGTGAGATAGCTTTGCAAGCACCACTAATTAAAAGTACACCGTTCTTGCATTTTCTCACCATAATCCGGAACGGCCCACTGTTCTGGAGGTGATCTCTGAAGAATCAGCTCGGGTGGAGGCGAGGATCTTCGTGAATTTCTTTGCATGGCGTTTCCTACACCGGCTTTACTGCAGAATCAAACAAATTCATGTCAGCGCCACATTTGGAGGTCGTTAGTGATCGGTTGGAGCAGGATTTCATCCGCTAACCTGACGTTACTCTGTCTGTGATCATCCCTCTGGTTCTCCAGATGCCGCTCCAGGTCTTTCTTCATATAATCCGCCTGAGCAACAAATGAAAACAGCCGATTATCATCAGCGATGCTTGGGCCGGCCTGAGAGAGTCATGAACTCACCCTGAGAGACTCGCTCTGGAACAGGAAGACGTTGACGGCCCGACTGCCTCGGTCCTGGACAGAGACGGTCAGCAGAGAGTCGTACGGGCTCTCGTCCAGAACGGCCTTCAGATCCAGAACGCTGCTCAGCGGCCACGAGTCCAATACCTCCTGAAACACCGGCAGCAGCAGAAGAGAAACCCAGTGAGATCACATTAACATCTCAAACGTTCTCTCCAAACTGAGTGTTTGAGAAGAGATTCACCTGGCTCTCGATGTCCAAGAGCCTCAGCGCTCTGTCCCGCACCTCCAGGAACATGTCCTGACCCCACACACGGCCCGTGGCGTCCAAGTACTTCAGCCGTTCCAGACAGTCATCCACGTCACTCACCTGCTGCCCGTCCAGCTCACAGGTGAACAGATGCTGTGGAGGAAAGAGGCAGAGTGAGTGATCGGTCATGTATTGGTCACATGATGATGATGATGACGATCTTCACCTCCACTCGGTGATGGAACTGATGCATCTGTCTGTTAATGGAGTCAGCGTATTCCTTCCTCTGATCTACAGAAAACACACACACACATTCACCAAACAACGACAAACACACAAATACAATAATAAATGCACAAATAAAACACCAATACACAATCATTGAATTAAAATCAAATTATATATAAAAATGTATAATATTTAAACATTTATTAAACAAGTTATTCATAAATGATATAATAAATTAAAATACTTGTTCAATATATTTAGACTTAGATAACCAATTTAGTATATAATTTGTAGAATTTTAATATATAAAAAAATAACAACGTTAAGAAAAATTCACAATAAATGACAAACAGGTAAAATTAATAAACAACAAAAAAATTAATTAAAGAACAAGTAATATTATACTTTAACATACACACAAACAAACGCACAATAACACAACAAACATACATCAAAAATACAAACAAACACCTGGAGATTTGTGTTATCAGGTTTATTGGTTTCAGTCTTATTCTATTTCTGTAACAGATTCTCATTCAGTGGGAAAAACATCCGTGTCCAGCGTCCGATTACGAACATGTCTATAAATAACACACAGTTACGTAAAAGTTCAATGACTAACATCAGATTAGCCGCTGTAATGATCAACTCGTGACCTCACAGGATCAGAACTCACGGTATATTGATTTAGCGCTGGGTCTGGACAAACCCGTCAGCTCCGCGTACATCTCCTCCGCCCCTGTCACACTACAGGAGACGACAGTTAAACACACACACGTCTGATGATTGATACTGCACAAGAATCACATTCAATCCTCACCTGGACCGCAGCGATTCTGTGTTACTGCCCGACCAGCCGAACGGACTCGAACCCTGCAGCATGACTACAGCACCTGGGCTCAATGTCAATCACCAGGAAATCGCAGTAACACCTGCAAAACAAACGTGCTGTGATCATAATGCAATGGATTCAACTTGTAATACTTTTATTTATACATTCGTACACGCACACAGGGCCTAAAACTAGCTTTTTGCCACATCTGCCAATGGACTTCAGAAAAACGTTTTTTAACGGCCATGAAACATGACATTTTAGAAACCTGTGAAACTTCACAATTCTCTATTCTAATACCAATACCACAACTAAAACTGCTGGCCCAACTACAGGGCTGGGTCGGTTACTTTTAACATGTATTTCTCTACAGATTACAAAATACATGCTTTAAAAAGTCATTTGTAACGTATTTCGTTACATTACTCAAGTTTAGTAACTTCATCTGAATACTTTAGAATACTTTGGAATACTAATAAGTGTGAAACAAACACAAAAAAGATCATTGTGAGTTTTTATCTCACAATTCTGACTTTTTCCCTCAGAATTGCGTGATATAAAGTTGAAATTGTGAGTTATGAAGTCAGAATTATGAGATATAAACTGACAATATTGAGAAAAGTCAGAATTATGAGATATAAACTGACAATATTGAGAAAAGTCAGAATTATGAGATAAAAACTGACAATATTGAGAAAAGTCAGAATTATGAGATATAAACTGACAATATTGAGAAAAGTCATAATTATGAGATATAAACTCACAATATTGAGAAAAGTCAGAATTATGAGATATAAACTGACAATATTGAGAAAAGTCAGAATTATGAGATATAAACTCACAATATTGAGAAAAGTCAGAATTATGAGATAAAAACTGACAATATTGAGAAAAGTCAGAATTATGAGATATAAACTCACAATATTGAGAAAAGTCAGAATTATGAGATATAAACTCACAATATTGAGAAAAGTCAGAATTATGAGATAAAAACTGACAATATTGAGAAAAGTCAGAATTATGAGATATAAACTGACAATATTGAGAAAAGTCATAATTATGAGATATAAACTCACAATATTGAGAAAAGTCAGAATTATGAGATATAAACTGACAATATTGAGAAAAGTCAGAATTATGAGATATAAATTCACAATATTGAGAAAAGTCAGAATTATGAGATATAAATTCACAATATTGAGAAAAGTCAGAATTATGAGATATAAATTCACAATATTGAGAAAAGTCAGAATTATGAGATATAAGTGAAAGTCGTGACGTGTTGTCAAGTATGGTGACCCATACTCGAAATTGGTGCTCTGCATTTAACCCATCCCAAGTGCACACACACAGCAGTGAGTAGTGAACACACACATACACACACAGTGAACACACACCCGGAGCAGTGGGCAGCTATTGCGACAGCGCCCGGGGAGCAATTAGGGGTTAGGTGTCTTGCTCAAGGGCACTTTAGTCATGGTATTGAAGGTGGAGAGAGTGCTGTTTATTCACAATCCCCACTTTCAATTCCTGCCGGCGTGGGAATCGAACCCGCAACCTTCTGATTACAAGCCCAACTCCCTCACCATTAGGCCACAACTACTATAAACTCACACACTAAATTCACAATTACAAGAAAGTTTATATCTCCCAATTCTGACTTTATAACTTGCAATTGTGAGTTTAAATCTCGCAATTCTGAGAAAAAGAAGTCAGAATTGTGAAATTGTGAGAGAAAAAAACAAATTGTGAGAAAAAGTCGCAGTGACGAGTGAATTATAAAATGACTCCCAAAACATGAAAGTGAACTCAATCGTTCTGACGTTGAACTTGGAAGCGCTGGATGTAAAACAACGTATGAGAACGACAGAAGAGAAGAGATTGATGAATAAAGTAATTTTTGCACACCAAGTATTGTGGTCTCTTGATCCGACGCATTACGTCGACTGTTTTAACCACGTCTTTACTTCCTTTCTGGAGCTTGAAAGTGTGGATTATATTGCTAGAGTCATAAACCTCATCAAAAACATCTTCATTTGTGTTCTGGAGATGAACGAAGGTGAGGAATGACACGAGAGCGAGGAACTCATGACAGAAACTTCACTTTTGGGTGAATTAACCCTTTAATCCTTATTAAAGTGGAACAAGTTATTTAGAAAAGAGCAGTTGATTAACATTATACTCTCATTTGGCGAGCGTTCATTTTAGACACCACGATATTTACAAGGTACTTCGAAGAATACCATGGTATACTCGCAAAAAAGTACCATAAGCTCTCAAAGTACCATAGATTTACCAAATGACACCATCACTGTGCCGTGGTACTTTTGAGAATACCGCAGTATTTACATGGTACTGTACGGTTAAGAATATTGAGGCTTTTTAATGTGATTTTAAAATACCAAGTACCATGTGATGCCATTATAAAGTTCCATTTTGTTGACGGTACTGAATTTCATGTCTTTTCAACATTAAAACTATGGTTTTACCCTTATGGTATTGTAAAGTATGTCAAAAATACCATGGTTTTTCAAACTCATGTAAAGTTTTATGGCATTCCCATTGTGTACATTTGATACGGGTAAAGCGAGGAATGAACCGTGCGTAGGTTCATCTGATCATCTGCTGGAGATCTGCGCAGGTTTATAAGCTCATAAATCAAGATCTCTCATTTGTTTTGAGGAGCGTCAGGAACATGAAACAACACGAGAACATAATGACAAAACCCAAAACACTGATGATAAACTGATGATAAACTATCAAACCATGATCGTTTTATATATATTAGTGTCTGAGCTTTTTTGAGAAGATCTAAACATCTAGACTTCTAACCTTGACAGACACCAGAGACCATCAGAAGTCATCTAATAAAGAAGAAACCCTTCCAGAGGAGATCAGATGTATTAATCGAGATCTTTCTCACCTGTGCGTCGAGCTCTGTGGTTTCTCCTGCGCGTTAGATCATACTCCGCTCGACGTGATGAACGGAGGAACAGGAAACTCCCGTGAGACACGGGGTCCAAAGTCTGACGCGAGCAGCGTCTTAAAGGAGCTCAGAGATCAGATGGGTGGACACATCCACAGAAACACAACCATAACTGGAGGTCACAGATCTGATCAAACCCCAAACCTCGACACACAGAGGTACTTGACCAGCAACACTAGTTACGAGAGTCTGAACGTCTTTGATAAGTAAATCGTTTAACAATCCGTTTAATCTGTTCTGAATCATCATCCTCCTCCTCCTCCTGGTTTTACATTAACAACTGAATCTGAGAGTCAGATTTCATTCCACCAGCCTGAAACGACAAAAACACTCAGTCCGTTTGTGCATTTTTCATTTTATTTGATAAATCTAAGTAACAGTATTACACAAATCTACACGATGGCATGTCAAATACATAATACGGTTAAAAAACTAGATGATATTCAACCCCGAAAGTGCGAAAAACCACATGACAGTTTGATTATAAGCGTAACATACATCATCATCAGCAGTAAAAATACAATAATGTGGTTAAAATCCTATTATATTGGGTGAAGCTGAAGCGATAAGCATCAGACATTAGTTCCGGCTGGTAAAAGTACATGTGGGCGGACGTTCGGCGTGGCTGATCATTAACACGCTAGACTTTGACCCGGCGACGGTCGCACACTAAAACCCTCAGAAACACCACAGTTTCAGAGTCTCAAAAGAGTTTTGAGTACTTGTGGTTAAAATCACGGACGGGTCGGAGCGGGTCACTGCGTCTGCAGCGCCGGCGGGAGGTGGAGGCCGGCGCCGGGCGGCAGGGGCCAGTTCTCCTGCCCCTGATGCGTCTGCAGGAGCCGGTAGAGCTGCTTGAGGTGCGTGACGATGTTGTCTTTGATGTCGGGGATGGAGATCTGCAGCCGCACACTTCCGCTGTCGAACGAGCGCGTGCAGTCGCCCGAGAACATCTCGCTGATCATGCGCGCCACCACCGGGACCACCTGCCAACACAAACACCGTGAGCGCCGTGAGCTGCAAGAACATCATCGGAGATGATGGCCTTGATGCATCAAGATGGGAAAAACGATCACGTAGCTCAAAGATAGCTTAAAAAACAACGTTTTGAGGAGCTAATCACGGCTGGACTCTGCATTAGAGCTAATCAAACAAACAGTAGCTAGCATGAACACTAAAAGCGATAAAACAAAAACGCAAATTCATTCTCTATGGAACAGCAGAAATACAGCGGTTACCCCGGTAAACACGCTGTGTGTCCGAAATAACACAGAAAAACAGTTTGACGGCCTGATCATTTGGCGCATCTAT
Organism: Opsariichthys bidens; assembly: GCA_037194245.1. Taxonomy (NCBI): domain Eukaryota; kingdom Metazoa; phylum Chordata; class Actinopteri; order Cypriniformes; family Xenocyprididae; genus Opsariichthys; species Opsariichthys bidens. The sequence continues at coordinate 1,138,392 of CM074291.1, read as the reverse complement.
AAAAATTATAATAATTAAATTGCAATAGTCACTGAAATGAAAAAGTGCATTATAAGCATTATAGTTGTAGATTTTCTAGCTGTTATTGCTTAAATAGCTAATAATGACATCATTATGAGTAGTCGAAACACTCTCTGATTTTCCATTTATTTAGATCTGCCTTTTTAAAATATTTTATATTTCATTTATATTAGTTTATTATATTAAGTCCATAATTCCTTCACTGATACCTTTAATACAGTAATAAACGCATCAGTCGGTTTCCAAAAGTAAAAACATACATTATAAACCGGTTAAAGACAGCAACGAGATTAATCCATAGTATTTGCTTCTGTTGAAGCCGTCAGACCACATTATTATTATTATTATTATATATATATATATATATATATATATATATATATATATATATATATAATTATTATTATTTATTATTATTATATATATATATTATTATTATTATAATTATATATATATATATGTATTATTATTATTATATATTATTATTATATATATATTATCATTATTATAATTATTATATATATATATATATATATATATATATATATATATATATTATTATAATGTATATATATAGATATATATATATATATATATGTATTATTGTTATTATTTTTGTTATTATTATATATAATTATTATTATTATTATTATACCAACATTTTTAAAATCACGTTTAACAGAGGAATTTGTGGTGAAAAAACTACATTACCCATTATGCCGAACAGAAAATCCCGCCAATCGAAACAAGCAAAACATCCCAAAAGATCATTAGCTCCACCCATTTCCATCAACCAAACAAATAACGTGTTTAAATGTGTAGTTTTATATTTCTCCACTTTTAACTCGATTATGCTGTTTGCAGTGCTTCATGGGATTGTAGTTCTTCCTATCGCTGAAGCCTTTGGGTTCACATTCTTGTACACTTTTGACCCATTTTCAAATACTTTTTCATTTTTTTAGCGTTGTGCTTCTCCTTGGCTCGGTTCATGGCTTATAGCGCTTTTAAATGATTTCGGAACCGACGAAACTGAAAAAGTGGGCGGGCACTAACGCTCTCTAGAGCAGAGATTCCCACCGTTTCCCATAATGCAACACTTCGCACGTCGGCGGGCGAAACGTCTCACCTGCACCATGATGAGCTTCCTCTCTCTGGGTCTGCCGTCGGGCCACTCCTCCCCGAAACACAGGTGAATGTCGTAGAGCGGCGGCTCGGACGAGGACTGACTGCGCTGGTGAGTGATGACGCCTGCACAACCGGCACAAACACAGCATCAGAAACAGGTTCACGCTCCCACACAAACACCACAGGTTGACGCAGCCGCTCACCGCTGAGGAAGGACTCCAGGCAGAAGAGCTTGACCCTGTGCTGGCGCTCGATGAGGTTGGGCATGTTGGGGTTGGGCGCGCAGGGGCCGGACCAGTACACTTTACACTGGCACAGCCGCACGGCGTAGATGTCGTGTCCGCTCACCTCCAGGATGAGGCCGCGGTCCATGACGTCCAGCAGGCGGCTGGTGAAGACGCGCTGCTTGTCGTTGGTGATGTGTTCGGTGGGGGGGAAGCGCACCTGCTCCAGACTGATGGGCCCGAACAGCTCCTCCTGATTGGCGATCGGCCCCAGATCGCCGTAGAACAGCCGGCAGCCCTGCGGGTTACTCACGATCACCGGCGGACACACCTCCTTACCGCGGTAATAGAACTGAACCTCCAGATCCGTCACTGCAAACACACACACACAGTGCATTAGGGGTGCTGTTATTATTTCAACTAAAACTATTAAAAATACAACAAATTAAACCGAATTAGCAGATCAAAAATATCAAAAGCACAACAAAATGACCAAAAACGATGCTAGAAACATCAAACTTTCAAATGCATTTAACTCAATAAATCATATGTTTATTTAATCTTCGTTTCCATATTGGGCTACACAAATTATAATTTCAAATCAGTCGATTAAACACTTCACTTTTACCTTTCTTAATGGATACTTTACATTTTTATTAATTTTATTGGCATATTTAAAATGGAAAAAACTTAAAATTGTCAACATGACACATCAAATTTATCATAATTACCAAGTTTGTATCATTCATAATGTGTCATTAAACCTTCTTGATGGTTCATTTATTTACAAATGACTATTTATTAATATGTTGTACATTTTTATTGTCATAGGGGAACAAAAAAAGAATTTATGATGGAAAAGTCAATTAAATTTTTTTAATTTATAATGCATATTATTCAACAGGCATCAGTAGATGATAAAGACCTTAATGGCATATCAGCTGACATTAAAGTGTGTGTCTAATGTGGTGCGTGTAGGTGCATCAAATATGTGTGTGTGTGTAACGTGTGTGTGTGTGTGGTTGTTTGTGTAACGTGTGTGTGGGTAACATGTGAGTGTGTATGTGTAACGTGTGTGTGTGTGTGTAACGTTCGTGTCTGTTTGGGTGTAACGTGTGTGTGTGTGTGTGTGTGTGTGTGTGTGTGGGTAACGTTCGTGTCTGTGTGGGTAACGTGTGGGTGTTTGTGTAACATGTGAGTGTAATGTGTGTGTGTGTGTGTGGGTTGTTACTGGGCAGAGAGCTGATCCAGGTCTCCGGAGTGGCGAACATGCCGTCGAAGGCCGTGGGCGTCTGGAGCTCCATGGGCGGCGGTTGCATCTCCACAGGCGGCGGCTGCATCTCCACGTCCAGCGGCTCCTTCTTAGGCCACACCTCCGCAGGGGGAGGGGGAGGAGGGCAGCTGGCCGGCTGCATCGGAGACACGGAGCCCGGAGGAGTCCAAACCGGAGCGTGCGGCGAGGAGCTAATCCCTGAACAGGAGCATACGCCAGTCAAATAAAACCTAAAATATGTCGCATCAAACACATGCAGAACGTCTCTGGAAGTGACATTTCAACATGCTTTAAAGAGCCGGGATTAAGTTTTATCCCAGTACCGTGGGGTGGATATGGTGGAGGAGGTTCAGGAGTGTCAGGAACGTCGTCTTCATCGCCGTCTGTCTCATACGTGGTCACTGAACCTGAGACAGAACGAAATGATGTACAAGATGTTACATCGCAGTCACATGACATCATTATGCACGCTTAATTCAGCAATTAAAAATGATCACTTTGAAGTGCAAAAATATTATAAAAACAATTCATAATAAATGAAAAAATATTTCAATTAATTAATAAAAAAATGAAGTCATAATATTTTTAAAAAAATACCAAGAAAAATGTCTTTTTTATATATAAATCAACTAAAAAGTCACAATATTAATAACATGTGTAAATAAAGTTGTACTTTTTAATTATTAACAATAATAAATAATACGACTTTTACAAGTATAACAAGCTTTGCAAATTGTTTTTCACTGCTTTAGGGCACATTTTTCTTTTAACCATTAAAAATTGACAGTGTTTCAGCCTTTAAGACAAATAATTCAAATTAATTCAGATAATTAAATAAATGTTTAATCTGAATAATTAAATGATCCATTACTTGTTTTACTTAATTCAAGTCAACAACAGCTCATATTATATTAAACTATATTGCTGGCAGAATAACAGGGTGATTATTAATTAATATTCACACTTATGAATTATTCCTCTGCAACAGAGGAAATTCATCAATATTTATAATTTACAATGTCGGGTTTATTAGAGAAATAGATCAGGATCTGCGAAATATGAAGCTGCATGAAAATATGACCTACATTATAAGATGTATTAAAAACAAACAAATAATTCCTGACCTGCAGAGATCAGCTGAAATATGATTCACGTGTTTGACGGGAAATCCAGTGTGTGTTTGTTGACTCTCTGTGTGTGTGTGTGTGTGTGTGTTACCTGGGTTACTGAGCGTTTGTGGAATATCACACACGTCGTAGATCTTCAGCGGGTTCATGGGAACCTCTTTGGTGCCGTCATAGATGAGGTTGAACTCGCGGCTCTTGTTCAGAGCACATCTCAGCTGAGCTTTCCACTTGGCCGGATCCGGCTCGTCCACTCCTTCCTGGTACTTCCCGGTCTCCACGGCCCAGGCCTAGAAAACACACACACACACACACACACACACACGGATCAGTCCCGGTCCCTGCCGCACTCCGGCCTCAGGATCTCCATCGCTCACCTTAAAGATGGTGTTTTCCTCTTCCTGTTGGGGCGTGTGACGCGTGGCGTGTTTCCATGGGATCTGGAAGCGTTTGGCCTCGCGGTCCATCCAGACCAGCCCGGGAAACGTCCCGTTGTCCACCTGAGCCACCAGCCAGGGCTTGAGCCGGACACGACGCGGATGAGACGACATGCTTCTGGAAAAAACACATAAATGACCTTAAAATTAGTAGAATAAACCACAGTCTACAAATATGACACACAGATACTCCATTTTGTTGCTCTTAAATTCTATATAAATATTCTTGTTTATTGTGTATGTGACGTTTTAAACAATTTTAAATATTTAATAAAATATATATATATTTTTATTATTATTATTAGCAGCAGTAGAGTTCATTGACTACTCAACTTGACTGAAAACACAAATCATATTAATAATCGGACTTTATTATGATCTTTTATTCAGCGCGTGATCGGAAATATTACCGAGTAAATAAAGAGGCGGTGACGTTCGATGCCAAAGCACGAAAATCTCTTTCCCGCCGATAAAAAAAAGTTACAATTCCGATAGTACAGCATATTTGAGAGCATTATATTGTTTAAACGAGAGTAAAAAACTTGAAATATTAGATTTAAATGTGATATAAATATTAATGAGACTCACCTGAGGGTTTCAGGAAGCGTCAAAGCAGGAAAAAAACCGCAATCCTGAGGCCTTTACCGCCAAAACGAGCTGGTTTATGAATAAACACGGTTAAAGTCCGTGTGTATCGCTCGTAAATCTGCTAATGCGCTCAAACACTCGTCGTGTGTCCGAGTGAAACGGCGTGAAGCGCGTTTCATGTGTGTTTGAATCTCTGCTCGAGAGTTTCACCCTCTGCCGAAACTCAGGTAGAGCGGTGACGTCACGGCATTTCTGCGGCTCACGCGCTCACACGGGCGCGCGCACACAAGGCCCGCGGTCACATCCCAGTGGGAATCAACGTTCACATTCATTGTTCTTAGTAATATCATTATTATGTTAACTTAAAGATTTTACTAGGTTAAATAGTCACCCAGGATAAGCAAAGTACCAATTTGATAAACAATTCAATTCAAGTATAGGCCAATTTATATCAGAGAGGAGCACAAACCTGTGTAGTGCAGAATTATGTGACTGGGGTATGTATTGTCAAAAGCGCTAAATAAACGTGAATCGAATTGAATAAAAAAAATGAATAACATTCTAAGCGAGATATGCTTCCTCGACCCTTATCTCCTCTTTTCCCCCTCCTTTTTATGATTGCAAGAACATACAAAACCAAATAAAGAGTACAATTGAAAATAGTTACAAAATCAGGTAAAAATAGAAATCACACAGTGAAACAGTTTTGGAGTTGATGGATTTAAGGAAAATGTCAGGATTTATGTCAAAACATGGTCGTTTCCAACTTGATCAAAGTTGTCTGGTCATTCCAGTAGGACGTAATGAAATATCCGTCTAATTCTCCTGTTCCCACCAGAAGAGTTAGATAAAAACAAATATTCCCAATCAGATGAACTAACGAAGAAGACTGGGACTAAACTCTTCAAAACAATAACAAATGCGTGATTTGATGAAGCAGTGAATATGGAATCATGGAACTTGTCGATCTAATGATATTTATGGGGATATAATGTTAATGGATGAGTGAATGCATGTTTTTATCATGACTGTGGTTGTGAAGCAGGGCGGGGCCGAGAGTCACGGGCGCGATTGATAATGAGACAGATATCAATGACACACGCGAGTCCCGCGGGATATAAAGAAACGAGGACATTTCATTCCACCGAACTACTCACAAGTGCTGAAATGCTACTCATACAGGTCAGTTTATTTGACGAATTAAAACTGTAAGGAAACGCAGCGCTGTTTCACTAACGTCACACTATCTTACTAAACTGTGTTTGAGTGTGTGGAAAGTTGTAATGTTTAGTATTAGTTTGTTGACTGTATGAGACTTAACAGTAGATTAGATGATCACACTGATGATATTCTAACACTTCGTCGAGTTGAGCTTTATAACGTCGATCAGTCTTATGTTTCCTACATTTGCTTACCTCGTCTAATATCGTTCGAGAGCGCCGTCTCTGTCAAGTCAAAGTTTGTCTTAAAGCTCTCGCCATCTCGGAAACGCCTCGCTGATATTGATCCTCGTTTTATTTCTCCTTTTGTCCCAAAGTTTGCTGTCCATGGTCCATAATGTTTGCACGAAACAACAACAGCAGCGGGCCATTTTCTTTATCTTTATCTTCTCTAATGAAGCTTGAAAAGAACTGTTAAAGTTATCCAGAACATTTAAAATGAGTGAATTTATTCTATTTAGAAAATTAGTGACTGACCAATGAGAGCTCATTGTCATCGCGCGCCCTGCTTGTTGACGAGCATGCGCAATCAGAGAAGAGACGAGCACGACGGAGAAGAAAAGACCGGGGCCGGGTTTCCCAATAACGATGTATCTTAGCTCTTAAGAGCGCTTTCTACGTGCAAGGTTACGAACGCTCGCAGCAATTCCACGAGCGTTTCCCAGAAATGCACTTAACATGAAGCGCGAGAACGCGCTCTACGTGCTACTCAAGAGTCGCAGTCCATTCGCGAAGTGCTGAAATATACAACCCATGGAATCGCATTGTGAACATTTAACCTAATAATTGTCATCTGTTTTGGATTAGTTTTCGTGCACGTCAGATTGTTTTGAATTCATCCCTATTTTGCCCAGTCTTTGAAGCATATTTGCCACATGACTTCTTTTATGATTTTTTTTTGTCATTCATTTAATTTAGATATGTATTTCTATCTTTTTCTTCCCTTTTTAATTATTTCATTTATAAATTCATGTGAACAAAAAACGAGTACAATAAAGTGTACAATAAAGTACAATCAAAACATTATATTCAGTCCCTCCAGAAAAACGCAGGATTTTTTTGTGATTGTTGCGGCCAAAAATGCTTGATTATGCGGCACGTTTTCTTAAAAAATGCGATGGAATATGCGGGATATTTTTGCAATTTTATGCGACGAAATTGCGGGAACTTGCAAAAACTGCGGTTTTTGATGCAAAAGAGGAAAAAAGGTGATTCCCCCCCAACACCCTGTTCTCTCTAGATACTACCTTCATGTAAAGAGGAGGTTTACTAAATCACAGAATACTGAAGTTCTCATTCAGTTTTATTTCAGACCTTAATCAACACATGGCTCAAAATGACAAAACATTGAGTCAAATAAGTTCTGTCGCTTTACAAAAGGAATATTCAACTTCTGTAAAAATGAATAAATAAAATATAAAAAAATAAAATGTGTGCTTCCTGTTTAACAGAGGTAGCGATACAAAACAGACATCTTCTGTTAAATCAAGTGCTTCCAGTGCACAAAGTGCAATCTCTTACTGCAACATGAATTATTTTACACACTACTAATATACTTGAACCTGCAAAGTGGTTTTCCAGCGTCGACTTGCGTCTGTGGTCCAACACGCAGTTGCACGGAGTGCAAAATAATTTGCTCCCACTATCATGTAAAAGAGCGGGAAACTGCTTCGCGCGGTCTTTTGAGCTTATTTTTGTTGGCAAATGAGAATTATTGGTGTGCTTCATCATGGTTTCACCGCGGGGTTTACAGATGACGTTCACGCCGCGTCATTACGTCACTTCATAAGGTTCCCATGGCAATAGGGGGAAAATAATGGCGCTTTACTTGTGTGAAGTAAACGCAACATTTTTCAACTTTCTGCTAAGATATATTAGACTTTTTTTGCAACGAAAATACAGGGATTATGAAATCATGCTAGCCCCACATATTTTCTTGCTGAAACCGGCAATGTATGCGGCGAAAGTGCGGCATATTTGAAAAAATGCGACCCCCCGCATAAATATGCGGACTTTGGCTGATTATGCGTGAAATCAAGCGATCGCATAATCGCGTTTTTCTGGAGGGACTGTATATCACTCACGTTGCAGTGTGTTAAATCTAGATAAAAGTGTAATCTGCCGGTTGTCCTGCAGGTGTCCTCATAAATCTGTCTTCTTACGATGCACTTTGGGGATGTACGATTACTCCAGAGCACTCGTAGTTCTACGAAGATGTTCAAGTGCTACTTAAGCTACGATGCTTTTGGGAAACAGACCATAATATTAAGATCAGTCGTACGATCGTTTTTACGATCAACTTAGGCTTACGATGCTTTTGGGAAACGCAGCCCTGATCTGATGTAATGTAATACACATCAAAAGCCATCTGAAAAGTGTATGAAAGTGTTTAAAATTAATTTATTTCGATCCATCCAGTATCCGAAAAAGCCGATTGAATCACATTTTGCTCGGTGAGTCAGCATAATATAAAAAGAAAAGTGTATAAAAACTCCATGATAAGATGCAAAATGGTTATTTAGTTGCAGTAAACTGTGTGTATTCCCTTTTAATTTGTATTTCGAACCAAGCTATAAATGTCATAGTCAACCTCATGGTTATTATTTATTAATTACTGTTAACCGACGGCATTGTTGCTCACGCGCCTGAGTACAGGAAATAAAAAAACAATTGATACTGAGGTAAATGAGTGTGTATATCATTCTTTGTAAAAATGGTATTGGTTATCGTATGTTTAGTTGTTTATTTTCATTGTTTTGATCGTTGAATGGGAAATTATTCCTGAATCCACTAAATGAATGTTCTGGTCTGTGATCAGGCCAGGGTTTTTGCCCAATTTGATTGACATCGAAGTCCTCATTGGAACAGCTGTATTTTGAGAGAAAAGTTATTTCATTTATTAACTTTTATTTGATTTCTTCATGAAATTGAAATGACCGGTCAATGTATGTTTTTGGGGTAAAAGAAGAGTACACTCAAGGGAATTTCCCATAATTGATCTTTATTGTATATTGTTTGTGACATTGTAATGTACTTTGTTTTATTTTATTTTCATTTTATAATGAACAAACTTAATTACATTTCAAGTTCAAATTTAACTTTTAACCCGCCACCTCCTTTATGATTCCTAAATCTTCTGATCGTTCTCTATTATAAAAACAATTCATTTATTCAATTATTGCCAATCCTTTAGACAACTGATACATTAACTTTGCCATATTCAATGACATGCTTAAACTATTCTGAGGGTTGTCAGGATTGAAAGTGTTTGTAAAAGGTTTTGTTTGGTTCCTGTTGCACATTTTCTTATGAATCTCATTGAAAGACTAAAAGTATCACATGATCTGTGTTAATAAGGATTTATTTTTGTCACCAGTAAATCAATGAATATTTTAAGCAATTTAAGAATAATGTTCAGATTACAATGATCATATTACATATAATTAAATGAAAACAACACCCTAAGTGCATAAAAGCTTACTTTAAAATTATCTGAAAACTTTTACTGTATTTTTGACAGTCTTCTTAAGAGACTTCTTTCCCAAACAGGCCACCAATGTATATTTGTTGCATTTAAGGATCTGAGGACAGCTGTCCTATCCTGACATGTCCTCAAATATGCTGAATAAAAAATTCATTTTGCTGCATAATACATTAAGACAAGTCAAATTACACATAAAATGAATCCCAGAATCAGGCACTTTTAGTTTCTTCATTTCTTCTGTAGAATCTGCTTCTGAAGCGCCCCTTCACATTCTCTGTAAAATCTAATTAGTTGGACTTAAAAAAAGCATGCAAACCAATTGCCTTAAAAAAACAGAGTAAAGTGAAATAGGAATAGTATGTTGTACTGACAAAAGCTTAATAACTATAGTTGACTTACACAAGAGTTCTAGAGGCTAAAAAAGAACTGTAGAGCGTACTTGATAATTTACTTTAAATAAAATTTAATTGTTACCATTGCTGAATGTTGAAGTCTGTGTGACACAAGTTTTAGTCAATTGCGAGAGATTGTCACAAATTTAGAGGAATTGTATCGACCCAATTAAAAGTTTCATAAATTGTTTGACAAAACTGTGTGAAAGATCATTATTTGACATGAAATGAGATATATTATGTATTTATATATAATTAAATATATGTTCTGTGATTTCTTGTTGCATTGCTGCATCAATAGGAAAGGAACTACTATGGAGTCAAGATAGGGCCATATATATCTGCAAAATAAAACAATGTTTCGCAAAAAAAAAATAATTGCAAAAAAAATTATATGTTTTGCAAATAAAAATAGAGTATTGAGAAAAAAAAATGCTTTTTTGCAAGTAAAAAAAAATAATTCCAAAAGAAAAGTTAACCACTGAGAGAAAAAATAAAGTTTAGCAAAGTAAAACTTCAGCAGCATTGACTTTGCAACATATATTTCCCTTTGCGCCGCTCCTTTAAATCCGCGTTTCAGTCATCCGTGCCTCTGCGGCGCACGCTTTCCTTTGCGTTTCCTTTTTCTTTGCGCCTCGCTTTGTGGCCCTGTTTTGACGTGGGGGTGTGGTCAAGAGGTTGGGGTGTGTACAAGGGACGAAGGCGCGTCCCTCTCGCTTACGTCATCAGCGCGAGCCCCAGACCGAGTGGATCGATCGAAATGGCGGAGCAGACACATGCGGGTGATGGATCACAGGTATGTATTATTGATAACTTTCTTATTATTATTATTATTAGACTCCTATATTATTGATAACAGATACTTCAGACCCTATGATCGATCCACTCGGTCTGGGGCTCGCGCTGATGACGTAGGCGAGAGGGACGCGCCTTCGTCCCTTGTACACACCCCAACCTCTTGACCACACCCCCACGTCAAATCAGGGACACAAAGCGAGGCGCAAAGAAAAAGGAAACGCAAAGGAAAGCGTGCGCCGCAGAGGCACGGATGACTGAAACGCGGCGCAAAGGGAAATATATGTTGCAAAGTCAATGCTGCTGAAGTTTTACTTTGCTAAACTTTATTTTTTCTCTCAGTGGTTAACTTTTCTTTTGCAATTATTTTTTTTTACTTGCAAAAAAGCATTTTTTTTCTCAATACTCTATTTTTATTTGCAAAACATAATTTTTTTTGCAATTATTATTATTTTTTTTTGCGAAACATTGTTTTATTTTGCAGATATATATGGCCCTATCTTGACTCCATAAACTACAATAATATAAAGTTTTAGTGTCCAACAAAATGGAACACAAATCACCATAATGGTGATTTAAAAAACATTAAAAAAATTTAGGAAAATCAATGTCAATTTATGAAGTCAGCTAATGTGATGTTCTCTCAAATTTTTCAGATGAATTGACAATTAAACATTTAAGATGACTTTGGTAGATCAGTGAATGCAAACAGAGACAGATAACTGCAGGAAATGAGAGAAAAGTCTATTAAGAAAAGCCCCGCCTCAATTTTTTTTTTTTTTTTTTTTTTTTTTTTTTGCTTGACAAAGTGATTAATCATTAGTTGAGGTTTATGAGTAAAAAAAGGCAGAGTATGTGAATAGTACAGATTGCTAGTTTTGCAATTAAATTAAGACTAAGTAAAGTTAACTAAAAAGTATCAGTTGAAATCACTGTTGGATTGTACAGTGTATATCACAAAAGGCAAGTGCCATCTATTTGGCTTATCAATCATGTTTAAAATGGTTTCACATGACATGACATGAATATTTACCATCCAGCTCCTTTTTTAACCTTTTCGTTTCATATAGTTGTTCAAGCTTCTCTTCAAACTGCTCTTTTCTCTTTTTGAAATCATTTAATTGCTCGCTTTGTTTTCTGTCTTCATCTTCATGTATCTGTTTCATTTCATCACACTCTTGTTCTTGTCTTCTCTTCATCTCTTCTTCTTGCTCTTGTTTCAGATCGTCCATCATTTTCTCCCATCTCTTTCTCTTCTCTCTTCTTCTCTCTTCATCTTCTCGTTTTCTTCTCTCCCACTCCTCTTTTATCTCTTTCTCCTGCTGCTCATAACGTCTTATCATTTCATTTCTCTCTTCATCATATTCTCTCTCTTTCTGTTCTCTCTCTCTTTTCTGTTTTTCTCTCACCTCCTGTATCATCTGTCTTTCTTCTTCTCTCTCTTGTTCAAATCTCTCTCTCATTTTCTCCAGTTCTTCTTGTTTTTCTCTCAGTTGTTCCTCGTGTCTCTCTTTCATCTCTCTTTCCTCTTCCTCTCGTTCTCTCATCTGTCTGTTCTTCTCTTCCTCCCATTCGCTCTGCTCTTGTTTAATTCTCTCTTGAATCTCTTTGTCATTTTCAGCCTCTTTTATTTTTCTCTTCCATTCTTCTCTCTCTTTCTCTTCTCGTTCCTTCCTCATTTGTTCCTCTAAATCTCTCTTTTTTATTTCCTCTTCCTGTTTTTTTCTTAACTCTGACATGCGTTTCTGCTCGTCTTTCATCTTTTCTTGATCTCGTCTGTATTTCTCTTCTCGCTTTCTTTCTTCTTCTTCTCTTTCTTCTTGCTGTTTTTCATACTCTGATCTCTGATTTTCAATCTCTCTCTCCATCTCATCCATTCTTTGATCATGTTCATCTCTTCTCTGTTTCTCCTCTTCTGATTGTTTCTGATGTTCCTCCTCCAGTTTCTTCTGCTCTGATTTTTCTTTCTCCTCAAACTCTCTCCTCAGTGTTTCCTCTGTTTCTCTGAACTTCTTCTCCAGCTTCACTCTTTCATCATCTGTCTTTTGTTTCTTCTCCTCTAGTCTCTTTCTCATGCTTTTGATTTCCATCTGATATTTGGCTTCTAATTCTTCAACTTGAGCATCATTTTTTCTTTTATTCTCTTCTAGCATTTCCATTCTCTTTTCAATGGAGACCGCTGCCTCAAAGATCTCATGAGTGAAGTATCTTCCCTCATTAGATTTCTTCAGCTCTTCTATCATGTTTAACAGCTCAGTAACTTGCGCTCGATCTTTTGTTTTTGTGTTGTTAAACGCCAGGAATCTGTTTCCACAGTCACTGATCAGTTTCTTGAGTTCATCATTGTCACTCTTCTCTACATATTGTTTTATTGTTTGTTTTTTCAGATCATCTGCTTTAGTGAAGAGAACAATGCTGAATTCTGCTGCTTTTGGTCCAAAGATCTTCTTGATCATCTCTAAAGTGTTTCTATCCTCTTGGTTAATTCTTCTCACCCTCAACACAATGATGAACACATGAGGTCCAGGTGCTGACAGTGAAACACAATTCATCATTTCCTCCTGCACTTGCTCTTTTGACAGTGTCGTGTCAAAGAGTCCTGGAGTATCAACAACAGACACTGATTTACCATCAACTTCAACAATTCCCTTCTGACAAGTTGTGGTCACCAAACATTTATTATCTTCACTGTGAAACTCATCTGTTCCGAGGATAGTGTTTCCTGTGGCACTCTTTCCATTTCCTGTCCTCCCAAAAAGCAAGATTCTCAAACATCTTGAATCTTCATCATCTGAAAAGGACAGAGTTTAGAGATTAACAACAAAGACCCTGAGCAGCGAGTGTTATGTCAAACTTAAAATTTAAATGATTTGCAACAGTTTCTCAGTGGTTGAGCTGTGCAGTTAGGACTGTTTATCAGCTATATAATAATAGACAACACAGCGTGAGCTCAGCACACGCCAATCTCGATCATGTGACACCGCTTACTACACACCATTGGGAGATCCAGTGAGAAAGCGTTTGAAATCATTGCAGAATTAATAACAGCACTGCGAGATCATTCAAATTCAGCACAGAATTCTCTGCTATAAACCACAAATACCAGATCAAATAGAGCTTACATGGAAACCAGGAGAAACACTGTGCCGCAAACAAGTTAAGTCTCTCCAGTCCACAAATCACATGGATTTACTGAAGTAACGCTACTGAAACTATGGTATTGTGGCAGAAATACGAACTTTTCAAGGACTTATTAAAGTGCTTCACACTTTTTCCAGCACTCTAAATATTATCAAATTTTAATGTTTTTTTTTTTTTTTAATGTGATGATTTGTAAAACGTTTCAGGTTACAACTCAAACCCTGGTTCCCTGAGAACAGAGGACGACCCAGTTAAAAGATTTTTGTTATATGAACGTTCTCTAAATATTCAATGTTGGTTCCACAAATGCAAAAAATATCCAGTTTTCTTGACGTAAGAACATGTTTTAAAATGTATGATGTTCCTCAAATGTTCTTTCAACTTAATTTTTATTAAAACTCAACATTCTAGAATGTTGATTTGTAACATTCTAAGAACATAAAAATATCCAGTTTCCTTAATGTTAGTACAGTTATGGCCAAAAGTTTTGAGAATTACATAAATATTAGTTTTTTTCAGTTGCTTCTGTGATGTACTGAAATATAATTACAAGCACGTCAAACGTTTCAAAGGCTTTTATCGACAATTACATGACATTTATGCAAAGAGTCCGTATTTGCAGTGTTGGCCGTTCTTTTTCAGGACCTCTGCAATTCGACTGGGCATGATCTCAATCAACTTCTGCACCAATTCCTGACGGATAGCAACCCATTCTTTCATAATCACTTCTTGGAGTTTGTCAGAATTAGTGGGTTTTTGTTTGTCCACCCGCCTCTTGAGGATTGACCACAAGTTCTCAATGGGATTAAGATCTGGGGAGTTTCCAGGCCATGGACCCAAAAATTTCAAGGTTCTGGTCCCGAGCCACTTAGTTATCACTTTTGCCTTATGGCACGGTGCTCCATCGTGCTGGAAAATGCATTGTTCTTCACCAAACTGTTGTTGGATTGTTGGAAGAAGTTGCTGTTGGAGGGTGTTTTGGTACCATTCTTTATTCATGGCTGTGTTTTTTTTTTTTGGGCAGAATTGTGAGTGAGCCCACTCCCTTGGATGAGAAGCAACCCCACACATGAATGATCTCAGGATGCTTTACTGTTGGCATGACACAGGACTGATGGTAGCGCTCACCTTTTCTTCTCCTGACAAGCCTTTTTCCAGATGCCCCAAATCATCGGAAAGGGGCTTCATCGGAGAATATGACTTTGCCCCAGTCCTCAGCAGTGCATTCACGATACTTTCTGCAGAAGATCAATCTGTCCCTGATGTTTTTTTTGGAGAGAAGTGGCTTCTTTGCTGCCCTTCTTGACACCAGGCCATCTTCCAAAAGTCTTGGCCTCACTGTGCATGCAGATGCGCTCACACCTGCCTGCTGCCATTCCTGAGCAAGCTCTGCACTGGTGGCACTCCGATCCCGCAGCTGAATCCTCTTTAGGAGACGATCCTGGCACTTGCTGGACTTTCTTGGACGCCCTGAAGCCTTCTTTACAAGAATTGAACCTCTTTCCTTGAGGTTTCTGATGATCCTATAAATTGTTGATTTAGGTGCAATCTTAGTAGCCACAATATCCTTGCCTGTGAAGCCATTTTTATGCAACGCAATGATGGCTGCACGGGTTTCTTTGCAGGTTACCATGGTTAACAATGGAAGAACAATGATTTCAAGCATCACCCTCCTTTTAACAAGTCAAGTCTGCCATTCTAACCCAATCAGCCTGACATAATGATCTCCAGCCTTGTGCTCATCAACATTCTCACCTGAGTTAACGAGACGATTACTGAAATGATCTCAGCAGGTCCTTTAATGACAGCAATGAAATGTAGTGGAAAGGTTTTTTTTGGGGATTAAGTTAATTTTCATGGCAAAGAAGGACTATGCAATTCATCTGATCACTCTTCATAACATTCTGGAGTATATGCAAATTGCTATTATAAAAACTTAAGCAGCAACTTTTCCAATTTCCAATATTTATGTAATTCTCAAAACTTTTGGCCACGACTGTAGAATGTTATTTAAAGGTTAGTATGATAACATTATTTCCATCATTCAGTCATTTGCTGTGAATAAGACCTGAAAGAAAGAAATAAGAATAAACTACAGTTTCTTCAGCCACAGCTTTACATGAACTGAAGATAAAAGACATTAAATCTCTGAAGATCTGATTCATCAACTCCACAAACAGCATTACCAACTTCACTTATTACTAACTTTATTTCTGTCACACGTCTACAGAAGATCTTATTGAGAATTAACAGAGGTTTAGATGTTAATGATTTATTTTGAAAATGTTTAGTTTGAGATCTCCATCATGGAGATCAGTGTTTGCTTTTGTTGAGCTCTTGACTTTTGTTAAATTGCAGGCGTTTCCAGAAAACTGGTCAGAGCCTAAAAAAATTTTTGGCTTTAAAAAATCAAGACAAAGGTATTCAAATATTAGAAAGGGTGTGGTGTAAAGATATGGAATAAAGGAATGCCATGATCCTTTTTTAGATTTTAACAGCTTGTCTAAATGATGAAGAAAGTAATTTCAGTGGTTACTTTGTGAAGTTTTGGGTAGGCCAACAAATAATATTGAATAAGTGAATGCCACAAAACAGCCCACATACAGAATTTAGAGGTATGTATGATACAATATTGTATTTATTAAAGAAAATTTCTTGGGCTAATATTCATATTGAGAATATGAATGATTACAGATTGACTCCTGTCGGTGGGCTCATGGAATCAGAATTATATCAGTGTTTGGAGGAATGTGAACGGAGATTTCTTATTCAATTGTCAAAGATATTGCTTGAAAAGTTGAAAAGCAAAGTATAGTAGTTTTTGGCATAATAATTTCAAATTTGCTGATTATCATTTTGACTTACTGTTTGTGTTCTGACTCTCTGGAGTCCTGTAAAGTTCATTGAATCTGTTTGTTTTGTTCTCCTTTTCTTCTCTTTGTCTTTCCCGTTTCTGTCTCTCCCATTCCTCCCATCCTCTCTTCATCTCCTTTCGCATCTTTCTCTCGTGATCCTCTATGTATTGTCTGTCTTCCTCCATTATCATCTTCATTCTGTCTTTCTCTTCTTCATGTTTGACCTGAAGAGCCTCTCTCTCTGCATGTCTTCTTTCTATGTCTCGTTTAAGTTTCTCATAATATTCATCCCATGTTTCCTGATCTATCTTTCTCCTTCTCTTCTTCTCTTCTTGTTTTTGTCTCTCCCATTCATGTCGTTCTCTTTTCATCTCTGTTTTATATCTTTGTTCTCTCTGATTATATTCATCCCACATTTCCTGTTCTCTCTTTCTCCTTCTCTTGTCCTCTTCATCTCTTCTTTGTCTTTCCTGTTGTTTCTGTGTCTCCCATTCCTCTCGTTCTCTCTTCATTTCTTCTCGTATCTTTCTCTCTTGTTCCTCTCTTTCTTTAATGTCTCTTTTATATTGTTCTTCTCTCTCTCTAAATTCCACTTCTCTTTTCTTGCTTTCCATCTCTCTGAACATCTTACATGAGTAGTAACTGTCTCCGTTTTCCTTCACCATGTCATCTATCTTCTTCAGTAGATCAGACACTTGTGTTCGGTCTTCAGTCTGATTATTATTGAACACATGGAATCTGTTTCCACACGTTGCAATCAGCTTCATCAAAGCAGATCCAGGTTTTCCTAGAAACTCTTGAATTGTTTTGTTCTTCAAACGTTCTCCTCCAGTGAAGAGCACCATGGTGTACATTGAAGAGTTTTCACCAAACATCTCTTGGATGATCTTCACTGATGTTTCTTCTTCTTGAGTGAATCGTTGTGCTAAACTAAGCACAATGATGAACACATGTGGTCCAGGCAGGATCATGGGGATGCAGTTGCTGATTTCTTTCTTGATCTCCTCAATTGTTAGTTCAGTATCAAACAGTCCTGGAGTGTCGATCACAGTGACACGTCTGCTCTTGATTTCACATGTTTCTCTTTGACACTCTTTGGTTACTGATTCATGAGCAGTTACTGCTGTAAACTCTTCTTTTCCTAAGATGGTGTTTCCCGTTGAACTCTTCCCAACTCCAGTTTTTCCCACCAGAACAATCCTCAAATCATTCTCACTTTCTCTTGAATCTAAAGATAGATCAAATAAAAACATTAAAAAATAGTTCCTTTTAAATGAACTTTTTGTGTTATCTTTTTACATTGTCTCACTTACGTTGCATTTCTGAAATAATGTTTATGGATGAGTGAATGCATGTTTTTATCATGACTGTGGTGTGAAGCAGGGCGGGGCCGAGAGTCACGGGCGCGATTGATAATGAGAGACTGATATCAATGACACACGCGAGTCCCACGGATATAAAGAAACGAGGACATTTCATTCCACCGAACTACTCACAAGTGCTGAAATGCTACTCATACAGGTCAGTTTATTTGACGAATTAAAACTGTGAGGAAACGCAGCGTGGTTTCACTAACGTCACACTATCATACTAAACTGTGTTTGAGTGTGTGGAAAGTTATAATGTTTAGTATTAGTTTGTTGACTGTATGAGACTTAACAGTAGATTAGATGATACACTGATGATATTCTAACACTTCGTCGTGTTGAGCTTTATAACGTCGATCAGACTTATGTTTCCTACATTTGCTTACCTCGTCTAATATTGTGCGTCTCTGTCAAGTCAAAGTTTGTCTCAAAGCTCTCGCCATCTCGGAAACGCCTCGTTGATATTGATCCTCGTTTTATTTCTCCTTTTGTCCCAAAGTTTGCTTGCCATGGTCCATAATGTTTGCACAAAACAACAACAGACGCTAGACGTTACGCACCTGTCCGTGTCTGTAGCCATGGTTACTGTGCAGTGCAAGAAACCAGGAATAACGCAGATATTACGTCACTGACATGCGCAAGTGACGAGAGAGGGACGGGCACTGTTTAAAATTCTGATTTTCTCTGAATTTACAAATTCTTGAAAACATTTAGGATTATGTAAGTACACAGCTGGACGAATTATATAACACTGTGCAAGTGGTTTTTTAGTTTTTAAATAAAAAACTCTTAATATTCTACGTTAATGCAACTTAATTGAGTCAGTGCAAAAAGATTTCTCAAAAAGTTAAGTTGATTGAATAAACTTTTTTACAATTGTGGAAGACAATTAGGTATCAAGGTCTTTTCTATAGGCTGATGCATGCATTCTGTCAATACTTTTGTTGTGCAGACACTCTCCGAGGTTGGGGAAAAGGAGAATTGGGCAGAATGGGATGTACTGGAAACAGCTGTGGAGCTAGGAAAGGCAAAGGGGGCCTACTCATGACCTGAGAGGTCATCCCATCCAAAATCTGGGACATGAGACCTAAAAAGGGCATCCTGTCTAGGCATTAGGTCATAGTGGAGTGTGTTATCTTTTTTTCATATGAGGGAAAAGTAAGGGTGTGCGAGATGCGAACTTGAGGACCGGGGGGGAGAGATATAAATTGGAGGGAGCCTGTGCCTTTTTGTTGCACTCTACAGTATCCTGTGTCTCTGTATGACTGTCTGACCTTCCTTGCAAGGAATAAAATAATTATAAAGACAAATGACCCTTCGCAAAACCCGCCCCCTGTTGCAATGCCTGACAACCAATGCGCTCTCACGCCACACATCATGTTCTCACGAGGTGAAAAATACATCGAGGAGCAAAGAGGACACTGACAACGTAATGAAATGGTTTCATATTTAAAATATTGTAATTTTTTAAAGACGTTTAATCAATAAATAGCGTCTAGTGTGTGTTTAATGTGTCGTGACAGATCGCTGTCGCTCCTCGATCATCTCTTCATACTAGTTCATTTATAGCATCAAATAAACATGAATGAACATCAGAAGGAATGTTGTTTCAAGCGCGAAAAGACGTGATTCAAGTTCACCAACGTTAATCTACTAAGCTACTCCCTGACGGATTTGTCGGATAAAATGGGGAGTCAGCTCAGTTAGTAACCACTCACTTCTAACGCACCGGAGAACGGGTCCAATCTCCACCAAGGGCAACTTCTCACTTGTAAGTCGCTTTGGATAAAAGCGTTTGCCAAATGAATAAATGTAAATGTAAGATGGCGTTATCATTGGTTAGATCACCTGTCAATCAAACTGTTTGCGATGGGTCAATTGTAACAAGTTTGCCTCTTATGTAGTGTGAGAGTCATAAGTTTTTGCCTCAACACAGTGAATAGATTGAATATCAAGTGAAGATTGCCAATGATCCAAGTCATCAGAAAATACAAATGTTAATCATATTATTTCATCTGAACACTGCATATGTTTTTTTTGTTTTTCTTTTATCTCACAAATCTATGCATACTTTCAAAATCATAAAAAGTGTGTTTAACATGCAAATTTTCTGATCTTTACCTTTTGACTGAAACCATGTCTGTAATGAATGGATTTTCTTCTTCATTTCTTCAAATGTCTGCAGTTTTTCCATCTGTCCCTCCATCAAAGTCTCTGTGGAGAAACAAACTCCACTATTGTCCTCAACCATCTGCTTCAGTTTCTCCATCAACTCGGACGCTTGTGTGTTTGGACCAATGGAATGATGTTGTCCTCCAAAACTCTCAATGACAGACTGAGTTTCTTCATTCAGTTCTTCTGTCTGATGATCAGGATTCTGGTACATGAGGATCATGATGTGTTTGTTGATTCTTGAGCTGAATATCTTCTGGATCTTCTCCATCTCTGCTCTGTCTTCATTATTAAGTGGAGCGTCAGGAATAATGAGGATGAACACATGAACTCCAGGATCACAGAGAGACACACAGCGGAGAGTCTGACGCATCACTTCCTCCTCTGAGATCTGAGAGTTGAACAGAGCTGGAAGCTCCACCAGAGAGATCAGACGTCCATGAAGATCCACGTCTCTCCTCACACACGCTGAGCTGAGCTCTGATCCTCCGTTGCTCTGCTTCAGGATCAGATTTGTTGTGAAGGATTTCAATCTTCTGTCACTCCCACACACCACCAGATTCAGCTTCTCACCCTCTGGAACTGACAAAGGAATACACCAGTTCAAATAACTGGTAAACCAAACAATGAAGTTTGAACTTACAGTAATCACAACTATACTGTAGTTGACAGAAACAGAAATTTTGACATAGGGTGCCCAAACTTTTGCATGCTACAGTAAATATTGGCACAGTAACACAATTTCTGTTACTATGATTCAGTTATGCAGTCCAATGCAATGGCCCAAATTGTGGTAGATACAGCAGCAAGCCAAAGCAGTTCAAAGTGGCATCCTATGCCTTCCGTATTCAACTTATGAAAAAAGCATAACTATAGCGACATCAGTTCCGTTTTTTTTTGTACCACCATCTTGACTGAGTTAATCCTTCCTGCCACTGACATGGGCAGTGTCCTCCAGAATTCAATATATAATGTTTTAACTGATCTAACATTCGTTGCCAGTTTGTCCTAAGCAGATCTTTGGGTTCTTTAGTAATTGTAACTCCAAGATATATAAAGAATGATATGTTTTTTTTTTACAAGGTATGGATTTCAGAAATTGTGGATCAATATTTCTTGTAATACATTACTGCATCAATTCACTCTCTTCCCAATTAATTGTAAAGCCTGAGAATGTTCCAAATGTATTAATCAAAGTCAAAACTGAAGGGACAGACTTTTGAGGGTTGGAAATATATAACAAAATGTCATCTGCATTAAATCAAGGATGAGGGATAGGGATAGCGTGAGGGAACGGCGCGAGGCTGGTGACGCGAGTGATAATGACACTGCACACTACACCGGTCTCGTGTCTCTCACAGAGGAGCTACGGAAGCATAAAAGAGGAGCGACGACAGTGAAGGAAGAGAGAGGACCAGGCCTGGATTTTAAGTTGTGTTTTATTATGTTTGTGTGGGTGGCTGTTATGAATCCGTCCCCTTGTTCTCCATCCACCTGCCACCAGAGGTCGCCCGCTCATATCATAGACACTATCATTCACACTATTTCCCATAATCCCCTTACCCTGATGTTGATTACGGTCCAGCTGCAACCAATCCAGTTCCAGTGGTGGACAGTAACGAAGTAAATGTAATTCGTTACTGTACTTAAGTAGCTTTTTCGTGTATCTGTACTTTATTGGAGTATTTCCATTTGGTGAGACTTTTTACTTTAACTTCACTACATTTCAAAGTCAGTTATCTTACTTTTTACTCGACTACATTTTGCGAAATCAGTCGTTCCTTTTTATTTATTTGTGGATTAAAAAAACTGAGCTGGTTAAGCGTGTGGCAAACCACTGTGAGGGAAATTTCAATATTGAGGTGTTTTGTTTTGAATAACGCGTGGTTTTCCTCTTTCTGGTATTAACACCTCTTTATGATAAGAAAACAGCAGCTGCAAAAGTGACGGGAACCTAAGGGTGACCTGGAGGGGGGTTAATTGGCCCTAATCCTGTCTTAGGTGTAAGCCTTTTGTCAGGGTAGAGTGTCTTTTCACTTCTCCATATGTGTGGAAAAGTACTGATGTTGACAGTTGTCACGAAGGGGGTATAAAAGCTGATGGAACCCGTCCTTGTTTGTCGCACTCTGCAGAAACCTGTGTTGCTGTATGACTGTTTGACCTTTCTTGCAAGAAATAAATTCTTTATAAAGACAATTTTCTTTGAGTTTGTCTCTTAAGCAGTACGAGTAAAATTTCTGCCACAACACCACCAATCAGGGTTCAGCGCGCGTTCTGTTTTGAACTTGTTTTGGTTGCAGTTTACTAAGTGCGAGCAGTTCAGCGTCAGTGCAACGGCATGACATTGAGAGTGCCAGTGCCTTCATCATGGAAGAATCGAGAACTCCTGACTCCAACGTCCCACAACACCTGTGACCTTATTTGCGCAATTTTTTTAAATCATTTCAACTGCCTCCTCTGCCTGCCTCGGAATTGTAGAATTTCTTCTTACAAGAATTCTCCTTCCAATCTTAGAAAACATGTTGAGGTAAGCCATTTTTATTCTAGTGCTCATTTTTAAATGAGTGATCCAAGAGTAGCTTGCAGAAAACGGTTTCATTGTTTATGTTCACTAAAGTTTGAAATATTTGAAGCTCAGTGCTCCGATATTGATGTTAGCACTTTTTGTTGCAATATAAATTCTATTTTGACTAGTTTTGCATGCACCTATGATGCTAAAACATTTGGCAGGTGGAGTGCCCCTTATTAACAGAGATCGCTTTTCAGCACGGCAGGGCTTATTTTTAGTCTAGTTTGAGTCGCTTATAATGTACATTTGAAAAAGCACACTTAAAACATCTTTCCAGACATGAGAAGCATTTATTAACATCTTGTCCAACAAAAGACAACATTTAATAACATGTTTTTACTCCAAATTCACTTCATAATGACAGTTTTATATCCTTCTGTGAGATAATAAGGCAGTCTTGTGTTTATTAGTCATGTTTAATCAATCAAAGCATTTCAATCTTTTTATTCTACAGCGATATGACGCGTTATCTTCTTCTGCAGCAGGGTATATTTTGAGTTTCTGTAGAAGAGCGCCCTCTGGCTTTCAGATGGAGAAGCATTTACTACTGATCACAGAGCAGCACAGCTCTGACAAAGTGTACATTAAATAATCGCAGCCTTTGCCCTAATATGAGGATTATGAGAAGCTTCAGGAGTCATCTGAACACAGCGCGTCTGCAGCAGACAGAGCAAAGTCAAAAACACACACGCAACAAACATGGCCGAATCATTTAAGTTCAGGTGTCAATGCTTTTAAGTGACTGTTATGAGAAAGAGGTTTACCAGCCCTTAACTGTTCAAGATCTAAGGGGAAAGACTCTTGTTGGGATTGTTGTAGAAGAGTAACTTCAGCATCCCGGTAGGCACTGGCTGTAAAGCTGTTGGCGGCCGCCCCGTGAGAAGCCGTGAACTCTATCAGCTCTTGGAAAGTTTTATGACAATCCAGGTTAGGGACTGATGTGCTGGTCGTGAAGTATGCAAGTGTGCTCAAACCTGTTTTGCGCAGCTTATCTCCATTTACCTCCACAGGAGGTGGTGTTTCAGGCCATGAACTGGAAGAACCTTTTAAGAATGATGGTCCCTGATACCAGTGGCTGTCTGGACCAAGCTCATTCAACCTCTGTCCCCACGTGATGTCATCAGCCGGGTTACTGGAGGATGGCACAAATCTCCATGTGTGCTGATCTGTGAGATCTTGGATCTCTGCCACTCGGGTGCCGACAAAGACCTTGAATCTACAAGACTCAGACTTGAGCCAGGTAAAGACAGTGGTTGAGTCAGTCCATAGAATGATGTGATGAATGGGCAAGGTTAACTCAGTACTTAAAACTCTGGCCATTTGAGCACCAGTTAGCACAGCGCAGAGTTCTAGGCGGGGTATGGACTGCTGTTTTTTGGGCGCTACTTTCGATCTGGCTGTAAGGAAAGAGACCTCCACATCCCCTTGTTGGACTTCTGTCCTTAAATAAGCAACTGAACCATATGCCCGTTCAAAGGCATACCAAAAGATGTGGATGTCTCGCTGACTTGTTTCTTTGTCTTTAGCTGGACCGGTGTAGGATCTTGGGAAGGCAATGTGTGGAAGAGATGGTAACTCTTCCTCCCACTCTGTCCAAGTTTGCAATAGATCAGGGGGAAGGTTTGGATCGTCCCATTCCCTTTTTTTGTCCTAAAAGCGTTGCACTATGAGCTTAGCCCTGGTGGTGTGTAGCAAATTTAGCTCAAAAGAAATATGAATAATTAATTATAACTTATTATAAATATTTGGATCAGTTAATAGAATTAACTTAACGTAGTAAAATCAATTTTACAGTCAATTAACCTGTTTGTCCAGTGGACACTTGGTTAATTGTTTATTAATTCTAAGAAATGTTCATTTCCTGGTTATGGGAAATGACATTCTTACTCTATAGTTCTACTTAGAGCATGTAGTCAAAATCTGCATGATTAGGGACTCCCGTATATGAGCATGAAACACAGACAACTTCGCATGTGACATGCACAAGACTTTATTAACTAGACTGAACACTTAAACTACTCTAACATTCACACACATACATACATGCATACAGTGTACCAAGAGAAAAAGAGAGCTGATGCAGAATACAGGAAAGCAAGTTATAGCATGGTTTGCAAGTCAACAGATCAACAGCCTGGAGCAAACCATCAGTTTAGTTCTAACACACCTTTCTTTAAAAGGGGTAAGGATACTTGATGTATCAAATAATGAGACTAAGTGTGATACTTGCATGTCTCGCCCATTTGAATTAAACTGTCCTGATGCAATTTGTGGAGGCTCCGTTGATCTTGTTGATGTTGTCTTGATGAGAGAGAACCAGTTGGATTCAGAGGATCTTTGGTGAATGGAAAGACAAGGCCGCAGCCTGGCACGAACTTGGGGGTCTTCAAAACTTCTAGCTCAGCGTCATCTTCACAGCGTTTCCTCAGTACCAGAAGAAGAAGAGAGAGTTGATCTTGTGATCTGTGATTTTTAAAGTGTGAAGATGTCACACCTTCTGGAGGTGACTGAGCCAGTAAGGATTTGTTCCTTCGGAGGGAACTTTTACGAACCTTTGTTCTGTAGCAAGATATTTGCATAAGACATCATATTGGATGGCTGAGAGAAGAACCTTCTAGATTCTTATTATACTTGATGTGTCAGAGTTAACAAAATGTAATGTAAATGAACAGATTGAGAGCGAAGATTGGAGTCCAGAGAGACCAAACATGCTACCCATGTGATTATAGTTAGTCATAATATGCAACTCTGAAACATTAATACAAGAAGTTCAAAAGAGAGAATTAATACATAGGTCAAACCCTATAAAAGGAAAATTATGAGAGGGAAAAACTGGATACACGTTTATACATTTCTCGAGTGGTTATATATAGAATATATAGGATTAAAACGGTTTATTTGTCCTTCTCAACAAGAATGAAGTCAGAGTCACATCCTCTGCATATTCTTTACGGTCGTAAAACCCTATCAGATGGTGTCCATGGGGGAGGGTTCCCGACCTCAGAGTGAGTTTTTAGAGATTATTTGTTAAGTATGACAAATAATCGTGTCTGATTTGTCTCAGTCGTTACAGGTGTATGGAATGAGGTAGCCCAGGGGATCATATTGACTGGCCAGCGTTCTGTAAATGTTACGCACGGTGGTCTCAGAACTTTCTATGGGACGATATCTGTAGGAAATGGTGTCTGTTTGATGGTTCCAAAGCAGTCCTAGAGCAGATTCTTGCGTATCGGTTTTGCCACGAGAAATCCAGAGCTCAGCACTGGCCGATTTCAACTCTGAGGGCAGGTGTTTTATGGTTGATGGCTGATTACTAGACCACTGCCTCAATTCAAAACCACCATCTGCCAGAAGGGTCCTGAGTTTGTCAACGAAGCTTTTAGCTTCTTCTGTCTTAGTGAAGGTTTGCAGACAATTGTCTACATAAAAGGACTTCAAGACTGAACGCCTGACATCTTCTCCAGGTTGGTTGTGGTCAAGGACATGCTTTTGAAGGGCGTACACTGCACAGCAGGGACTGCAGGTGGTCCCAGAGGGAAGGACCTGCCACTCAAAAACACTAGGTTGTTCCTGTAGCTTGAGATCTCGCCAGTGAAAACGCAGCAGTGGTCTGTCCTCTGGGAGCAACCTGACCTGGTGGAACATTCCCCGTATGTCGCTGCTGACTGCAATGGAGTGTTCCCGGAATCTGAGCAGAACAGCGAGGAGAGACGGTCCCAGTACTGGTCCTGGGAGCAACAGCTCGTTGAGGTTTTGGCCCTGATAACTGAAGGAGTTATCATGAGTAGGCAGATTCCTGTTCAGCATGCTGAGTAAGCAGCTGCTTGTTCTGGATTTTTACCCAGTCGCTTCTCTGTAGCTCTCAGCTGTGAGATCACAGCTTCTTTGGGAGCTTTCAGCTGTGGCATGTTTTTGACCCGCAATAGAGGGGTCAACCCTGACTGTCTTGGCATCAAGGAGCTCGATTGCTTTACCGTCTTGTTTAGATCTGGTGCTGGTCTTTTCATTGCGCCAGGGTAGCACATCCATCTGCCACAGTCTTTCAACATGCTTAAAGAGATCTGTCTCAGGAGATGAAGTTGAGGTGAAGAAACAGTGTTGTTCATTTGTTTCCCACTGGAGATGCTGCACAGGTCCCTGCAATGTCCATCCAAGCCGCGTCTTGACGCCAGCAGGCCCCCCTGGTGGTCCAAGGCGGACAGGCTCCACTGGAGTAATCAGATGGGGGTAGTCAGAACCAATGAGCAACACAGGGTGAACAGTCTCTAGATGTCGCAGTGGAAGACCTCTCAGGTGTTGATATTTCTCCATCAATGCTATGACTGGATGTGTATGTTCAGCCAGGTTTAGCTGCTGGGCTGTAAATGTATCTTTAATGTGGAACACCTTCTTGGGCTGCGACAGGGGAGAGATAAGAGAATGACACCGCTGTGCCACTGAGGACTTGGAGCTCTTGCCTGACTGTGCGGAGCGGTAGGTCTTCTGGTTTGCCTTTGAGGCCAAGCTGTTGAGCAGCACTATGTAGAAGGATGGTTCTTTCTGACCCATCATCCTGAATGGCGTAGGCAGTCATATGGTGTTTTCCATTCCTGAGTATTACTTTACTTATCTTCAGCAGGACTTTCCGACTGGCAGGAGGCTTTCGAATGAGAAGAATCTTGTTCATGGTATTTAGAAGACAGGAGTTGGTTGCAGGAGTGGAAGCAGCTTCATTTGACACAGTCTGTGAGCTCTTAGCACTTTTCACTGTAATGTCATGAAGAACTAGCAGATGTCTGCCATTACACTGCTTACGGCGCATTTTCAGACTGCATTCCGTTGCCTGATGGCTCCTGCCACAGTGCCAACACCGATTATTCTCTTTTATCCAGTTACGCTTCTGATCTGTAGTAAGGTGCTTGAAATTTAAACAATTAGTAGGGGCAGTAGTGTTTCAGAACAGCTTTTACTATAGGAGCTGACGTACTTGTGTCGAGCGGTGCTTTCTCAGTGTTCAGCAGAATGTTTGCATTCCTGTTGAAGGGCTTATGGTCTTTGGTCCGTGCAGTAGGCCCTCTACGTTGGCTGGTTACAAATCTTGACGTGTCCTCCTGTACCTGGATTTCATACTCCAACCATTCAGAAAGATCCAGAAGTGTTGGAATTGGAACACGGTGTGGATGTGCAAACCGGCGAAAACTTGACCTGAGATCATGTGGTAATTTCCCCAATAATCTGGAGACATGGGAACCACACTGCAATTCAAAGGTGCCCTTCTTCCCAAGTTGGCCCAGCATGCCAACGAGCGACCGAACTTTGAGTGCAAACTGTCTGAAGGCTTTTATGTCCCCGCTGCTGATATTTGGGCCATCCATAAGTTCAGCTATTCTTTGTAATGCAAGCTGCTGTGGCTGACCATACTGCTGGTCAAGTGGTGCCATCGTTTTTGTAAAGGGGTATTGAGAATGGCTGTAAGAATCAGCAATGAGTAATGCTTCTTCCAGCTTGAGATGGTCTGTGAGAATCTGAAATTTATACCTTTCCATGTAACTAGCAGGGAGTGTGTTCTCTAAGGCAATCTTCAACCGTGAAAACTCGGGTTTGGATGTACAAAGTCTGGTATGGTGGGAGTAGGGCCTCTGTACATTGACTCTGGCTCAAACTGAGGCACTTGGTGGCGCCAAGCAGAATCGTGAGGTGAGGAGGGTTCATCCTCCTGCTGGTATGAGGAATAATAATCCCGATATTGGTGGTAGCATTCTTCTTCCTTTGGTGCCCCTCAGCTGAGTGGCTGAGCACTTGGAGTGTCATAGAGGGAGTACCTTTTGTTCCTGGGAGCTGCCACCAAAGCTGGAGATGGTTCTTGACTTGAGAAACTTTCTCGTCTGAAGCGTGGTGCTGGTACTGGCCTGAAGCTTCTCTCCGCAGGCTGCATGTGCTTAACATGGCGTGAGGCAGGAATAGGTTTGCTAGGATGTGGTTGATGGGCAGGAATAGCAGATGGAGGGGGCTGAGGTTGTTGTTGATTAACCTGAATTTGTAGCTGCTGCATCTGCCGCTTAAGCTGTGAGAGCTCTTGTGCAAACTGTTGATTGGTCTGCAGCAATGCATCCCTCTCCTGTTGCATCATCTGTACAGTGTGATGCATGTTCTCATTTGCATGGCGGAGATTCCTATTTCGCTGCTTAAGTATGGCATTCTCAGTCCTGCTTGGGTCTGTGTCAGACCACTCTTCTGAACTGTGAGGCTCATCACCTGGAGCCTGCGGAAAACTGAATGCTGTTGCGCCCTCCTCATGCTCTTCCTCTTCTGACATGTTGGAGGATATCTGAGTGTGTGGTGACATGGGTTCTGGATACAACATAGGCAGGGAAAAGCCAGTGAGATCATAATCTTCATATTGGGCGGGAAGGGCAGTCTTCCTTCTGACGCGCCCTGTTGGCTCATCTTCTGCATATGTTGACATCTTACAAGTCTGCAGCAATTCTCAATCCGGCTCGAAGGACCATGAAAAAATGAGTTAGCTATTGGTAGCAAGTTCTCATTGAAGTATATTGCTAGTTAGGTTTGAAACCCGCCACAGGGTGTCCGGTAAGAGACTAGGTCGTAGATGTTGGAATATGGGAGTAACCCGTTTATTTGTCACCACAACAACTCAGTTAGTCAAGTTTAAACAGTTGACTTAGTTGGGTGTACACAGTATATGTGTGTTTTTTTTTTTTGAACAGACGCACAACACCCAAACAATGAATAAACTTTATATTCAAAGGAAAAGTTGAGCATCCGTGTTAGCGCTCCGACAGACTCGGTTTCCACTTTGCACTAAGCGCTATGGGCGGGATGTTCGCCTGCACGTCAATCTGTGAGTGCTGATTGGCTGCTGTGCTGAATGCTGCATGTCAATCAATCAATCTCGGCAAAACAGAGAGAGATTTTATCAGAAGGCATATTATTCAATGGAATATAGTGGCCTTTTTAACAGCCATTCTGTTGTGTATCTGCCTGCATTTTGAACCTTTGCCTGGATTATCACTATGAGCCTGCCTATTCTTTGCCACTGGTGTTTGCTGTTGAGTTGACCATTGCCTGTCTGACTACGTCTGTAAATAAAGCTGCAATTGGAACTCGTTCACTGACTCGCCCCTCATTACAGCGGCAGTCTCCGTGAGGAACTGCCACCCTTTTACTTTCATTTTGTTGTTTGTTTATTTATTTGATTAAAGTTACGTTGAATGTGCGCCGGTTCCCACCTCCTTCTTCCCGTACTTAAGAACTGTGTTACAGATACCTTTAATGTTTTTACAATGAATTTTATGAGGATTTTTTTTTTTCAGTTTAGGTAGCTTGTGTTTAAAAAAGGTATTTATTCATGTATGGTTCAACCAATATAGATGTAACCTGTCAGTTTATTACTGTTTTCTCACAAAGATGCTTTATTCAGAAAGTAAATGAATCCACTCACCCAGAGTCTTGATCTTCTCCTGTAACTCTTTGATTTCATTCTCTCTCTCACTCAGTTTCT
Source organism: Opsariichthys bidens (assembly GCA_037194245.1). Taxonomy (NCBI): domain Eukaryota; kingdom Metazoa; phylum Chordata; class Actinopteri; order Cypriniformes; family Xenocyprididae; genus Opsariichthys; species Opsariichthys bidens. The sequence continues at coordinate 1,108,104 of CM074291.1, read as the reverse complement.
CCTCTAGTTCATCTCTGACTCTCTTCTCTTGAAATCTCATGTACGTCTGAAGTGAATAGGGTTCAGTCTTCATTCTCTCTATACGATCCAGCATCACTGAGATCTGTCCAGAGTTTCTATCATCCTTTATTCCCATCACACAGTACCAACTCCCATAGAGACTCACGAGCCTCTGAGATTCTGCAGATGCTACAAAATCTGACACTCTTTGGTCAACAGTGAGTTCAGAAGTGAAAAGCACCATGAAGTGCTCTTTTGAGTAAAATATTCTTGTAATCTTCTCTATTTCATCTTTGTCTTCTTTAGTGAGTGAGCTGACGGAAGTAACGAGGATGAAGAGATGAACTCCAGGATCACAGAGAGACACACAGTTGAGCGTCTCCCGCATCACTTCCTCCTCTGAGAGCTGAGTGAGAGCTGGAAGCTCTATTACAGCGATCTGACGTCCATGAATCTTCTCCTCTCTCTTCACACACACATAACCTCTCTCTTTCTGATGTGAAAATATATTTGCTTGTTTATTAACTGTCCCCCTAATCATTTTAGACACTGAGGTCTTGAGGGTTGTATTATATCCACACAGCACAATGTTCAGCTTTGATTTCCCAAAAGTCCCTGAAACAATAATTAGACTCAGTTCAGCTTTGGTAACAAATGTAACCAAAGATGACAAAAATATTATATTGTAAAATATAATTAGGTTCTTTTATCAACCAACCCAGCTAACAGATTTTTGTAATAAGAACGTTCTCTAAATATTCAGAGATGGTTCTGAGAACATAAAAATGTCCAGTAATGGGCATGTTTAATGTTTGTATAATGTTATTTAAAGGTTAGTATGATAACATTATTTCAATTGTTCAAACACCTGCTGTGACTATAAGAAGACATTAAATCTATGAAGATCTGATTCATCAACTCCACAAACAGCATCACCAGCTTCACTTATTACTGACCAGACTCACTTTATTTCTGTCACACATCTACAGAAGCTCTTATTGAGAATTAACAGAGGTTTAGATGTTGATGATTTATTTAAAATGTTTAAAAAAAAAATTGTAACTGAAGTGATATATATATATATATATATATATATATATATATATATATATATATATATATATACACACACAATTTGTTTAGAAGCTTTTGAATCTAAATACAATAGATTAGCAAAATCAATAAACAGTATCATGCAGTAGTCTCCTCATTTTTCTCCCTGTCATTCCCCATCTCTAATACACTATTTACTGTTTAACACTAACTATTAAAACACAAAAAATAGTAGTTCATGATCATATTCTTAGAGGTATTATAGGTAAAAAAGACTTTGACAAACCTCCTCCAGCACTTCCTGTTTTTGTGCTGTGATTGAGTTTTCCACACTTCTCTTTGTCGTCTCCTCGGACTGAACCTCCAGATCTGCTCGGATCTTCATCCACCGATGTTCCACTACCTCTATCCCCATAAATGTTACAGATGAGAAATTCTTTACGTTCTTTCTTGAGTATCTCCTCTGTTCTTCTCAGCATATCACAGCGCCATCCTGTTTTTCTTTCATCAAACTGAAGATGTCCTCCTCCACACTCCTTTATTAAACTATCAATGGCATTATTCCATACCTTAGAAGTTAACATTGATGAGCGTGTCTGTTCATCAGTTGTCACCACTATGGTGTGTTTAATGGCCTTCAGACTGAAGAGGTTCAGCACATGTTTCACTCTGTGTTTGTCCTGCTCACTGAAGTCATTATACTGCAGTACTAGAGCGATCACATGAGGTCCAGGAGCACACTGAGACAAACACTCTCTCACTCCCTGTGTGGTCCGATGGTTTGGGAGATGTGTCTGGAGCAGAGGAGGAGTGTTGATGACTGTGATGTGTCTCTTCTCCACCTGTCCACTGACTCTCACATTGAGCTGCTGTGAATGAGATGAAGCTTCACTGTGAAACGCTGCTGTTCCCAGTATAATGTTTCCCACTCTGCTGTTTTCTGACACATTTTTTCCCAGCAGAACAATCCTCAGATCTCTCACTGAAAAAGAACACAGACACACACATGTTAGGTTTCCATGTTGGATGGGGACTTACTTAGAAGTAAAACAGTTAGAAGTGTGTGTTGTTATGTATCCTCATAAAACAAAATCAAGTGTACTCTGCTGACTGATCTTTAATGACAAAATTCTTGTGAAATGAAAAACCAAAAGAACTTAGAATTGATATGGCTGAATCGATTCAACAAGGTCTGCAGAAACAGCAGATAAAAATCTCCAATAGGCAAGCCAAAAATGAAAAGAGAAGAAGTCAGAAGGAGGACCGCTCTGACAGCAGAAGATCTACTCAAAAAACGAAGGAAATGATCCGACTGCTTAGACAACATCAAAAAAATCAATATGAAATTAATTAATAATAGAACAAACATATACTTTGAATGCTTTTGTTTGTTTTTTTTAGCTAGAACAGATTACTAAAGAGCTGAGAGCTTTAACTGAATCAGTGTTGAAGTTAAGCAGAAAATTAAGTGATGATTATTGAAGACACCTGATGATAACAAGTAGAATCTAAAGAAAAGAGAACTACAAGTTTCTTCAGCCACAGCCTTACATGAACTGAAGATAAAATCTGAAGATCTGATGAATCAACTCCACATTACCAGCTTCACTTAATACTGACTTTATTTATGTCACACGTCTACAGAAGATCTTATTGAGAATTAACAGAAGTTTAGATGTTGATGATTTACTGAAAATAAGTTCTGGTTGAAGTCACCATTACGGTGATTATGTAACGAAGAGTCAGCGGAGTGAGATCCAAATGTAGACTTTATTTAAACAAGAGTAGTCACACAGGCAATAGTCAAAGAACAGCAAACAGGTATGTCAGAGGAATGGCAGAATCGTGGTCGGTCAACAGACAGAGGAGTCGATGCAGGCAGCAAGTTAACACAGTCCAGTAAAACAAAGCAATAAATCCAAGGGCAGGCAGAGAACAATCAGAAAACGGTAAACAGACAGGGTCAGTAATAGGCAGGCAAAACAGGAACAAACACTCAGAAATGATCACAAATGTAAATCAAGACCTCGCACTGGGTACTGGGCTGAGTGTCTCTTATATACTCCAGATAATGAGCTGCAGCTGGTTGAGGTAATCAGACCAAGGTCCAGGGCTTATGGGAAATGTAGTGTGAGTGTGTGAGTATATGAGTGTGGTGTGTGAGTGATAGTTCCTGTGTGATGCATTTTGGGAATTGGAGTCCGGTAGTGACGCAACAGTTAGGGGTGGAGTGTCCTCTAGTGGCTACTTTTTATTAACAAAAGATAGACAAGAATAACTAACACAACTACTAAATGAATACCATGAATGATAAAGGTATAAGGTGCATATGATACATAAAATACAAGTGATTGAGTTGGATGTGGCTATGGAAGAGTTACATTACCTTATGGAAAGATAAACTGTTTCTCTGTGAATAATAAGGTGGATAACCTTACCATGCACCACACAAATAAAGGAAAGATTATTTGTGATTAACTAACATCAGCTATATTTCATCTAATGTGAATTAGAAAATCATACACTGATAATATAATACAATGCCAAGGTCTCTGGAAAAAGGTTTGGTTAAGTGATATTTACGTTCCACGTGGTTGGGTCTGATGACGATGCAGTGGGGAGAGGAGCCGAATCGGTTTCAACAGCCTTGAACACGGAGCTCTGTGGGATGCTGATCTCCGGGAGCACCGAACAGTCCTAAAATCTGGAACACGCAGATGAGGCCCTGGTGTAGATGCAGAAGGTCCTTAACAATCTAGAACACGCAGATGAGGCCCTGGTGCAGATGCAGAAGGTCCTTAATCTAGAACACGCAGATGAGGCCCTGGTGTAGATGCAGAAGGCCCTTAACAATCTAGAACATGTAGATGAGGCCCTGGTGTAGATGCAGAAGGTCCTTAATCTAGAACACACAGATGAGGCCCTGGTGTAGATGCAGAAGGTCCTTAACAATCTAGAACACACAGATGAGGCCCTGGTGTAGATGCAGAAGGTCCTTAACAATCTAGAACACGCAGATGAGGCCCTGGTGCAGATGCAGAAGGTCCTTAACAATCTAGAACAGGCAGATGAGGCCCTGGTGCAGATGCAGAAGGTCCTTAACAATCTAGAACACGCAGATGAGGCCCTGGTGCAGATGCAGAAGGTCCTTAACAATCTAGAACACGCAGATGAGGCCCTGGTGTAGATGCAGAAGGTCCTTAACAATCTAGAACATGCAGATGAGGCCCTGGTGTAGATGCAGAAGGTCCTTAACAATCTAGAACACGAAGATGAGGCCCTGGTGTAGATGCAGAAGGTCCTTAACAATCTAGAACACGCAGATGAGGCCCTGGTGCAGATGCAGAAGGTCCTTAATCTAGAACACGCAGATGAGGCCCTGGTGTAGATGCAGAAGGCCCTTAACAATCTAGAACATGTAGATGAGGCCCTGGTGTAGATGCAGAAGGTCCTTAATCTAGAACACACAGATGAGGCCCTGGTGTAGATGCAGAAGGTCCTTAACAATCTAGAACACACAGATGAGGCCCTGGTGTAGATGCAGAAGGTCCTTAACAATCTAGAACACGCAGATGAGGCCCTGGTGCAGATGCAGAAGGTCCTTAACAATCTAGAACAGGCAGATGAGGCCCTGGTGCAGATGCAGAAGGTCCTTAACAATCTAGAACACGCAGATGAGGCCCTGGTGCAGATGCAGAAGGTCCTTAACAATCTAGAACACGCAGATGAGGCCCTGGTGTAGATGCAGAAGGTCCTTAACAATCTAGAACATGCAGATGAGGCCCTGGTGTAGATGCAGAAGGTCCTTAACAATCTAGAACACGAAGATGAGGCCCTGGTGTAGATGCAGAAGGTCCTTAACAATCTAGAACACGCAGATGAGGCCCTGGTGCAGATGCAGAAGGTCCTTAATCTAGAACACGCAGATGAGGCCCTGGTGTAGATGCAGAAGGCCCTTAACAATCTAGAACATGTAGATGAGGCCCTGGTGTAGATGCAGAAGGTCCTTAATCTAGAACACACAGATGAGGCCCTGGTGTAGATGCAGAAGGTCCTTAACAATCTAGAACACACAGATGAGGCCCTGGTGTAGATGCAGAAGGTCCTTAACAATCTAGAACACGCAGATGAGGCCCTGGTGCAGATGCAGAAGGTCCTTAACAATCTAGAACAGGCAGATGAGGCCCTGGTGCAGATGCAGAAGGTCCTTAACAATCTAGAACACGCAGATGAGGCCCTGGTGCAGATGCAGAAGGTCCTTAACAATCTAGAACACGCAGATGAGGCCCTGGTGTAGATGCAGAAGGTCCTTAACAATCTAGAACATGCAGATGAGGCCCTGGTGTAGATGCAGAAGGTCCTTAACAATCTAGAACACGAAGATGAGGCCCTGGTGTAGATGCAGAAGGTCCTTAACAATCTAGAACACGCAGATGAGGCCCTGGTGCAGATGCAGAAGGTCCTTAACAATCTAGAACACGCAGATGAGGCCCTGGTGTAGATGCAGAAGGTCCTTAATCTAGAACATGCAGATGAGGCCCTGGTGTAGATGCAGAAGGTCCTTAACAATCTAGAACACGAAGATGAGGCCCTGGTGTAGATGCAGAAGGTCCTTAACAATCTAGAACACGAAGATGAGGCCCTGGTGTAGATACAGAAGGTCCTTAATCTAGAACACGCAGATGAGGCCCTGGTATAGATGCAGAAGGTCCTTAATCTAGAACACGCAGATGAGGCCTTGGTGTAGATGCAGAAGGTCCTTAACAATCTAGAACACGCAGATGAGGCCCTGGTGTAGATGCAGAAGGTCCTTAATCTAGAACACACAGATGAGGCCCTGGTGCAGATGCAGAAGGTCGTTAACAATCTAGAACACACAGATGAGGCCCTGGTGTAGATGCAGAAGGTCCTTAACAATCTAGAACACACAGATGAGGCCCTGGTGCAGATGCAGAAGGTCCTTAATCTAGAACATGCAGATGAGGCCCTGGTGTAGATGCAGAAGGTCCTTAACAATCTAGAACATGCAGATGAGGCCCTGGTGTAGATGCAGAAGGTCCTTAACAATCTAGAACACACAGATGAGGCCCTGGTGCAGATGCAGAAGGTCCTTAACAATCTAGAACACGAAGATGAGGCCCTGGTGTAGATGCAGAAGGTCCTTAACAATCTAGAACACGCAGATGAGGCCCTGGTATAGATGCAGAAGGTCCTTAATCTAGAACACGCAGATGAGGCCTTGGTGTAGATGCAGAAGGTCCTTAACAATCTAGAACACGCAGATGAGGCCCTGGTGTAGATGCAGAAGGTCCTTAATCTAGAACACACAGATGAGGCCCTGGTGCAGATGCAGAAGGTCGTTAACAATCTAGAACACACAGATGAGGCCCTGGTGTAGATGCAGAAGGTCCTTAACAATCTAGAACACGCAGATGAGGCCCTGGTGCAGATGCAGAAGGTCCTTAATCTAGAACATGCAGATGAGGCCCTGGTGCAGATGCAGAAGGTCCTTAATCTAGAACACGCAGATGAGGCCCTGGTGTAGATGCAGAAGGTCCTTAATCTAGAACACACAGATGAGGCCCTGGTGCAGATGCAGAAGGTCGTTAACAATCTAGAACACACAGATGAGGCCCTGGTGTAGATGCAGAAGGTCCTTAATCTAGAACACGCAGATGAGGCCCTGGTGCAGATGCAGAAGGTCCTTAATCTAGAACATGCAGATGAGGCCCTGGTGCAGATGCAGAAGGTCCTTAATCTAGAACACGCAGATGAGGCCCTGGTGTAGATGCAGAAGGTCCTTAACAATCTAGAACACGCAGATGAGGCCCTGGTGCAGATGCAGAAGGTCCTTAACAATCTAGAACACGGAGATGAGGCCCTGGTGTAGATGCAGAAGGTCCTTAACAATCTAGAACACGCAGATGAGGCCCTGGTGTAGATGCAGAAGGTCCTTAACAATCTAGAACACGCAGATGAAGGTACCTTGGAGTAAAGGTTTGCTCTCCTGAGCTTAACCTTGTTGCAAGTGTCTCTGTGTGTCCTCTGCCTCTCTGGGCCAGACACTCAGAACTTGATCAATCCGCTTTTGTCTCTCTGGAGTTGTTACAGTCTCGCCAGATGAAAACTCTGAACGTAGTTTTTATTAATGTTTCTTTCCTCACAGGCTGGAGGCTCAGAACGTGGAATCTGTAGTTGTCTCACTGGACGAACCGGAGACTCAAAACGAGTGTATCTGTTAGTGTCTCAGCTTCACAGGCTAGAGACTGAGAACTTCTATATCTGTTATGTCTCACTCCTTGCAGCGTTGCGGAGTACTTTTATCCCTTTCCGATGAGGAGGAGATTACAATTTGGCACTTTTCCATTCCAGTGCTGTGATTGGTTGCTGGCATCAGAGGGGATACTCAGTGTGGCCCACCCTTCTTTCCCCTGTGGAACTAATTTGCATAAAGCACAAAGATGGAAGTCTTTAAAGTGTCTTTAAGGTTTACCAATGCATTTCTCACTTACCAAACCACCACCAAAATACCTTTGGCAATATTCTAAACGAATAGAGACCAAACATGATGGAAAAAGACTGTCATGCATTCATTCATTTGTACATTAACAGCTAAATTAGTGTTGTACTACAAATAGCTGTAACCGAGAACACTTATTTCTGTGAATAAGTGTGAAATGAATGTGTGTAGAATGCATCAGTTTCAAGGTTTCCAAACATAGTTATGAACGGATTGGGATGAGTCTTTGTGATCTCTCTTTGTTTCACCCATTGCTGATGAGGTCCTGAGGAATTTTTACGGCAGTCACAGTCTAATCTTAGGAAGTAGGCTCTAGGTGGGTGAAGGGCATAAACTGCATGTGGACCAATGAGAAGTACTGTCCTTCCTGGGGTTGGTACCAGGGGTCTTCTTCTAACCCTCTAAGAGATGTCTGGCTATTGTCCTAGCATCTTTATCTGATGGCGTTGGGCAGTTTGTTTATGTTAGTCCATTAAGATCCAATCAAAATATATATATATTTTAAAGTACTCTAGTACTTTAATTATTATGTTGGCTTGGGAAAGCCAACATACTGTTCTACTACAGTTCCAAAATTCTGACTGCTACTCCTCCTACAGTCATTTTTTGTTGTTGTTGTTGTTGTTGTTTTACAATGCCTGCCTCCTCCCTTTGCCACCTCTGCCGGTGTTCTGGGTCCAACAACTGGGTTAAACGCAGTGTCTCTGGCTTGGGAGTTGGCGAGAGCACACTGCAGTTATACCCAAAGAATTATATCTAAAATAGCTCGACTGACACATTGAACACCAGGAATCCACATAAGCATAGCCAGTTGTTGGGTCACATCCAGACTCGGTGAGCCTTGTCTGGAGGAGCCTAACACTGGCTCGAGAGTCTGGCATGTTCAGGGGAGTGAAGGAGAGAGAAGGCGAATCAGAGTCGGTTTTGATGGTCGTATGAACAGGTCTATCGATTGTGCAGGCCACCAGGGTTGGAGTGCCTTCTGAACTTAGCAGGGTATGGATTAGTCTGTAATCATTTCACTGACTAGTCCATTCATTATTATTATTATTAACATTAATATTATTGTCATGTGTTATTAGTATTGTCACTATCGTTACCAATGCTTCTGCCATTACTTCGAATCCAGTAGCGACGGCTACTGCAACTACTATTGTTATTATTATTATTAGTTAGTTATTTATAATTAATATTATTGTTGTTGTATTACATTGTATTTATCTATTTATCACTGAGTGCAGCCACTTCCTCTCTAAACTGGGCCCTGGAATGCGCTGTTCCCTACATCAGAGATTTAATGTCTCTTATCTTCACTTGATTTCATCTAATGCTGTGGCTGAAGAAAGTTAGTTCTCAGTGCTCAATCATCACTCAGTTAATCACTTAATTACCTAATCAACTTCAACACTGGTTCAGTGTTACTTATAACACTCTGAGTGTGGACTCATATAAACTCCAGGAGTGTTAATTTAACACTGAGGATTTTGCTGTGTGGGATCTTTTTGGTGTCCCTATGTTGGCCTTCTCTCATTTGAGAGATGTTCCTCATTTGGGGTATAATGCAGGTTGGCGCAGAGGCAGAATAGGTAGCGACTAGAGTTGCAGACCACTGGATAGGCCTCCCCAGTCCAGTTGTCTTCTGGGTGGTGTTAGGCCCCTTTCACTTTGTGAATAAAGTGCTCTTTTGCTGTGGCCCCACTCCTCAGAAGCTAGTTAACAGTTAGGCCCCTGGCTAGGCTCTCTCTTAAGCCAAGAGATATAAAGTAGTGGTGGTGTCATGTGGGATGCCAGCTGAAGGTACAGAAATGGCAGACCCTCATTGGCCAGAGCATCAAGCCCTGACAGCTAGCAGCGGAACCCCTCTCGACATGCCCCAAATAAGAGCAAGTCTGAGCCCTTGCAAGAGCGAAACAGGGCAGCAATATCTGAGCCACAACCCCTCACGGAAGTGTCATCCCGTGCAATCTACATCCTGTAAAAGGACTACCGTCTGGGATGGCTAGTGAGTCACGACTTCCATGACTTTGAACTCACCTTACCAATCATTGGCTCAATTCCATCTGCAATGATTGAAGAAGGACGCTCAGACAACACAGTGTTCACAGCACCCTTCAAGAGCATCTCCATAACTTCTGTCATGCCAGTAGTCACAGACCAAGTGTGCAGAACGGAGCTTACAAATTACATTTTTTTTTTTACAGACTACATTACATGCTTACATTTCCAGGATTTGAGACTCAGGTACAACAAATTCTGAAAGACGCAGATGCCATAAATAATGATGCAGACTCAAAAACTGAGACAGGTCCTGTACAAGTTCAAAGCATCCTTTGCCAAAGACTCTTTAGACTGTGGCCTTACTGACCTCCACACGGTGCGTATTCCAACACACTCAAATGCTCCTCCCACTTTCGTCAAGCAATACAAGATTCCCATCGCCTCACATGAACCAGTGCAGGAAATCATCGACTCCATGCTTGACAAAGGTGTCATCCGTCCATGCAACAGCACCTATTCTGCCCCCATATGGCCCGTCCTCAAGCCAAACGGCAAGTGGTGGCCAACAATCGACTACAGGAAATTGAACCAGCAGGTGCCACTGTCACGATGGCCCATGACCCAGCTGGAGCAGGAACTACCTAGAATCAGAGGTGGCACAATCTTTTCTACACTCAATGTGGTCTAGGGATTCTGGACCATGCCCGTGCATCCAGATGATCCAAGCTATTCAAAATATCAAGCCTCCCACCAATGTCTCAGAGTTGCACAATTTTCTAGGTTTTTGTTTTTGTCTGCAACTACTCACGGCAGTCCATCGAGAAGTACTCGGACATCGCACAAACTCTAACTGCTCTTCTAAAAAAGGACTGCCTATTTGTCTGGACAGAAGCTCACGCAAATACCGTGAATGAACTGAAATGACATTTGTGTCCAGCTCCATGTCTGGCTTACCCCGATCCACAGAGGGAGTTCTTGGAAGCTGGATTCTCCAATGACTGTCTTAGTGCTGGTCTGTACCAATGGTATCACCATGTAGCAAATTTGCTCAAATGGATGAAATATATTTATAACTGAATCATAACGCCTTATGATTAATTATGAATATAAATCAACCATGAAGGGAATTAGGTATATATGGAAAATCAATTACAACAAATGATAATTAATTATGAATATATATGGTTTAAAATTATTTATAGTTTTAGAATTAATTTTAGAAAGACTGGTCTGTTTTGTCCAGCAAAACTATCAGTCCAATTTTCTTATCAATTCTAGAGAAGAAGTTTTTCTTCTGCCCACGAAGAATTCTCCTATCCTAGCACTCAAAAAGCATATAGCTAGTGAAATCAAAGTGTTAAAGGGACTTGGTTCAGGTATGAGTTTCAATCAGTGACAATCAAGCGTCAATTCAATATGTTTAATATATATATAGATATATACACAAATACATACCACTAAATCTAAGCAAGGAATACAATATAATAATGAAAGTAAAGAAAGGAAAGAGGTTGTCCCCAGCCATTCCAGTATGTGATGCGAGTCAACATTAAGAAAACTCAAAGAGTTAAGTTGAAGAAACTTCTTTTTTTTTTTTTTACAGTGTAGCTATCCCTGTTGACAAGAGCGATCTTTTCAAAGAAATGAGGATTAAAACAGTATGAATAGAATAGTGCCAGTAAAAAAAATTAAAAGGGGGGTACAGGTTAGCATGTTAAATAAAATGCTCTTTTTTCGTTCTACCGAAAATATGCTGGGAATAATGCATTTTATAGTAACATAACCATTATAGTTGGTTAAGACCTTCTGAGAGGAACATTTTGAATCCAAAAAGTAAATGTGTGGAAGACATTAAAGCAGAGATACATTCTTACACATATATAAATATTTAGAGAAAAACACATGCATACTGCAGGGATAAATAGTGTACCTTTGGGACTAGTTGAATTTTGAGTTAAATTCAGAGAGTTTGTCTATGTGTGTGTGTGTGTGTGTCTGTGTGACATGTTTTGAGGTTTTGGCCAGTGTGTCTGTGGTCTCATTGACCTTCGCTCACCATGGGGTGACCTAGGTGCACTTTGAAGTTGTTTTGGGTGTCATGAGGCTCCTGCTTAGGATCTCTGAACTGGGAAAATACAGGCATATATTTTATTTCAAATGGTACAATATCATGATTTTGTTCATTTTGGAATATGCTGCTGTTCCGAAGTTCACCGCGAAACTGGCAAACATGACGAAGGCACAAAATGGATAAAGCAGTTGAATCTCACTCAACATGCCCAAAACTAATAAATAATGAAAGCAGTAGACATGAAATTTGGAATTACTTTGCTTATAAAAACTGAACCATCAAACCGTGACATCTGTCACTTGCCCATCCTGACTTGTACAATACATAAAGAGATTGACAGGTCAGTGCATAATTCAAACGATCTAATTTAGACATTTATTTTCTTTTACCACTGATCAACGCTCGTATAAGATCATATCATTTAGATAACACAAAAAGTGTTTGGAAAGTTTGAATATGTGAATATATTGCCAATTTTACTGAACTCCTTAAGCACTGAGTCCATTTCCTTATATTTGAGTCCAAGTTCAAACTCTAAATGAGCCGCGCAACATCTGTGTGTATTAATGCTCGAGCTGACTGAAAAACTACTGGAGCCAGAGGGACATTAAACAGGAAGGTTTAGTCCGAGCTCACAACAGCTTTTGCAAGGGAAAAAGATTTTTTTTTTTAAATTCCTCCCATCACAATTTTTTTCCACCACCACGTCCCTTTAGGACGTATACCATATACTGTTACATTATTTAAATTCACAAAAGACATAACCAACTGTGTTTATGTGAATAGGCCTACTCACCAAGACGGACATTTTGACAATTATGTGTGTATTTGACCGTTAAAACTAAAAAAAACTTAATTTGGAATTAACTCTATATAGGTGGCTTAAAGGTATAATATGTAAATTTTTTATATTAAGGTACCCAAAAACCACTTGCACAGTGTTATATAATTCGTCCAGCTGTGTACTTACATAATCCTAAATGTTTACAAGAATTTGTAAATTCAGAGAAAATCAGAATTTTAAACAGTGCCCGTCCCTCTCTCGTCACTTGCGCATGTCAGTGACGTAATATCTGCGTTATTCCTGGTTTCTTGCACTGCACAGTAACCATGGCAACAGACACGGAAACTTTGGGACAAAAGGAGAAATAAAACAAGGATCAATATCGACGTGATGTTTCCGAGATGGCGAGAGCTTTGAGACAAACTTTGACTTGACAGAGACGGCGCTCTCGCGCGATATTAGACGAGGTAAGCAAATGTAGGAAACATAAGACTGATCGACGTTATAAAGCTCAACACGACGAAGTGTGATCATCTAATCTACTGTTAAGTCTCATACAGTCAACAAACTAATACTAAACATTATAACTTTCCACACACTCAAACACAGTTTAGTATGATAGTGTGACGTTAGTGAAACTGCGCTGCGTTTCCTCAGTTTTAATTCGTCAAATAAACTGACCTGTATGAGTAGCATCCATAAACATTATTTTCCCATAAATATTATTAGATCCCCAAGTTCCATGATTCCATATTCACTGTCATCAAATCACGCATTTGTTATTGTTTTGAATTGTTTAGCGACCCCTAGTGGACAAAAAATACAAGGTGCACCTTTAAGCGCAAAGAACCAGTCTCTTAAAGAGCTTCCAAGTACTATGAATGATATAAAATCTCTTGGATGTTCAAATTGTCGTGGTTTAAAAAGTGGACAAGTGATTTCCGTAAGCTGTCCCGAAATGCGCACGAGTGTTGTATAGTAGAACGCAGCTTTTACAATGCAGGCGCAATGTCTTTTGAGGGCAAAACACGGGAGGGGAGAAACTTCTCACAAGAAAGTTTATAAATTATTGGTTTCCATGTAATAATCTGTGTTGATTCATTTATTTATAAACATTGGCGGTAATTTCCCGCTTAATAAATGTGAAACCTGCAAGAATGAGTAAAATTATGTGCAATACCCGTGACAAAGTTCAGAATGTGAAGTACTTGTGGGGACATTGCTGGATGGTAATGATGGTCGGATGGCAAATGGAACATGATGGTCGAGCAGCAGGAGGTTTATCATAGCTTCTTTGAAGATGTCAGATGAAGATCAGCAATGTCATTGTGGGAAATTTTGGAGGTAGGCACTGTTGCAGGAAGAGTTGGCTGGCTGCGGGTTATTGCTGCCACACTAAGGATGGGTGGCTGGGCTGGAGGTGACCATAGATTGCGCTAGTTTTGGCAAGGGCATCAGTTTGGCCATTTGTTGAACAGAGAGTCAAGACCACTCCCAGCCAGCAGAGGGCAGACTCACTATGAGGGTGCCTGTCCCAAGCAGCAGGAGCCTCATTTATAAAACTTTTATAAACCTTACTAAAAGTGAACGTATGACATAAATCTGAAAATGGTGTACGCAAGAAAAAAATGAGTTTCATAAAACCATGCGTACACCAGAACCTGCAAAAATCCCTTTATAAATCCCAGTAGGCGGAAGATTGTCCGTACGTACATCTCCACCTCGTCTCCTCCCGAAATCACCATATATGGAGCTTACAACGCCTAGTTTTACTATGTATAACCTCATCTGCATATCATTTCCATGCATGTTTCCATCCAATTGACACCATTTTTAACGCCGTCAAAAGTACAAGACATTGGGAAATATTATATACGAACTATAAATGCCATTTGTGCCATACATATTACTAAAAATATCCTTGCTGCTTTATAATAAATATATCAACATATCCATAACAACAAAATTGTAGCTATAAAATAGCTTACTTCTCAGATAAAGTTTTTTAGAATAGAGTTGATTCATTCATTTCGACTGTCCAAATAATATTTGAATTGTTTTAAACAAATTGAATGAAATCGAATTCATGCAGTTTTGCAGGTGAACATCTTTTAGGATGTTTAGGCTATTTTAGTGGATATACAAAGTACAATTGCCTGACGCGGCGTTTCACTGACAAAGTATTTTAAAAAGGAAACGTATAAATCTTACCGTTTTCTTCAAGTTGTATCTTCAAATATAGTGGTATTATTCATTATTGTTTGAAGATGCCTATAGAGACATCAACACCTCCTGCAGCTGCGGTTGTACAGTAAGATATTATCATTGAACCTGTTCAAATCGGACAATCTAGACCGTCGACCATCGAATCCAGCAGTGTCTTTCATTATATCGTAGTAAGTAACTGTCACAGCCTCATTTAGTTCTGTCTCGTCATGTTTCGTCCTTGTCTATTGTCATGTCTAATTAGTTAAATCTTGTCAGCTGTCCTCGTTTAGTCTTCGTCATCAGTGTGTATTTAAGTTCCTGCCTGTCTGCTCTTCTTTGTCTGTTATTGTTTGTGCTAAGCACACTGTTTCGTGCCATCTCTGTTAACCTGGAATAAATCTGTTTGATACCCGTATACCTTCGTCTTCTGTTCCTGCCCGGAGCGTTACAGTAACTGCATCACTGATCATTGCTCTCGCTAGTTTAATGAGGAATTATTGTGCTCTATCACTCCTCACAACACAGTCCCTGAATCACAGAATATTGAAGTTCTCATTCTGTTTTATGTCAGACCTTCATCAACACATGACTCAAAATTACAAAACATTGAGTCAAATAAGTTCTGCTGCTTTACAAAAGGAATATTCAACTTCTGTAAAAATGAATAAATAAAATATAAAAAATAAAATGTGTGCTTCCTGTTTAACAGAGGTAGCGATACAAAACAGACATCTTCTGTTCAATGAAGTGCTTCCAGTGCACAAAGTGTAATCTCTTACTGCAAAGTAAATTATTTTACACACTACTATACAGCGTCATCTGTGGTCCGACACGCAGTTGCACGGAGTGTGAAATAATTTGCCCCCACTATCATGTAAAAGAGCGGGAAACTGCTTCGCGCGGTCTTTTGAGCTTATTTTTGTTGGCAAATGAGAATGATCATCGTGCTTCATCATGGTTTCACCGCGGGGTTTACAGATGACGTTATTTTTTACGTTCGTAATTACGTCACTTCATAAGGTTCCCATGGCAATAGGGGGAAAATAATGGCGCTTTACTTGTGTGAAGTAAACGCAACATTTTTCAACTTTCTGCTGAGATATATGAGACTTTTTTGCAACGAAAATACAGGGATTATGAAATCATGCTAGCCCCGCATATTTTTCTTGCTGAAATCGGCAATTTATGCGGCGAAAGTGCGGCATATTTGAAAAAATGTGACCCCCGCATAAATATGCGGACTTTGGCTGATTATGCATGAAATCAAGCGATCGCATGATCGCGTTTTTCTGGAGGGACTGATTATAACAGCGTGTCCCAGGAAAAGTGATCAAAACCAGCACATCCACTATCTAAATCCATATCATTTTTGTTTATCTTCTGCGTAATGACTTTATGTAATTTTAGGGCTTATCGACGTTAATAAATGTGGAATATTAATGTAAATGTGTATATCAAAATGAAAACAGAGTTTAAAATCCTTCTGTTTACTTCATTACTTTTCTCAGTCTAGTAAAAGTGTTCGTACGGATGGGTAAGAGTTTGCGTGAAAGTGCGCAAATTTTCCCGTCAAGTTTGTTCTTATAAATCCCATCGTTTGCGTCAGAAGTAGCTCACGCCTCTTTCAGGGCATGTGCTGTGCGTACGCAACGGTTATAAATGAAGCCCCTGAACGGGCGCTCTGAAAGACTCTGGGACAAGTAACATCCCCTCCATCCCACCTAGCAAATCCTACCCTATTTATACATGTCCCCACCCCCTTTCAATTTTTTAAAAATAAAAATAAACATATAAATATATTTTCTTTTTGAAGACATGGTGGGGATATGGAAATACTATGATTGTAAATAGCTGCATTTGTGTTTTAAAAATGTTTAGCTGATGAGTTACTGATCCAAGAAGTTTGAATATATTACCAATTTTACTGAACTCCTAAAGCACTGAGTCCATTTCCTTATATTTGAGTCCAAGTTCAAACTCTAAATGAGCCGCGCAACATCTGTGTGTATTAATGCTCGAGCTGACTGAAAAACTACTGCAGCCAGAGGGACATTAAACAGGAAGGTTTAGTCCGAGCTCACAACAGCTTTTGCAAGGGAATGATAATATTTTTGCGAGGGAACGCAAAAGTTTTTTTTTTTTAATTCCTCCCATCACAATTTTTTTCCACCACCACGTCCCTTTAGGGACTCCGTAGATTTGCCCATATATTTTCATAAAAAGAAAACGTAAATGTTTCAAGTTGACACAGTTTAATATCACTGCCAATATAATTCAATTCACTTACTTTTAAGACGATCAGAATCTGGACTTCTATCTGTCGCTGTAAGTGAAAAAATCACACAAACACACAAACAAAGAGGGAGAGAGAAAACAGGCGGTTTAGCCATTTTACAATAATGACAACATTTCCCAGTTAGCAAACAAACATTGAAGCAATGTTTAGTCAATGCACATGCCTAATACGCTTTTATCTTCCTAAAGTTATTCTCGCGCATTTGCAGGATCCTCTTCACACACACATGTTGAGTTGGAACAGGTTTTACGCCGGATGCCCTGAATGGGACATGTTCATATGATAATCTGGCACGTCCGATTCAACTAATCTATCCTTTGACTGTCGAAACTAGGTGCATTAACATTAACTGCATTTAATTAACATTACAAAGTGATGTCAGTTCAGTTTCACCGTCTTCATCGATGTGTCCTGATGTCTTTCATCAAAAATTCACACAGTGATTTTCCTTTTCGTGTACAGTGTGTCAAAGTTACACTTAAACTCATACGTGATGATCTATAATAGGGGTGTCGGGAAATGAATTCTAGACCTACATAAAAAATTAATAAATAGGCCACTACCACAAAATAACAAAGACTAGTGGAAAGGAATCTGAGATTAATAGAGAAAGCCTCACAAACTATATCTTCTGCAAAAGACCATCAGGAACACAGAACAAAAATCCACACATCTAGACTCGATAAAGCGGTAACTAGACCACAGATTTGATGTGTACCGAAAAGCTTTAAAAATGATCAATCATTCAATAACCAAAAAAGTAAACCATTGTCAGGTTTGGTGTGGTGGAGAGAAGGAGTGAGGACTCAATCGCACAAGAAATTGGTTTTTATTTCATAAAAAATTAAAACAACTAAACAAAAACTACCCCAAGGGGGAAAGCAGACTAGACTGGACTGGACTGGACTGGACTGGACTGACAACAGACCCCATACAAAAACACTCAATAATCCACTACGATCCAGCCCAGGACTGCAAACACAAGGAGAATACATAGGGTGGCAAACAAGGCAGGTAATGAGGGAGGACAGGTGGGGCAAATAAACCAATAATCAGGAAACAAGATGGGAGGGGTCAAGACAATGTACAAGAGCACATGGCACAAGGAAACACATGACAAGCCATGTGCTCACACCAAACATAACAAAAACACAAGCACATGGCTAATGAAAACGATCATAAGCCACGTGCTCACAAAACGGGACATGAACATAACATGAACGCGCAGCCAGCGAGCACACTCACAGACGCGCGTTCACACAAAACACGACATGAAAGCACGCGGCAGGCGGAAACAACCGCGTGCAACACAGAACAAGACTCACAAAACACAAGAACGCGCGGTGAGTGGAATACACAGACCGAATCCCGACCTGAAACAGAACCAGACATGAATGCCGGGATCCGAACACCACGCGCCCAACATGAAACGAGACACGCAGACGAGAGCGCGCACACAAACACCGGACATAACGGGAGTGTCAGAGCTCTGTCACAAAACCAATCAAATAAACGAGACCGAAGTGACAGAACCTGACAACCATCGCCTGTTGGTGGTTATTATCTATTTAATACATCGGAAAACGTTGCTGCAAATATTTGCGTCTAATTTGATTCACACCCGGACTTGGCGCCATTTTAACAGCAGCATCTTCAAATCAAAACCGAAAGAAAAAAGCTTGAAGCCAAAAGTTAGTCTGTGAACCAACAGAATTTGGAAAAAAGTGATTGTGTATTTATTTAAATTAATTAGGTGTAATTTTGCACCCATTCATTTTTTTTAAAACCTGTAACGAAATACGGAGGATGCAGTTTCTTCTTTAATTGTTCAGATGAATATAATACGTATATACAAACTCATTTTCACTATTCAAAATTCTTATTTCATTAAACATCATCGAAATTGCTTTTTAATAGGCTTATATTGCAGTAACAGCTGGGGCAGATTTAGAACAAAATTAATAATGAAACTAATAAAAAAAACAAAGCATTTTTATAAGCATTTAAAAGTTTTTTGTAAAAACGTTGGACATCCTTTTCCGTCGGTTATTTGTTTCCTGATGCTTATGTCGATTTCAAACAAATTTAAGAGAGTGAAATAATACACTAAACGAAGTGAACATTCGCTAGGCTGCTGTTGGCTGATATAAATACTGCATTAATCACTGAGGAAACTGTGCTGCATGCATTTTTATCTTATTTGATTCTTACCTGAACTCGACGCCATTTCAACATCAATCAAAAACGAAAGGAAAGCGCTAAAAGACGAGAGCTCATCTGTGACGCACACAGAGAAGCCAATCCGGTTTAAAAAAAAAGAAAAGAAAGAAATCATCTTTAAGAGACAAATACTTTATTTATTGTGAACTTTAAATTTTACAACTTTGCAGATTTACATTCACAGACAGCTACACACACACTGCATGAAAGGTAATATACGAAAAAGCTCATAGTGACTTGAAAACATCATCATACAAAAACCGGAAGACCTGGAGCCTCATTCAAATGGTGTGTAGAAACCGCCCTACATTTGATCTAAGATCGTTTCACAAATGTGCGTATACGAGTGATTCTGAGAAAACAAGCGTTTGCACAAAAACATGGATTTTAGCTTATGCATGCTATAAGATCAAATCACTTTATTATTACCTCTGCTTAGATTTCCAAATGCCTGTAAAATAAATTGGTATGAATAAATCATAAATCAGTATGTTAATAACCATTTCTGGCCAGTCAGAATTATAGTGCCTGAGTGGGCGGGGCATTCTGAGTGAGGGGAGGGGTATTGTGTCTGAGTGGGCGGGGCATTCTGAGTGAGGGGAGGGGTATTGTGTCTGAGTGGGCGGGGCATTCTGAGTGCCGGCAGGGGTATTGTGTCTGAGGGGGCGGGGCATTCTGAGTGAGGGAGGGGTAATTGTGTCTGAGTAGGCGGGCATTCTGAGTGAGGGGAGGGGTATTGTGTCTGAGTGGGCGGGGCATCATGAGTGAGGGCAGGGGTATTGTGTTTGAGTGGGCGGGGCATTCTGAGTGAGGGGAGGGGTATTGTGTTTGAGTGGGCGGGGCATTCTGAGTGAGGGGAGGGGTATTGTGTCTGAGTGGGCGGGGCATTCTGAGTGAGGACAGGGGTATTGTGTTTGAGTGGGCGGGGCATTCTGAGTGAGGGGAGGGGTATTGTGTCTGACTGGGTGGGGCATCATGAGTGAGGGCAGGGGTATTGTGTTTGAGTGGGCGGGGCATTCTGAGTGCGGGCAGGGGTATTGTGTCTGAGTGGGCGGGGCATTCTGAGTGAGGGGAGGGGTATTGTGTCTGAGTGGGCGGGGCATTCTGAGTGAGGACAGGGGTATTGTGTTTGAGTGGGCGGGGCATTCTGAGTGAGGGGAGGGGTATTGTGTCTGACTGGGCGGGGCATCATGAGTGAGGGCAGGGGTATTGTGTTTGAGTGGGCGGGGCATTCTGAGTGCGGGCAGGGGTATTGTGTCTGAGGGGGCGGGGCATTCTGAGTGAGGGGAGGGGTATTGTGTCTGAGTGGGCGGGGCATTCTGAGTGAGGGGAGGGGTATTGTGTCTGAGTGGGTGGGGCATCATGAGTGAGGGCAGGGGTATTGTGTTTGAGTGGGCGGGGCATTCTGAGTGCGGGCAGGGGTATTGTGTCTGAGGGGGCGGGGCATTCTGAGTGAGGGGAGGGGTATTGTGTCTGAGTGGGCGGGGCATTCTGAGTGAGGGGAGGGGTATTGTGTCTGAGTGGGCGGGGCATTCTGAGTGAGGGCAGGGGTATTGTGTCTGAGTGGGCGGGGCATTCTGAGTGAGGGGAGGGGTATTGTGTCTGAGTGGGTGGGGCATCATGAGTGAGGGCAGGGGTATTGTGTTTGAGTGGGCGGGGCATTCTGAGTGCGGGCAGGGGTATTGTGTCTGAGGGGGCGGGGCATTCTGAGTGAGGGGAGGGGTATTGTGTCTGAGTGGGCGGGGCATTCTGAGTGAGGGGAGGGGTATTGTGTCTGAGTGGGCGGGGCATTCTGAGTGAGGGCAGGGGTATTGTGTCTGAGTGGGCGGGGCATTCTGAGTGAGGGGAGGGGTATTGTGTCTGAGTGGGTGGGGCATCATGAGTGAGGGCAGGGGTATTGTGTTTGAGTGGGCGGGGCATTCTGAGTGCGGGCAGGGGTATTGTGTCTGAGGGGGCGGGGCATTCTGAGTGAGGGAAGGGGTATTGTGTCTGAGTGGGCGGGGCATTCTGAGTGAGGGGAGGGGTATTGTGTCTGAGTGGGCGGGGCATTCTGAGTGAGGCATTGTTATGATTGACTCTGAGCAGCAGGTCGACTGACCCCAGACCAGCCTGAGATCAGGGTGCCAAACATGACGACGAGGGGACCGTTTCTGAACTCTGAACTAAACCTGCCGATTCAGCTCTGACTGAAGAGGTTTAAACCCTCAACACTTAAGATATTATTAGTATTATTAACAGAATAGTGCTTATCTTAGCTGCACTGCATTTCAAAAGCCAGCCATTTCCCTGTAATCTCACAGAATAACTGAGACTAGAGCAAATGCTTTATTTAAGTGCACTTCTGTCAAATCAAAATGTAATTTTTATTAAATAAAACCTGTAAAAGAACTTGCTTGTATAGACTCGTGACTGAACCACTAGTCCACCAGCAGGAGGCACTTCTGATCAACATTTACATCAGCATCTAAGCACTAACATGGTTGAGGGTAGAAGGGACACAGCTAGGGCCGGAGGTGAAGCAAAATCTTGCCATAAAATAATAAATGAAATTACCTACTCAACAGATTGTGTTTTATTAACATCTGCATCTAACCCACCCCTACAATAATGAAAATACTGTAAATAATTGTTGTTCGGCGTGACAGGAATGATGGAATATTGAAGTGCGAGTAAGCCCTGCTAAGAAAATCCTGATTTTTTTACGGCTTTTTGCCCTAAATTAGTGTGTTTGTATCATTGTTGACTTTTCAACAATATCTGGTGATGGACGATTTCAAAACACTGATTCATGAAGCTTTACGAATCTTTTGTTTTGAATCAGTGGTTTGTCCATCACTAGATATTATTGAAAAGTCATTATTTTGTTTTTTTGGCGCACAAAAAGTATTCTCGTCACTTTATAATATTAAGGTTGAACCACTGTAGTCACATGACCTGTTTTAAATACGTTTTAGTATCTTTCTGGACATTGAAAAAGTAAATTAGCTCACTGAGCCATCGGATTTCATCAAAAATATCTTCATTTGTGTAATTTGTTATGCACAGTTTAGCATTATGCGATTAATTTACAACCAAACAAAAGAAAACATACTGCCTTTATCGCCAGAATCGATTTTTCTCTTGCATTACATAGTGAAATTGGACAAGTTCGGTGTTAACAATTATTCATTTTGTGAATTGGAATGTTTGTGGGTGTTTGGAGGATGTGAAGGATAAACTTAATGCATGCTTCACAACAGAAGTGAAGGGCGCAAAATGAAGGCTGCCCTCACAGGAACCTTTAATTTGAGATGTCCTGTGATGGAGCTTGATGACCTGGCAGATGAGATATGTAGCCTTACTGCAGCCCATGAGTACTGTGAAATTGGACATACTTCTTTCATACTTCATACTTATTTTCACCAACAATATAGTAAGTAAGTATGCAAGCGTAGGCTTTAACCAAATGCTATACCCACACTATGCTGATTTTTTGTTTCAGGCCTATAAATACACTTTAGTACAAGCAAAAAAACATTTGAACAAATACACGCTGATGTCAATGGAAGGGACAGTAATAAACCTTACAAACACAATGTGAAGATTTGGGTTTTATTCAAATGCACGTTGTGCAGGATAAACTTTACTCTATTCATCAGTTCACCGGCCATTCACTATATGACTGGATGAATGTAAGTGTTGTAAGTCTGACAGGATCAGCGTTCCTCCCTGCCCAGTTTGTTGTCATAATTACAGATTTGACTCCATCATTCAGTTCAGTTGAGTCTAATCTAATCCTCGTTTGTCTTTAGTTTGTCGGGTCTCGTCTATGGTCACGTTCTGCTGCCTCGCTCTATTGTACTCGGATTTACCCGTGGATGTTATTAAACTCTATTTTGAACTTGAACCTTCTTCTTCATGCACTTAATAGTACACAACTCGTGACAGCCTCTGATAACCAGCGATCAACTATATGACCATTATTGCTTGTTTAAAACAAAATACATTCATTAACATATATTTGAGAATATGAAGATCAGATATTTCACATTCTGGTTAACAGGTTTATGCTTTGTTACCCTTTAACCAAAAAAATAAATAAATCACTGTGTGGATTATCAGCTGGAGTGCCCATGACAGCCTCTAGAGGGCACTCCATCTAGGACTTTCTCACACACACGCACATTCACTCCTGGACTTCACTACATTTCCCAGAATCCCCTGTACCTGTCATTGATCACTGCACCAGCTGAGGCTCATTATACACACAGTATTTAAGCTCAACACCCGTGCGAGGTCTTGTAATTCCTAGTGTTTACATTTCTGATCCGGCATGTCTCCCCCGTTGTCGGCATTTATCTGCCTGCCCTCTGGACTTAGATCTCTGTGTTTTTGGACTCTGCTTTTTTGCTGCCTGCCTCGACATATCTGCTTGTTAACGTTTATGATTCTGCCGAGCCTCGGACATTCATGTTTGCTGATATTTGACCATCACCTGTTTGACACGTTTCTCAATGAAAGCCTGCAGTTGGATCTGCACCCACTCTTCATCACACACTGCTTGTCTTTATTAATTTTGTCACATTTTCAAGCACAATCCCCAGGCAGAAGAATTGAACTGAGATAGAAGCGAATTTGAATTGGGAAAACAAACACATTTAAAAAAAAAAAACGTCTTGATATTAATTATTATATTATATATGTATTATAAATGTATTAATATTGTGACTGTAGTTTGGGCAACAAGCATTAATGACTTGTTTCAGACTTGAAGCTTGTGTTCAGGACTTTGAGGCTTTTGAATACTTTTCTCCTCTTTTTGTCATTCTCTCTTTATCTCCTCTCTCATCTCTCTCTCTTGATCCTCTATGTATTTAATGTCTCTTTTATATCGTTCTTCTCTTTCTATATATTCATCTTCTCTTTTCTTTCTCTCTTCCTCAATCTTCATCTTCATTCTTTCTCTCTGTTGTTTAAGTCTCTGATAATATTCATCCCTCATTTCCTGTTCTTTCTTTCTCCTTCTTTCATCTTCTTCTTCTCTTCTTTGTTGTTCCTCTTGTTTCTGTTTCTCCCATTTCTTTTTTTGTTCTCTTTCCATCTCTGTTTTAAATCGTTCTTCTCTCTCTCTAAATTCTTCTTATCTTTTCTTTCTCTCTTTATCATGATTCTGTCTTTCTTCCTTCCTTCATCTTCATCTCTTCTTAATGTGACTCCCTTCGTTTTCCTTCACCATGTCATCGATCTTCTTCAGTAGATCAGACACCTGTGTTCGGTCTCCAGTCTGATTATTATTGAACACATGGAATCTGTTTCCACACGCTTCAATCAGGTTTCTCATCATAGATCCAGGATTTTCCAGATACTGTTCAATGGTTTTGTTCTTCAGATCATCTCCTCTGGTGAAGAGCACTATGGTGAACATTAAAGATTTCTCACCAAACATCTCTTGAATTATCCTCAATGATTTTTCCTCCTCTTGAGTGAATCGTTGTGCTAAACTAAGAACAATGATGAACACATGTGGTCCAGGCAGGATCATGGGGATGCAGTTGCTGATTTCTTTCTTGATCTCCTCAATTGTTAGTTCAGTATCAAACAGTCCTGGAGCAGCACAATCCTCAGATCATCTGCTCTCTCTCATGAATCTAAAGATAGATGAAATAAAAATTAAAAACAATATATTGAATTTCTAGTGAATCTTGTCAATCATCATCAGAAAATTGTATATAATTTATACTGAAGCTTCATGTGATACGTAATTCTTCTTAACACTGCATGTAATGTTATTTTTCTTTATCTCACAAATCTCTAAACTTTTGCAATCATCAACTGTATGTTTAATCCATGCACATTTTCTGATCTTTACCTTGTGACTGAAACCACGTCTCTAATGAATGGATTCTCCTCTTCATTTCTTCAAATGTCTGCAGTTTTTCCATCTGTGCCTCCATCAAAGTCTCTGTGGAGAAACAAACTCCACTATTTTCCTCAACCATCTCCTTCAGTTTCTCCATCAACTCGGACGCTTGTGTGTTTGGACCAATGAAATGATGTCGTCCTCCAAACCTCTCAATGACAGACTGAGTTTCTTCATCCAGTTCTGTCTGATGATCAGGATTCTGGTACATGAGGATCATGATGTGTTTGTTGATTCTAGAGCTGAATATCTTCTGGATCTTCTCCATTTCTCCTCTGTCTTCATTATTAAGTGGAGCATCTAACAATAATATTAGAAAGAAATTTGAAAGAGACAGCGAAGAAGAAAGACAGATAATACAGGAGGAGAAACATCAACAGATAAGAGAGAGAAAAGAAAAAGAGAAAAAATATGAAGAAGAGATAAATGAAATGGAAAGACGTTATGAGCAGCTGGAGAAAGAGCGAAAAGAGGAGTGGGAGAGAAGAAAACAAGAAGATGAAGAGAGAAGAGAAAGAGATGGAAGAAAATGATGGATGATCTGAAAACAGACCAAGAAGAAGAGATGAAGAGAAGAGAAAGAGATGTAAGAGAAAGAACAGAAACAGAAGAAAAAGATTGTGAAAAAGTGAAACGGAAACATGAAGATAAATAAGGAAGATGAAGAAGAAACATCAAGATGAAGCCAAAAAACAAGTTCAAATTCAGAGAGATGAAAGAGCAGCAAGTTCAGGAGTTCAAGTGGAAACTTGAAGAACTATATGAACAAAAAAAGAATGAATTACCCTGGTACATGTGTTTTATGTCATGGGTATTTGACTGACCCGAAATGTAGAGCTGACACCATCACACATTTACTATGGAGAACACACACTCATACTCACACACTCACACACACAAACACACTAAAGGCTTAAACAATAATACTTAATACACACAGCATATCTACACACATGTTGTTGTAGATGCAGATATTTGAAATAACTGATAGGTATTAAAATCTTAATCGAGTCTCTCAATAACACAGTTGTCAGCTTTCATTAATCCTGATGTGGCACAGTCAAAACTCATGCTTTACACAGGAAGATATTTAGAATCAACTTTGCAAAATTTGTGCAGTTTTTGCCATTGCCACAAACTCCTCCTAGAGCTTCATCAGATCAACATCGTCTTTGGTCGTTCTGATCTAAAGGCTTTTGTGACATTAAATTGCAAAGATCCAGAGTTTCTGTGGCGGTCTGACAAAGTTCGATGTTTCGCTTTGAAACAGGAAGTTGTTGTAACTCGACATAACACAAACCAAGTGCATCTGATATTGTGACAAAGTCCAGAGTTTTGTATGATGCGTTTGGACAAAAGGTGCATAAATATTTCTGAACTGTGTAAAGCTAATAAAAAAGTTGTGATCGTTTGTTCCTGATTATTTAAAGTTTTGGTTGGATGTATCAACTATTATGAGAACATTTGAGAATTTTGTGCTCAGTGTTTTGAGATTGTTTTCACAATTTGTGTGAAATTAATGAAAACTTACAATCTGTTTAGAACAATTACAAAGTGTTCAGATCACTGTCGACTGTTTTGAGAACAGTGGATACATTTGTCAAATCGATTGAGAAATACAGTAAAATGCACTTTTCAGAGTTTACAGTACTTCAAGTAAGCTTCATGTAGTATTTAATGACGCATTAAGGATTTTGCTTAAACTCCCAAGGTGCACAGGTGCAAGCCGAGTGTTTGTGTTCAGTGATGTTCCTATATTCATGCTGTGTTGAGGAATTATATGTATAATTTCATGTGTTGGTTAAGTGATTCAAGAAATATAAACATAATGGTCATAAACGATCTTAAATTAAGTGATACGAGGTATTCCTCCTGGTTCTGGAAGCACTGGAATACAAGTTTGTATGTCTTTTCTGATTGATATGGACCTAAGGGTCTGGAATAAAGAATGAAATTATATATATATGTACTGTATATATATATATATATATATATATATATATATATATATATATATATATATATATATATATATATAATATCGTAATAATGTCTCACAGTTATATTTCCTGGTTTGTCACGTTGTTCACATAATTTTTAGCCTTTAGTTCTTTTGTATTTATAGCCCTCATGTGTCATTGTTTTGGTCAAGTCTTTTTTATTTTGTATGGGATTGTATTGGCTAAATAAAGCTGCCCTTGGGTTCAGTCAACTCACCTTCAGTGGGTCCCGGATTTTATGCTTTCGTTTTAGTTTTTGGAAAAAACTTTGATTAATTTTAATCCAATTTTAAAATCATCCATTTTTGCATTTTGAAAAGCAGCACTTTGGATTTTTGTGTTGCACAAAAGAAATTTAACATGATAGTGAGCAAGTAATGGCAGAAATGTAATTTTTGGTTGAGCTACTTTAACTGTTAACACTGAATATTGTGCAATAATAATGTTATTCACTGACCTTTTATGTCATTGAAGTGATTTAGCCATAATGTTTCATAAAAGGAACACAAATGTTTCAAGTTGACATTTCTTAATATCAACTGACAGTGATTTAATTTACTTACTGTTTGGAGGATCAGATACTGGACGACTTCCATCTGCTGCCGCTAATCAAACACACACATAGAGAGAGAGTTTTACTAAAAATAAAAATAAAAATTACAAATACAAAATAGAACTGCGTTCAGAAAATAAAAACTAAACTAAAACCAACAAAATTATTAATGAAAAAAATAAAAACGAAACCAAAATTTACATTTGAAAACGATATTCAAATAAAAACGATTTAAAAAATGTATTTATAAAACAATGTTAGAGATGTATAGCTTTTACATCAGTTATTAGTTTCTTCCTGGTGTTCAACATCACTTTAAAACATAAATGTAAGAGCAAAATGGGGAAAAAAATCTACAAACGAAGTAACCCGTTGACTAACGTTTAATTATATTTTAAATTAAATATTAAATAATGTTAAATAAATACTTCATAAACCAGAGAGGAAACTTTAGTGCGTATATTTGAACAATTTGATTCTTACAAGACACATATCACGAAAACAATACAAAAAAACGAGCCTGGAGAAGAAACAGAAATAAATAAATGTTAACATCCCTGCGCTGCGGTGCCCTTGAGTACCAGCAGATGGCAGCCTCGACCCTCATTGTTTCCATTCACATTATTCCCAGACTTCAAGTCTGCTCATTACTAGTTAACCTGGTTCAGCAGTGTCTTGTTGATTATTTATAAACCTATCTATTTACATGCCTTTTGCTCTGTATTATTATGAAATCTCTTTTTTTGTTGTTGATATTTTCTGTTGGCATTTCGAGCAGTTCTGGTGTAGTTATACCGAGTCGTGGATTTCTTGTTACTGTCTGCCCTTCCTGGAGTGTATATATGTCTGTACGGACTAATTGACCCTCGCACAGCCCCGCCCCCTTTAGTTACTGTTGCTATGTTCAACAACTCATGCGCTCCCACGCCACACATCATGTTCTCATGAAAAATACATCCTGGAGCAAAGAGGACACTGATAACATATGAAACAGTTTCATATTTAAAATATAGTAATTTAAAAAAAAAATTGTGGCGACTGTTCAAAACATCGCACTACGACTGGACGTGATTGGTTGGTTTGTGCGATAAATCCCGCCTCTTGTTTACATGTGAGTTCTGCTGTCAGTGATTGAACTGACATCAATGGGAAGAGTGATGAAGAAGTAACTGAACCGCTCACACACTTAGAAATCAGCGCTTTATATCATGTCCACATCAAACTTGACATGACCTGAAAACATGAAGAGTGCGTTTGGTGAAGTTAAAAACTTTGTGTCTGTGTTTATCAATGATCCAAAAACAAGTTGACTATGAAAAAGAACAGTTGAACATCAATACACAAATAAAATTGATTATACTGGTAATGCCTTTAGTTATTATTTTGGAATTAATGAAAAATTGTTTAATACTGACTTCAAGAGATTTTCTTGTTTGTTTGTTTGATTTTTTTTTCATTTACTGCATTTAACGAGGAAAAGACAACGTTAAGAGTTATGGACATGAATTTACATTTGATTCATGTAAATGATTAAAATAAAAACTGTGATGACTTTACCTCCTCATTTCAGAACAATTAATTTATTTGAATTATAATGAAATCAACGAATGTTGACTTCAGAACAAGCCACTGATTTATATATATATAACAAGTTGTAGGCTATATGATTTCTATGAGTTTTACTATTATTTAATTGAATACGAATTGTAAAGATGAGTTTGTAGAACAAATAAAGAGAAGGTTTAACAAATGGATGAAGTACACGGAACACATTTCAAGCTTCATTGTCAATTTACTCAAATAAATACAGAATCATCATTTTCTTTGTTAAATTTTCTGTTCTCTTTTTCCTCAAACCTCAGCGCGCGTGTCTTCAAACTTTTACTTTCGATCTTTGATTTCAAGGCGTTGGTGTTGAAATGGACTCAGGTAAGAATCAAATTAGATATAAATATATTCAGCAACGTTTATTCAATTATTCATTACGTGTTTCTGAAATATTAGGCGGGTGAAATATTAACATTAGGTTTATTTCGTTAACGTTAGTTTCACTGCTTTTACATGTTTTAAAGGTTCTTTGAACAGCAGGAAGAAACGAACTGAAGTAAAACGCTTCTCTCGCATTGTTATACATATATATTTTTAATACACATATACCGGCCATGCAATGCTATAGTTTTCCTTTTTAAAATTCGTTTTATTATTATTAATAGGTTTTCCAAATTTGCTATAACTTTTATTTCCGATTTTATTAGTTCCATTAGTCTAAATATTTCTAAGTTTACTTTTATTTTTTGTGAACACACTTTTATGTAGTTTTATAATATTTTAGTTTCAGTCATTTTAAAGTTCAGCACGATTATCGGAGCACCCGAGTGCAGACCAAAGCGAGTCATTTTAACTTGCGCAAAACGACACAAATTTAAAGCATAACTTGAGATTGATCAGAAGTGTAGAAGTAAAAGAGCGCAAATATGCGCAGTGGTCAAGACCAGGGCTTCAAACCGGCTCGAGGAACAAAAACCATGCCAGTGGTCAATACCTTTTACTCAAAAAAAAAAAAAAAAAAAAAATCTACGCAAACTGCGCTCGGATTGAGGGTCCCTGCGGGATTTTATCTCAAGGAAAGTGTTGACGTCCCTCCAGTGACCGGGTTTAGGTTTAGTCATAATAAAGATTTGCAGATTATAAACTGAATCTCATGAGATTATGAAAAAAATTGTCCGCAGCATTTAATCCATCCAGTTAGTACACACACACACACACACACACACACACACACACACACACACCTGAAGCAGTGGGCAGTCATTCACTGCAGCGTCTGGGGAGCGATTGAGGGTTAGGTAACTTGGATCCCAACCCTGTCCTGGAGGACCCGCAGCACTGCACATTTTGGATGTCTCTCTCATCACACACACCTGATTCAACTCATCAACTCATCAACTGCAAGACCTGAAGTCGGTGTGTGAGATAAGGACAACATCAAAAAATGTGCAGTGCTGTCCTTCAGGACAGGTTTGGGAACCACTGGACTAACCATTATGGATGTTCCAGTCCATTTACTAACATATTTTATATAAGCCTGTAGCTTATATAACATTATCATATAAACTATTCAGCCATATAAACAGTATAAAAAACATTCAAATAATCAGAGTCTCAGGCAACTGTTGCTATTATTATAATTAATATTACTCCAATTATTGCTGTTGTTACATTTAATTTAACATTAAATTTATTGAATTAAGTTTATTGCCACACTTTAATATGTGAATAAATCGGACACATAAACACATTTTGGGTTGTCAGGCTTTTATTTGTGCTTAAAGGTTTAGTTCACACAAAAATCTGTCATTAATTGTTTTTGATCAAATCAAAGACATTTTTGATAAAATCCTAAAGTTTTTTTTATCCTCAGTAGAGCAACAAAATTACCACTTTCAAGGTCCAGAAAGGAACTAAAGACATGATTAAAATGTCTATAGTTTATATTAATTAAAATTATGAATGTAAAGCTGCTTTGCCACAATTTGCATGGTAAAAAGTGCTATATAAATAAAGATGACTTGACTTGATTTGACTAAAACAGTTGACGTGATGCAGTGGTTCAACCAGAATGTGATGAAGAGACCACAATACTTTCTGTGCACAAAACTGACTTTATTCAGCAAATTCATATCTTTCCATTTCCCCTAAGTGATTTTCATTGCAGCCCTTCCAGGTTCTAGAACGTCAGAACGCTGACTCAGTATTGGCCAGAGCTGATCACCACAACGCATGCATGTGATGCTGACACAGGAGCTGGTCAATAATGAGCCAGCGTTCAGAGGAAGAAGCCAGCGCTGAACGGCATTCGCTGCGTACGAGTCTGACGGGGAAGAGACGAATACACACAGTGATGATTTGAGTTAATTAGCTGCTTAAAATGCAATTCATCATTCTGCAAAAACAGAAAGCACAAGCTTTTGTGTCAGATTGTTATGCTAAATATAATGTTAGAATGGTGTGGATTACACCAATCAGAGAGGTTCTTGAATCTCAATGGATTTTTTTGATTGGTCTAGGCCTCCTGCTTTACTCTTTTAGACATTTAGCAGATGCTTTTATCCAAAGCGACTCACAAGGGGAGCAATTAGGGGTTAGGTGTCTTGCTCAAGGTCACTTTAGTCATGGTATTGAAGGTGGAGAGAGTGCTGTTCATTCACAATCCCCACTTTCAATTCCTGCCGACGTGGGAATCGAACCAACAACCTTCAGGTTAAAAACCCAAAACCCATCTTCTGGACAACGACTCTCTCGAACAACGTTCGTCTGAGGTAATTAGGCGACCGTTAGGATAAGGGAAAGGGTTGATTGGATGGTTCTTGTCACATGTCCTGCGGTGCGCTTGCAGCATCCTGAAAAGTTGAGATGTTTGAGATTGTGAAGCTTTCAGTGCACAAATGTTGTTGTAAACTCTCTTTTTCTCTCTCTCTCACTGTGATGTTCTTCACCAGTAGCAGCTAGAAGAAGTCCTCCATATAATCGTCCTGACAGTAAGTGAATTAAGACAACCTACTAAAGTACAATAACAAAATAAACAAGCCATTTAAATACTTGAAATAAGGATTAAATCTAAATCTTGTAAAGAAAAACTAAACTAAAATATAATTAAAGTACAAAATTTAGACAGAAAGCGCCAACTTAAACATCTAAATCCTCCCTATAGTTCATTAGTCCAATGGTACCGGCTAGCGGAACTAAAGAGAGGTGGAAGCAGCACGCCGGTCCTTTAGATGAACGGACCTGTGACGGCAGCTCAAACCTGCACTGTTCTCCACACAGCCCACACCACGGTAACTTAGATTCAGTTATTATTAACATGTACTGATATTTGATAAAATATTCTGAATAAATGAATCGGGTCTGTGTTTTATTACCAAATATGAGACAAAAAATACCTTAACTGTATCAAACAATCAAAGGAAACTATTTGAATAATCAAAGCGTGTGAGAAAATGCATAACTGCGTTATACCTCTCACTGTGTGGCCAGATTGTGGGCCATCACATATTCCCTCCTTTTGGGAATGTCACTGGCACAAAGGGAAAGGTAATCTGCTGTAAGATTTACTTTGCCAGGGGCATGTTGGATGGTAAAGATGAAGGGTTGCATGGCAAGGTACCAACGAGTGATTCAGCTGTTAGTGTCCTTCATTCTTTGGAGCCACTGTAGAGCCTTATGATCAGTCTCCAGTATAAATCCCCCTCCCAAGAGATAGTACTTCAGGGAATCCAAAGCCCACTTCACAGCCAAGCATTCCTTTTCCACAGTGGAATAGCGGACTTCTCTGAGGAAGAGCTTGTGAATGAGGAAAGTAATGGGACGCCAAGCATCAGGGGTACCCTGGAACAAAACAGCTCCTAGGCCTCTGTCTGAAGCGTCTGGTTGGAGAATAAACAATTAGTTAAAATCAGGATTATGCAGCACAGATTCATTGCTCAAGGCAGTTCTAATATCTTGGAATGCTGCTTCCGCTTTTTCAGTCCATCGGATCTGATTGGGACTTCTTGAGCCCACCATATCGGTCAATGCTGCCACCCTGCTGGAGAAATTGGGGATGAACTTATTATAGAATCCAACCAAGGCCAGAAATGATCGTAGCTCTTTGTGAGTCCGTGGCTGGGGACACCCTTTAACGGCACAGACTTTCTCCACTTGAGGCCTTACTACCCCATTGGCAATAACAAATCCTAGGTACTCTGTTTCAGTCTTTGCAATGGCACACTTTTGGAGATTAACAGTCAGGCCAGCGCTCTGGAGCCACTGTAGAACCTCCTAGACATGCTGCAGATGTTGTTCCCATGTGTTACTATAAACTACAATATCATATAGATAAGCAGCTGTATAGGTCAACCCCTGCCGCACATGGTCTATCAGTCTTTGGAAGTTAGCAGGTGCCCCGTACAGGCCGAAAGCAAGACCCTTAAAATGGAATAGCCCCCATGGGGTCTTGAATGCTGTTAGCTCTCTGGACCACCAAGTCAATGGGATATGCCAGCTGGTGCTGTGATAACTGACTCAGACTGATATCCACTAGAGCAGGCATAGGTAAATATTGGTCATCCAATTCCTCTTCTTCCTTCACTTGTTGAGTCAATAAGGACTGAACAGTCTTATCAGGGTTATAAACGCACTGCTTAATGAGATTAATGTGCAGGATACGAGAAGGACGCTCTTGGCCAGACATTGAAACGTCACAGGTGGTGGGTCCCAGTTTCCTTTTAACTTCAAATGGACCATACCATTTCGTTAACAATTGGCTTTCTTGACTGGGCAACATCACCGATACCTTTTTACACCAGATTCAAAGCTAATCTCATGAGCAGACTGATCATACCAGGTTTTCTGCTGGGTTTGAACCTCCGCCAAATTGATTGAGATTGAGCCAGTGCAGTCATCTTCTCCAAGCGTTCTTGCATCTGCACCACATAGTATACAACATTAATCGGCTCACCTCGTTGCTGGTACCCCTCCCAGACTTACTTAAACCTTTCTGTAAGTCCATCTGTCTGGGGGTGGTAAGGAGCTCTCAGACTCTTCATACCCAGCAGTTTGTACACCTGTTTCAGGAGGGTAGACATAAAATTAGTTCCTTAATCAGTCAAGATATCACAAGGAAATGCAACTCTGGGGAACAGTTGCACTAAGCAGGTCACCAAATACTTTGCTTTAATAAACTTTAGTATTTAAACACTTTGGATACCTTGTGGCATAGTCTGTTACGACAAGCATGAATTGGTTACCTGAACAACTCCTTTCAACAGGCTCGACAACATCCATTACCAGTCTTTCAAATGGAGTGGTTGGAGAGGAATCCGACCTGGTCCTCGGGTAGAGACTTTTTGACATTCTGTGCAACTTTTACAATATTGGGTTACCTTTCTGTTCAAGTCAGGCCAATGGAAGTATTTTCTAATCCTAGCGGTTTTACGTTTCCCCAGGTGGCCAGCCCAAGGAATCGAATGACCCAGAATGAGAATAACTTCATGGACACACTGTGGTACCACCAGTTGTGTCACCGACCCAGACTGACGGTAGAGTATTCCCTGTTGTAAGCAGTATCTTTCCTTTAAGTTACACTCAGCAGTCTCTGCACCCTCCTGTTTTGCTTTATTCAGGTAAGGGACAAGACTGCAATCCTCCTGTGGCCTACAAGCCAAGCGATGCTAGTAGACCACTTGAAATCTGGGGAAATGTCAAAGAATGATTCAATTGGTATTTTAGAAGCATTATATTGAATTTTTTCCAACCTTTCGTGTTGACGGGATTTCCTGGGGTTTGTAGAACAAAGGGGTTCTACATCTTCCTCAAAGAAAGGTAGAGAACGAAGCAGTTGTCTTTCTTCTCCTTTGCTTGCTTACACTCTGGTAACAGCCATATTACATAGTGGTACTGACAGCAACAAGTACTCTGGGTACTAGCAAGGCCCAAAACCATAGAGAATGGTAAGTTGTCTGTGACACCTACATCAAGCAGATAAATTTGTCCTTTCACTTTAATGGACACTTCTGCAGTAGGACGCAGTTTTTTCATCACCATTAACACAGCGAATTGATTTCTTATCCTTAAGGTTGAGAGGAATATATTTGTGATGTACCAGGGTCTGATCACTTCCAGTGTCCACCAGGGCTTGCAACTCCTTTCCATTCACCTCCACGGTGGACATTTGCGGTGCCAACCCAGCTTCTTCTAGACTCGCTTGACCTTGGGGAACATAACACAGCTGAATAGACTTGGCTATATGTAACACGCTCATTATCGCTCGCTTCACCGGCCTCGTGCCGTTCCCTCACGGCTCTCACTCACCCTGCTCGTCACAATAGCCCCTCGCAGGCCGGGGGGTATCCATGAGACTGCGCTCTACTCCCCCCCGGGGCCAGTCTCGGTGGCCACAGCACCTAGGGGTAAGGACAGACGAGACGAGAGAAAAGGAGATGGAAACACAAGGAGCGACAAAGACGAGAGAGGGGAGAGAGGAAAATGTCAAAATGTCTTCCCATCATGGCGGAAGGCAGTATGCTCTGGCCCAAGGCGAACGGCAGCAACTCCTCCGCTCCCTCTTGGACGGCAGCCACCCCACCTCGTCCAAGGGGCATGGCAGTGAGCTCTCCGTCCAACCGGTTGCTCAGTCGCTCCACCACCACCGCCTCGGGCAGCCACTCACGGTCTTCATGCTCCTGCGCTACCCGACCTCCTCAGCACCGCGATTCCCCGCAGCAGCAAGGGCTCTTTGACAGCATGTCCCTCCTTCCTCCTGGGTTTCGGAACCAGTGTAACACAGTTCGTAAGAACGGGAAGAAGGAGGCGGGAACCGGCGAACGTTCAATATAACTTTTAATATCCAAAATACAAACAATAAAACGAAAGTAAAATGCCACACTAACATAATAAAACATAAAATAAAGACCAGGCCTGGTCCTCTCTCGTCCTTCACTGTCGTCGCTCCTCTTTTATGCTTCCGGAGGTCCTCCGTGAGAGATACGAGACCGGTGCGTCGAGCAGCTGAAGCTCATTATCACTTGCGTCACCGGCCTCGCACCGTTCCCTCACGGCTCTCGCCCGCCCTGCTCGTCACACTATATACTTACGGCCCATTGGTTAAGTATGGTCCTCTTGACCACACAAATAAGATTGGCACTTTCCTATTACTCTTAACAGCAGTCAAAAAGGTGGGCCCTCCTCCAGGAAGCTTACCAGTACCGGGTCTATTTCTCTGAGCTTACTGGGGGATGTTTGGTTGGCAGCTATCCCTGCTGGACCTCCAACACCAACACCAGTGCTGCCACAAACAATTCTCTCAAAAGTGATTAGAATGAGCTCAATGTCATCAGATTCAGACAACTTCTCAAGTTTTGCTCTTAAAATTGACACTGACCTGTCTCACGAGTTTCCGAGAGATCTTTTTGGCAGGCGGTGGACTGAGACAGGGGGCAGCTAGCGACAGCATCCTCATCATCTGGACTTTCCAAGGTGTCCCCAGCAGTCAGCAGCAGATTTGAAGTTGAAATTGTACGAGCCTGCACCTCCAGCTGCAATAAGCTGAACTGATGTTGAAAGGGTTTGAAAGAATGCTCTTCTGTGCATCCATGAGTGCATCCATGTTTGCCTGATGTGCTTGGAACAGGCCTGTCAAGTCAGCAAGCATTGGCTCTCTAATTCCAGGATCAATATCTTCAGCCTCCCCCACATCCTGTGGTACTCCATCCTCTCCCAGCTCCTGCCATCTCATTGCTCCTCAATGAGAAGGCTGAGGTTCTTTTTCACAGATGTTTAATGCACTCATCGACTGAGTAAAAAGAGTACTGTGAGAACTGAGTAAAAAGGACGAAATATACAACATAACATCAGTCACACATTCAGTTACATGGGAAACAAACACATCACATTAAACCCGTAAATAAACAGAAAATACACCCACATACCACTTTTGCCTGCTTATGAGCTAAGAGAGGAGATTATGTCTTGAAGATTCTTGATTGGATGGCTTATAATTAGAGAGAGAATCATCTTTTAACTTTGCTATGATTAGATCGTTCCATCTCCTCATGTGTATGACAAGTGATATACAAGGCACAATGGGAATAAAATAAAATATTACCAAAAAACTCTTGGAAAGAACAAATCTTGCTCCAATAAACAACAGTTGAAATTACCATAAACATTATAAAATAGTCAAAATATGAAAATATACAAAATTAGATTAGTCAAAAATAACTTAAGTAAATAATCGCTGAAGTATGCAAGCGCCATCTAGTGGGAAAAACATTATAGACAAAACTTTGTGACAGCAAATAGATATACAGCATTGTGAACTAGATTGTGTACACTAGTTAACAAATATTGATATTTAATAAAATATTCTGAATGAAATAAATCGAGTGTTTTATTACCAAATATGAAAAAAAAAAACAACCTTAACTGTATCAAACAATCAAAGGAAGCGTGTGGGTGTGTGCGAGTGAGTAAATGTGCCATTGTGGGCCATCACAAACAGCAATAAAAATAGTACATACAACTGCTGTATTCCAGGACTCGTTAAACCACTTCCATAAGGTTTGTGTGAGAAACCGATCAATAACTAAGTCCATCCAGATCTTGGCCTACAGTCGGAGTCTTCTGAACATGTACGATAACTTTGTTTGAGGAACAGACTGACATAAGTTGTCATTTCCTGAACAATACTCCAGTCCGTCATTTGAGTTCCAGTCCGTCACATCAGTGACGTCAGACACTGTACAGTAGAGTTGAGCTAATTTATTTAGGTTTAGAGCAAATAATGATCTACGCATATTGTAGTTGAAGCTGTTTCTGTGTTTTGTGTCAAACACAAGAAAATACCTAAAGATTTCCAAAGATTAACAAAACCTTCGACATGAAGATCCAGATTGAGATATTCTGAAAGCAGAGGCTGATTCCAGCAGACACAGAGTTCCTGCTCCTGTTGGTGATTTCCTGTGAGATCAGTCTGTAAACTGAGGACTGTGTTAAAACGGGTCTGAGTTATCCTGAGAAACGATAGACATTCATGGATTAAACGGATCAAAACATCCAACCTCACTGACCCACTTCACCTCTGTTAATACAGCAATAATATGAGATCTAACACAATATTTTAATCCTAATTAGCGTTTTATATCCATGTCATTCTAAAGTGTGTGTGTCTGTGCTCTTTTTCAGTGAGGATTGTTCTGCTGGGAAAGAATGTGTCAGAAAACAGCAGAGTGGGAAACACTATACTGGGAACAGCAGCGTTTCACAGTGAAGCTTCATCTCATTCACAGCAGCTCAATGTGAGAGTCAGTGGAGAGGTGGAGAAGAGACACATCACAGTCATCAACACTCCTCTGCTCCAGACACATCTCTCACACCATCAGATCACACAGGGAGTGAGAGAGTGTTTGTCTCAGTGTGCTCCTGGACCTCATGTGATCGCTCTAGTACTGCAGTATAATGACTTCAGTGAGCAGGACAGACACAGAGTGAAACATGTGCTGAACCTCTTCAGTGTGAAGGCCATCAAACACACTATAGTGGTGACGACTGATGAACAGACACGCTCATCAATGTTAACTTCTAAGGTATGGAATAATGCCATTGATAATTTAATAAAGGAGTGTGGAGGAGGACATCTTCAGTTTGATGAAAGAAACTCAGGATGGCGCTCTGAGATGATCAGAAGAACAGAGGAGATACTCAAGAAAGAACATGAAGAATTTCTCATCTCTAACATGTATGAAGATGAAGATGGTGGAACATCGGTGGATCAAGATCCGAACAGATCTGGAGGTTCAGTCCAAGGAGACGACAAAGACAAGGATAGAAAACCCAATCAGAGTGCTGGAGGAGGTTTGTCGGAGTCTTTTTTTAAAGGACAATACCTCTAAGAATATGATCATGAACTACTTTTTACCCTTTAATCATGTTAGCAACATGTCTTTATTTGTGTTTCTTCAAATCATGACTTAAAAACTTCATTGTTTGCATATATTCAGAAGCCCAGAACACTCAACATCAGTGTCAGGCATAGGCGGAGTTTGGGGGGGTCTTGGGGGGGCAATGCCTCCCCAGTCCAGAGCCAATTAATGCCTGCCTTGTGCTTTGAATATTTTTTTTTTATTACAGAAATCAAATTTTCTCGTTTTATTTGTCTTATCTTATTAGTTCTGTGTATAGAATGAGTAAGATATGGCTAATTAATTTTTAATTACTGTAGCTTTATTACATTCTCCCGCGATTTGTGAATCTCAAAGTATCGCGGTACGTGAGTGGACGCTCTTCTCGTTCTGTTTTACGCGCTGAATAAACAAAATGGACATTCGTCGTTTTTTTAATAAATCCACTTCTAAAAGTGTGGCGTTTTCTAATTCTACTTCAACTATCAATTCCATTGCTGCTAATACTACCACAGCATTCGAGGCCGCATCAGAGAACAGCGCCGGTTCTGCATTAGGTAAGATATTAATGTCTGAAGGAGTTTATGACAGGTCAAGGGAGGCTCTGTTTATGAACTTTAATCGGAACAAAGAAGAACACACTGTAATCAGTCCCTCCAGAAAAACGTGATTATGCGATCGCTTGATTTCATGAATAATCAGCCAAAGTCCGCATATTTATGCGGGGGGTCACATTTTTTCAAATATGCCGCAATTTCTGCAAGAAAAATATGCTATGTATTTTTGCTGCAAAAAAAGTCTAATATATCTTAGCAGAAAGTTGAAAAATGTTGCGTTTACTTCACACAAGTAAAGCGCCATTATTTTCCCCCTATTGCCATGGGAACCTCATGAAGTGACGTAATGACGCGACGTGAACGTCATCTGTAAACCCCGCGGTGAAACCAGGTGAAGCACGACAATCATTCTCATTCTCAACAAAAATAAGCTCAAAAGAGCGCGAGAAGCAGTTTCCCAGTGTGTTACATGACGCTGTATATTAGTAGCATGTAAAATAATTTACGTTGCAGTAAGAGATTCACTTTGTGCACTGGAAGCACTTCATTTAACAGAAGATGTGTGTTTTGTAGAGCTACCTATGTGAAACAGGAAGCACACATTTTATTTTTTTATATTTTATTTATTCATTTTTACAGAAGTTGAATATTCCTTTTGTAAAGCGACAGAACTTATTTGACTCAATGTTTTGTAATTTTGAGCCGTGTGTTGATTAAGGTCTGACATAAAACAGAATGAGAACTTCAATATTCAGTGATTTAGTAATTCTGCCTCTTTACATGAAGGTATTAGTAGTGAGAACAGGGTGTTGGGGGGGAATCACCTTTTTTTCCTCTTTTGCATCAAAAACCGCAGTTTTTGCAAGTTCCCGCAATTTCGTCGCATAAAATTGCAAAAATATCCCGCATATTCCATAGCATTTTTTAAGAAAACGTGCCGCATAATCAAGCATTTTTGCCGCAACAATCACAAAAAAATCCCGCGTTTTTCTGGAGGGACTGTGTAACAAGCGCACCCGTCTAACACACTCGCTTTTTTTTCCGCCGCACTTCTGAACTCCCCGCATTAACCCTATCACTGCCGATGCAAAACAAAACAGCAACTATAAAGAGTCTGTTCTATTCGCTATTCTTTGTATAAAGTCATTGTTCATTGTAAATGTATTTTATATGTAGAATGTATGATATATAAATATGATATAAAAAAAAAAAATCTGAGCTCGTGGTCTGCTGGCCTGGTAGGTGCCCCCCCAAGCACAAAAGTGAAAACTCCGCCTATGGTGTCAGGATATGTTGAGGGATGAGATGAGGACTCAAACACAGACAGAAGTAGAACTGTGATTTAAAGTCAGATGAACAAATACTTTACACTGCAAGTGAAAAATACAGTCATGGCACTGCAAAGCTTGACACACTGGAACATCACACTCACAGGAACATTAGATGATGATCTGGCAGAGGACAAAGAACACAGGGAGAATAAAGAAGAAAAATGAGAAGGGTAACGAGGGAGAGCAGTTGTGGCTAATGAAAAAATGACATAAGGACAGGGTGAGGTCAAGACAGGAAAAATTAGACAGGAGTAAGATTTTGCTGTATTTGGCTGAGCAGTGTTTTGGGTTGGCTTGCCAATGTATTAGATTTCTCTAATACATAAAATAAATAAGCTTGACCAGAGTTCAAGTCAATCAAGTCAAGTTGAGCTTTATTGTCATTCCGCTACATGTGGGGACATACAGTGGAACGAAATGTCGTGTCTCACAGGACCACAGTGCTACATATATACAGGCATTCAACCAAACCGATACTTTGAACTATCCTACTGATATTATAAATATACAGTATATAAAAAAATGTGACCTATACATACACTAAGATACTAAAAACTAAACTATACAAACTATACAATGTTTCAGAAAAACTTTACATGTGCAAAAAGAAACATTGTAAGTCGAGCAGCTGGCAGAGGAACAGTGCAGGATGATTTTGTAGTGCATGTTTTTTAGTGCATGTGTTCGTGGTGTGAAAAGTGTCTAGTGCTATAAGTTCTTTTCTTTAATGTGGAGTGAGTGGGTGGGGGGGTTCAGAGAGCGGTGGGGTGGTTTGAGTTCAGGGCTCTCACCGCCTGGGGGAAAAAGCTGTTGAGCAGTCTTGTAGAGCGAGCTCTGATGCTCCGGTACCGTCTCCCTGATGGTAGGAGCTGGAAGAGACTGTGGGAGGGATGGGTGGAGTCCTTCATGATACTGTTGGCTCTGCTGGAGCGTCGTGTAAAGAAAATGTCCAGGATGGAGGGGAGAGGGGCACCAATGATCTTAGCAGCTGTGTTCACTGCCCGCTGTAGGGTCTTGTGGTCTGCTGCAGTACAATTACCATACCAGACAGTGATGCAGCTGGTCAGCACACTCTCAATGGTTCCCCTGTAGAAAGTGGTGAGGATGGGTGGAGGGAGACTTGCTCTTTTCAGCCGGCGAAGAAAGTGTAGGCGCTGTTGTGCCCTCTTGGAGAGTGACATGGTGTTGGTGGTCCAGGTGGGATCCTCTGTGATGGGGGGGGGGGGGGGGGGGGGGGGGGTCAGCGGAGTTTCTTCTGAAGTCCATCACAACCTCCTTTGTTTTGCTCACGTTGAGGGACAGGTTGTTAGTGCCACACCATTTCACCAGCTGTGCCACTTCCTCTCTGTAGTGCGTTTCATCGTTGTCGCTGATGAGACCTACCACTGTTGTGTCATCAGCGAACTTGATGATGTGGTTGGAGCTGGATTTGGCAGTGCAGTCGTGGGTCAGCAGCGTGAAGAGCAGCGGGCTGAGCACACAGCCTTGTGAGGCACCTGTGTTCAGTGTGGTAGTGCTCGAGGTGTTGTGGCCGACACGGACTGACTGAGGTCTTCCGGTTAGAAAGTCCAGGATCCAATTACAGAGGGAATTGTTCAGGCCCAGCAGGTTTGTTGATGAACTGTTGTGGGATTATGGTGTTGAATGCTGAGCTGAAGTCGATGAACAGCATTCTGACATAAGAGTCTTTGTTTTCCAGGTGGGTAAGAGCCAGATAGAGGGTGGAGGAAATTGCATCGTCCGTAGAGCGGTTCGGATGATATGCAAACTGGAGCGGATCAAGTGTGTTGGGGAGGCTGGTTTTGATATTGTGCATGACTAACCTCTCAAAGCACTTCATCATGATTGGAGTCAATGCTATGGGACGGTAGTCATTTAGACAGGACACAGTTGATTTCTTCGGTTGTAGATTTGAGACATGTGGCGACGACTGCCTGGCTCAGCGAGGTGTTGAAGATATCTGTTAGGACATCTGTCAGCTGTTCAGCACAGTCTTTCAGTACACGGCCAGGTATGTTGTCAGGACCCGCAGGCTTCCGTGGGTTGATCCTAGATAGGGTCTTCCTAACGTCGGCTGGAGACAGACAGAGTGCCTGGTCGTTGGCAGGTGTGGGCAGTTTTTGTGCAGGTGTGTCATTCTGCATTTCAAACCGTGAATAAAAGTAGTTGAGCGTATCTGGGAGGGATGTGTCACCGATGTGTCTTCTTGTAGAAGAGTTTATTGAAGGCAGTAGTGTAGCACAGATCTTCAGCAGCTATTTCAACGTGTCAGCCTTCAAAATAAATTAACCCAAAGTTCTGTCTGTGTGAGAGAACTTTATACATGAAGACAAAGGGGCTACAAACAATACAAAACTGTTAGGACCTCCAACAGGAGGTTGATGTATCCTGCAATCTACTCTGAGCAAACTGTTTCTTTGTTATTCAGTTTCTGTAGGCCATTTGGTTCTCACCTTTATAGACACAGACTGTTGATTGTATTTGAGGCACAGTCACAGTGTAAATGCATCTAACTAAAGATGATGAAACAATGTTTCAATCCCCCTTTGATCGTTTTTGATCATAAAACAAACTTTCATAAATCATGTACACATTATGCTGCATACAGGTTCCCATTACTTAAGATAATGACAGAATAATTGTTCATGATGAAGTCTGCATTCTCTTGAATGCTTGAGTCCTTTCTTATTTTGACATTGTGATCCTGAGGAAGTGGTGGACAGCGTTGTGTTCTGTGGACATTCAGGCATGTTCAGCTAGATGGCCAGTGCAGTGCGGTCTAGGCATTGGACATTTTTGGACTTCCTCTGGAAGGCTGGAACACCTGCAATCACACAAAAGAGAAAAGGGAAACGTATCTTGCCAAGGAAAAGATTTTAAAAGAATTACTAACTGCTCCTTAAACTATCCCTGTTTAATATCGGCAGGACACTACTGTGTTTATCAGTGGCTGTATGTTTATGTCTTCGTCCTCAGGCGACAAGCTAGAGCCTAAAAACCCTAGTCCCGCCATATCTGGACTCTGATAAACAATACTGCCATCTATCCCTCATCTCTAGGTAGATGTTTCAAATCCCACTGGCTTACGTCGATCCAGTTTTCTTTACTTTGCACCTTGGATTTCCGTTGTGACCTCCAACGTTTTTGAATCATTACCATACCATGGTCCCCCTTTGGAGGTGTCAAATCTTTATTTTTGGCATTGTGTACTGCCAGGCTGAGTCTTTCATCAGTTTGGACAAGGCTGCCAGATGTTATATTTTCATTGGACATGGGCCGGCCTGTGACATGTTCAAAGAAGAATAGTCCTGTTTTCCTGTGGTCATCATCACTACATTGATTGTCTTCATGCAGTTCAACTCCATTTTCCATCATTGATGTTACTTCTTTGTGCACTTCATTTTGCATCTGTTTACCGTCTGGCGGTCTGTTTTGCTCAAGTTGTCTTAATGCCGCTGTATGTGCACCTCTCTCCTTTACGGCTTCTTTAGCAGCACCATCTACTAGTACATCATCTTTGTCTTCAGTTGTTGAGACTTCTGTGTATGCTTTCACCTTTGGGATGGTGTCTTCATTTGCCATTTTTGCATACACATGGAGTACATCAGTTGTTGGATGAGATGTGACTAGTTGGTGCTGCAGAGAGAGGCTCTTCAGTTTTCCTGCGGCTCAAAAACTTTTAGCAGAGTCCGTTTTTTCTTTTCTGTTGCTGAAACCTTTTCATAAGG
This sequence comes from Opsariichthys bidens, assembly GCA_037194245.1. Classification (NCBI taxonomy): domain Eukaryota; kingdom Metazoa; phylum Chordata; class Actinopteri; order Cypriniformes; family Xenocyprididae; genus Opsariichthys; species Opsariichthys bidens. Next base: position 1,063,448 of record CM074291.1, on the reverse strand, counting down.
TTGTCCTCATCATCGCTTGGATGTGTTTAAAAAATCAACTTGCAATCACGAACCCAGTGTCCTTCTTCATTGCAGTATCAGCATTTTCCTTGACTTTTTCGCTTTTGGGTATCTCACATATTCACTTTCTTCATACCCTTTTGTTCTGTTGTTGTATGACAAGGTTTTGGTGTGCAATGCTCTGAGATTGACTTCCTGTGTTCTTTCAATCTTTGCTGACCATTCAACAATCTGCATGAATGCTGTTCCAATGCTGTCCCAGTCATCATACCTGATTTTAAGGGATTTAGAAATCTCAGGTTTCAGTCCATTTACAAATGCAGTTTTAAGAGGCATTCCAGTATCTTTACTGAGATCTTTGTTGTTGTTCACACCGGCATATTCCGACCAAATTTGTATGAAGCGTTCTTCATACTCGGCAACACTTTCTCCTGTCTTCTGTTAGGGTTAGGGTTAGGGTTAGTGTTCTACAGACACAAAGAGAAAGGACCAAGCCTCTACTTCTACAATCTCTTAATGAACGAACCAAATTGTGTCTCAAACAATTCCTACAGACTCCAGAGAAAGGACCAAACCATGTTCTATATATCTGTGGCTCCTACAATCTCATGATCTCAAGACCAAATATAGCTGCTAGCAGCAATGTGCGGGCCCAAGCCGGTGGCACCGCCACCTCGGTGGTTTAAGGACAACTGGGCACGGCGGGCAAAATGAATTTAAACGAAAAATATTTTGAAGAAAACAAGTATTGATCTGAAATATAGTACATTCATTTTAAATTCATCCAGGTTCCATTAAATTTATCTTAAGGTATTTTACATCATTTTTAACCATATTATTAAACTAATTTTATAGAACCATATAGTCAGTGCACGACAACTGAATTGGTTCTATGTCTTCATTTTTCATGAGATTTCCGATCCTATAATTCAGAAAAAAAGAGACAGCAATGAAAGGGTTAAACCTGGAAGACTCTGAGAGAGAGAAAGAGAGGGAGATTCAGAAATATTATTTTAAAGAAAACAAATATATTGATCTGAAATGTAGTATTTTCATTTTAAATTCATCCAGGTTCCATTGAAATTATCTTAAGGTATTTTACGTTATTTTTAACCATATTATTAAACTAATTATGTAGAACCATATCGTATTTATGAGATTTCCGATCCTATAATTCAGAAAAAAGGAGACAGTAATGAAAGGGTTAAACATGGAAGATTCTTAGAGAGAGAGAGAGAGAGAGAGAGATTCAGAAGAATTATTTTAAAGAAAACAAATATATTGATCTGAAATGTAGTATTTTCATTTTAAATTCATCCAGGTTACATTGAATTTATCTTAAGGTATTTTATGTTATTTTTAATCATATTATTAACTAATTATATAGAACCATATATCAGTGCACGACAACTGAACTGGTTCTATGCCTTTATTTTTATGAGATTTCAAGGGGGCACAGCAATGAAAGGGTTTTAAACCTGCCAGACTAAAACACAGAGACGTTCGGGTTCTTGAACTGTTTGAATGTGTGTGTGTGCATGCAATGTATGAGGAGAACACGAATGTAATATAAATGATAAATATTCCAAATACGATTTATTTGCATATGTCAATATTTTAGTTTTATTTTTTAGAATCCCTGCATGGATGTCGTTCTTTGTATAACTAGGCGCGATCATTATTAGGAGACGCTGCGCGTCTCTGTCCCAGCCAACATTGATATGTGGGCCCCATGTGGGTCCTATCTAGGCAGCATGGGTTCCATGTGGGCATGGGTTGAACATGGGCTATTTTTGTGGGTCCCATGTGGGTTTCACCATGTGGCTCCCACATAGGTATGCCCATGTGGGATGATAATATGGGACCTTCATGGGACCTATGTGGGCAAAATAATTTCTTGCTTAAAATACATCTTTTACCATTTAAAATTTTGAAATAATTATTAGATTTGGATGATAGTCACTTTTATACAAAGGACAAATAATATCACAGATAGGATCTGATCAATATAACTTTTTAAACTTTTTAAAGGCATTATTTTCTATTGTGACATTTCATTTTGTTGTTTGATCAATATTACAATGTTCACCTGCCTATGAATTTATAAAAAATGTATTTTATTTCCAATTTGCATAGTTGGGAATAAGGGAAAATAACAAATGTCAGAAAATAAGTGGGTCTCATATGGGAACTACAAGGTGAATATGACCTAGTCACCACCTGACGACACATTACGCTTAACAAAGTAGTCCTGCTTCGAATGTTTTTAATTACGTTTTTTTTTTTTTTCACATAATATCATGGCATATAATCTTTCCCGAAAATAAGCGGAAAGACATTATTATATAAAGATTTTAAATATTCAAACTACAAGAATTCCCGCCCAGGCGCAAGAATACATGTTCTTTCAAATCAGAGCGGAGGCGCAGCTGGAGTCATTTAGAATCCTTTCTGGAAACTTCGAGCTAATTACTGGATGCATGAGCAATAAGCAGGTAAATTAAATGTTTTCTAAACATGTCTGTATTTTATGTTTTAAGCATAGGGAACTTTGTTTTGGCAACTGAAATGACCTTGAAAGTAATGTAGACGTTAAAGTAATTTCCTCTTTTTTTGGAAGTAGGCCTATTATATTGAAGAGGCTTAAAATGTAGGTAATTTTTGTTGACAGTTAAGTGTACTTTTGTTTTGCATGTCATTAATCAACTCACATTCCCATGTTTATAGATTTTATGCTTTACTGATGCTTTTTGTGGCTGTATATTCGCCATTGTCACCTGAATTGACACTAATTTTTAATGGCATATTTCTGAATTGTTAAGGTATCCGACATAAGTTGGGTCTCTAAACGCTGAAAAAATGATGTTTTTGAAGGCAAGGGCTAACGTTACGTACAAAAATAGTTGCCTTTAATTATTCAGCAAGGAAACAGTCCCACCGGCATTAACAAATGTACTAAAAGTCTGCAATGAAAATGTCTTTATAAGGCCGGTAATAGGTTTATTTCGACCTGTTCTTGTGTCAGTAGATACATTTTTATAATGCTTTTTTTGTTGCCTATAGTTTTCGAACCAATCACACAACTTTATGAACGCAATGGCCAAGAGATGTTTTTGATTACTCTCAGCTGACTTTTATTAAGTGAACGCTCGTTGTGCTCTGTTGTACATTGAAAAGTCCTTTCCGTGTATACAGATTCAGTTATCAGGGATTCAGAGGTCTAATTTAATGACTTTTGAAGCTTTTAATGCTCACCAAATCGGCATTTATTTGATCTAATTTTTTTAAAAAAGAGTAAATGTAAAATATTTTTATAACCGTTTTATGTTTGAATATGTTTTAAAATGTAATCAGTTCCTGTGATGCAAAGCGGCTGTTTCAGCTGCCACAAAAATATGAAGCAGCAGAACTGTTTTCATCATTGATGATAATCAGAATTACTGAGCAGCAAATCAGCTTGTTAGAATGATTTCTGAAGTGTCATGTGACACTGAAGACTGGAGTAAGGATATTTTATAACATATTTAAGTATAAAAAAATTAACATTGTAAAAGTATTCACAAACACAATATTACAATTATTGCTATTATTTTTTATGTTTTTACTCAATTTTTTGCTGTATTGATCAAATAAATGCACCCTTAGTGACCATACCAGACATAAATCAGTCATTTAAAAATATTAACTTTGACCCCGTCTGTGTGTGTGTCTAAAGTGCACCATTGCCTTTTCCCAGAGGTATTTTTCCCGTTGATGTTTCTATTCTTATTCCCTATAGGGAAGAAAAGTCATCAGTAATAGGAGCCAAGAAAGTAATCATCCAGCTACAAGGTGATTGACATTACACACTGTTGTACACACTTTAATATATGTTTTATCAGACAGACAAGTGACTGTTTTAATACCTTAATTGACAGAAAACTAACCATTGTTATGTAGCTCAACACTGCTTATTGTTAAAATCAGTGCTTCCCAAACTGAGGGGTGTGGCAAGGCTACGGGATAGACAGTCACCAGGGGCTTCATTTATAAAAATTTCTGTAGATTTCAATCTGATGTCCCCTATCAGATGTGTATGTACTTAATGGATTAGTTCACCAAAAATGAAAATTGTGTCATTAGTTAACTCTCTGTCATGTTGTTCCAAACCCGTAAAACCTTTGTTCATCTTTGGAACAGAAATTAAGATATTTTTCATGAAATCCAACAAGTTTTTTATCGCACATAGAAAGCCATGTAATAACCGTCTTTCAAGGTCCTGAAAGGTACTAAAGACATGGTTAAAACAGTCGACGTGACTGCAGTGGTTCAAACTTATTTTATGAGCTACAAGAATATTTTTGTATGCAAAAACAAAACAAAAATAACGGCTTTATTCAATAATGTCTTGTCTTCTGTGTCATTCTCATACATTGTTTACGTCCAGCGCTTCAGAATGTCGACTCATTATTGGCCAGCTCCTGGGTCAGCATCACACGTATGTGTTGTGCAAATCACATGATCCTTTTTTTTTTTTGGCACAAAAAGTATTCTTGTCATTTCGTAACATTGAACCACAGTAGTCATGCTGACTGTTTTAACAGTGTTTTTATTAGGGCTGGACCCAAATATTTGAATATACTTTTGGTGGGTTGGTATTCGGGATTTGAATATTCCTTTTGTTTTTTGTACACCTGGCACCCCTCCCTCGTGAAACGGTTCTCATTTGCGCTTGAATATACTTGTTATACTTATACCTTGGAAAATAATAGAAACTACTGCGAAATATAGGAGCTTGTTAAAACTTAAAGGGAACTTTGGTTAGACTTTATTTTAAGGTGTCAGTATTACAGTGTAATTATACATTTAAGTACTGAGTAATGACAATTAACTACATGTACTTACTATAGGGTTAGGGTTAGGATGAGGGTTTGGTTTAGGGTTAATTGCATGTAATTATACATCATTTATAGTTATTACTACAGTAAATACATGAAACATATGTAACAATGACACTGTAAAATAAAGTGTTACCGGAACTTTTAATGGGGCAGCGTGTTCTTTATTTATTACAGTTCTTTTATTTATTTTTTATTCTTTTATTAATAGCTTACCCGTTACTGTGTCAGTAATTGCTGTGCTGCTAATTTCTGATTTGTGAGTGATTAGTTTTACAGAAAAATGTAAGCATGTAAGTAAAAAAAATGTAAGCATGTATGTATTATAAGCATGTTCAACAGACCTGTGTTTTGTATCACTAGTGCTTGAACCTTCGAAGCTCAAAAAATGGTATTCGGACCAGCTCTACTTTTTACTACTTTTCTGGACCTTGAATGACAGTAATTACATTGCTTTCTATGGGAGATGAAAAACCTCTTGGATTTCATCAAAAATAACTTAATTTGTGTTCTGAAGATGAACGAAGGTCTTCCAGGTGTGGAACTACATGAGGGAGTGTAATTATACACCGAATTTTCATTTTTGGGTGAACTAACACTTTAAGTAAGGATAGTTTATCTGACCTCAAACAATTTCTAAATTTGTTCTCTATAGCAATTATGATTATTGGTCATACCATATGTATACACGTATAAATGATTCGTAATTTTGTTTTTAGAAAATGGAATACTGCCGTGCAAGTTCACGTACTACACGTCGACGAATCAAAACAAAAGTGCAAGAACATTTAATGAGCTTGGCTGTGAATGCATTGGAAGTTCTTGATGAAGCTGTTGAGCAAAGAATGGATTTTGAAAATGATGAATTGGATCAGCTGGATTTGGCATTGGATAGTGATGAAACAAATGATACTGACGAAGAGGAAATGGAGCCTCAGCTTGACATGAACACAAAATTGGCTGAATGGGCAGCTAGTCGGAATATCTCTCAGTCTGCTTTGTCAGAATTACTTCAGATACTTATAAAGGAAGGTCTTAATTTACCTAAAGATCCGAGAACACTTATGTCTACTTTAAAAGACTGTGAAGTCAAAAAAATGGGAAGTGGGAGTTATTATCATTTTGGCATTTGTAACGCAATATGTGGGGAGCTGACCAATACACAAGATGAACTACCAGACACATTAACTCTCAGGATAAATGTTGATGGAATACCGCTTTTCAGAAGTTCCAGTACACAGTTGTGGCCCATACTTGGTAAAATTAAGGAACTACCTAGATCAAATGTATTTATGATAAGCCTCTATGCTGGCCCATCTAAACCTCCTTCAGTTCATGAGTTCATGAAAGATGTTGTTGAGGAATTTAAAAAACTCACAAAGGAAGGCTTGTACTTCAATGAGAAGCATTACTGTGTTCCCCTGCCTGATGCATTTATATGTGATGCTCCAGCACGAGCTTTTCTCAAATGTATAAAAGGTCACTCAGGTTACAACTCTTGTGAACGTTGTGTGCAGTCTGGTGTTTATTTAAATGGAAAAATAGTGTACCCAGACATGGAAGCAGCCCTCAGAACAGATGCCCAGTTCAATGAAATGATAGATGAGGAGCACCATCATGGTGCTTCACCTCTCCGGGAGTTAGGAGTTGGATTAGTTACGTCTTTTGTTCTTGATTATATGCATTTAGTGTGCTTGGGAATTGTCCGTAAACTGGTTTCACTGTGGGTCAAGGGACCCTTAACATGTAGAATTTCATCAAGTGTTCTTTCAGTTGTATCTGAAAACTTGAAATTACTTAGGCAACATTTGCCTAGGAATTTCTCAAGAAAGCCACGGTCACTTCACGAATATAGCCAATGGAAGGCTACAGAATTTAGGCAGTTTTTGTTGTACACGGGCCCTGTTGTGTTGTTTAATACAATTCCTAAACGTTTATATAGGAACTTTTTAGTCTTGTCAGTTGCCATGAGAATTCTTTTGAGTCCGGATCTGTGCAGCAATTATTGTGATTATGTTGAAAAGTTAATGAAGTGTTTTGTTACTAATTTTGCCAAAATCTATGGGAATGAATTTCTTGTATATAACACACATGGTCTCATACATTTGGCACAAGATGCCCGTAAATATGGTGCTCTCGACTCTGTATCATGCTTTCCCTTCGAAAATTATTTAGGACATTTGAAAAAAAAATGGTTAGGAGACCTCAAAATCCTGTTGAGCAAATTGTGAGGCGTGTGGTTGAGAGACAAACATTTCACAGTCACACAAAAGGAGGTCCAACACGTGAGGAACACTTTAAACAGCCACATTTCTCTGGACCAACTCCACCAGGACTTTGCTCATGCACACAGTTTAAGCAATGCCAATACAAAGGAATGACCATCAGCTGCTCTTTGGGAAACAACTGCTTTGAATTTGATAACAGAGTTTCCCTCGTTCGGAATGTTTTGGTCTCTCCCAGAGCAGAGATTTTTGCAGTATGTGAGTTTTGTAATGCAGGGACTTGTTTATATGACTATCCTATCAATTCTTCAAGCTTGGGAATTACTGTTGTCTCAGGACTTACTGGCCAGTTATTTGTTGTTCCGGTGGCAGAACTTTCCAAAAAACTTGTTCTTCTGCCAATGAATGATGTGTATGTGGCTTTGCCACAGCTGCATGATTACTAACTCAATATTTTAATGGTTCAGAATGCCCCATTTTAGCATTGTGGAGTTCACTGATGAATTTACACCCGATGAAAGGACTGTCATTGATGTCATTCCTACAAGTTGGATTGCTGGACCAAAAAGAGATGAATGTTTATGGCCTACTGGTAGAACTGTCTGTATCAGCAAGGCTGTAAAAAAACAAATAACTCCTGGAGCAGACTGGGCAAAGTACAACATACGCATTATAGGAAATGCAGGTAACTTGAAAGGATCATTTGTGGTTGAAAAAGTCCAATTGTAATCCAAACCCCCCCCCCCCCCCCCCCCCCCCGAAATGTTGTTTGTTTTTATTTTTTTAACAGAAACATATGCTGCAGCAAGAGCTAAACTTAGCAGGGCCGAGGACACCTCAGATTTACAAACTGATGCTGAAGTGCCTAAGAAGCGTAGAAGATTGTAAGTAAAAACTTGTTTCCCCCATAAGTGATGCCACTTGGGGTTAGGAGCAGACATTTGCTTGGCCTGGCTAAATGTTTAAATGTTAATGTTTTCTACAGAGCCCTACAGAAATATCTTAATTTGTGTTCTGAAGATGAACGAAGGTCTTATGGGTGTAGAACGACATGAGGATGAGGAATTAATGACAGAATTTTTGGGTGAACTGACCCTTTAATAACTTGATGAAGAAAAAATTAATGACTTTTTTATTTAATAATTTTAAATAAGGATTTATTTAAACGTCGTCATACCTTCTGTTAATTTATATTTATTTTGCGGTATCTAAGAGTTGGGAGAAAGTACCTTGCATGTTTTGTGCTGGTAAATATTTGATGATTTTGATTTTCTCCAAAAATGTACCTTTACTGTGAACTGCTTAAAGTTTTACAGATTTTTCTGTTTCAAATATCGTTTTAGACCAAACAGGAAGTTTTTTTCTGACACAAGTGAAGAATCAGACACTGTTAATGAGGATGAACAACCACCTACCCCCCCCCGCCAACTCGACAACATTACCACCAGTGTTGTCACCAACAGACCTGACAGCCAGAGATTCTCTGCTACAGGACCAGCCAACAGCGGATCTGCCGCACAGGGATTCACCACTAGAGGATCAGCAAACAGCGGATCTGCCGCACAGGGATTCACCGCTAGAGGATCAGCCAACATTGGACCTGCCGCACAGGGATTCACTGCTAGAGGATCAGCCAACATTGGACCTGCCGCACAGGGATTCACTGCTAGAGGATCAGCCAACATTGGACCTGCCGCACAGGGATTCACTGCTAGAGGATCAGCCAACATTGGACCTGCCGCACAGGGATTCACTGCTAGAGGATCAGCCAACATTGGACCTGCCGCACAGGGATTCACTGCTAGAGGATCAGCCAACATTGGACCTGCCGCACAGGGATTCACTGCTAGAGGATCAGCCAACATTGGACCTGCCGCACAGGGATTCACTGCTAGAGGATCAGCCAACATTGGACCTGCCGCACAGGGATTCACTGCTAGAGGATCAGCCAACATTGGACCTGCCGCACAGGGATTCACTGCTAGAGGATCAGCCAACATTGGACCTGCCGCACAGGGATTCACTGCTAGAGGATCAGCCAACATTGGACCTGCCGCACAGGGATTCACTGCTAGAGGATCAGCCAACATTGGACCTGCCGCACAGGGATTCACTGCTAGAGGATCAGCCAACATTGGACCTGCCGCACAGGGATTCACTGCTAGAGGATCAGCCAACATTGGACCTGCCGCACAGGGATTCACTGCTAGAGGATCAGCCAACATTGGACCTGCCGCACAGGGATTCACTGCTAGAGGATCAGCCAACATTGGACCTGCCGCACAGGGATTCACTGCTAGAGGATCAGCCAACATTGGACCTGCCGCACAGGGATTCACTGCTAGAGGATCAGCCAACATTGGACCTGCCGCACAGGGATTCACCGCTAGAGGATCAGCAAACAGCGGATCTGCCGCACAGGGATTCACTGCTAGAGGATCAGCCAACATTGGACCTGCCGCACAGGGATTCACTGCTAGAGGATCAGCCAACATTGGACCTGCCGCACAGGGATTCACCGCTAGAGGATCAGCAAACAGCGGATCTGCCGCACAGGGATTCACTGTTAGAGGTAGGAGGTGTGTGATAACAATATTTTTGATAGCAAATGGTTAATGTCTTAACAATCTGCTTTTAAAAATATTGTAATATGTGATGTTACATAATAGTGCAGCAGTGGAGTTACAATCGTGTAAAACAATAAGTCCTTATTGTTGAGCCCTGCAGGTGCAAAACACCTTATGTAGCCGAAAAAATAAAATCACTGTTTCTTTACTTTGTATATTATGTTGTGCATTTATAATTTTTATCTGTGTTCTTTTCTTTTCTTTTTTTATAACAAAGATAAAATGACATTTAATTATTAATAGTCCACTTAATGTCTCCTAAATGTCTCATTCTTTATTCTTTGTATTTTGTTACCTTGTAAGGCTACTTTTTAATATGGGTACATGCTGCTCAATCACTTGCAAAATAGCAAACCCAACATGAAAAATAATTGTGATAAAATTGTGAATATTCCTGAACAAAATCATGATATATTTTTGCCATATCGCCCGCCCCTAGCTACAGGACTAGCCAACACCGGACCTGCCGTACAGGGATTCACTGCTACAGGACCTGCCGGTCAGAGAATCGCCACCATCGATTATGCCATGTTCGTCAAGCTTTTAACTCTCCTGGAGGAAGTGAAAGAGACTCAGCGAGTGCATAGCAACATGTTGAATGCTTTGCTTAAGCAGCCTAACCATGAGTCATTACCAGATGTTCCTGAAGGAGCTGTCTTCCCCTAACAACAACAGAAGATGTGGAAGCTATGAATGAAAAGCTGCATGACCCAAGATTTATGTCTAGTGTTGTAGGTTCATAATCACTGTTCATGTTGCTTGTTGGTTTTTATTTTGATCATTTTGCAGGTGAACTGACTTACGCATGTCATCTATAAATCATGCTGTCTGTGTTTGTACTTAGATTGCAATGGTTGCAGATGTTGGTGGTTCTTCACTGGATGATGCCACAAGAAGGATGATGAGATTCCTGATTTCAAATGAAGTGGCAATCCAGTACAGTCTGTTTGGCCGTCATGGCAAGAAGAGATTTCGAGATCTGCGCCTTTTTGAGGTCATATATGGTAAGTGATTTCTTGTGTGCATGGAGAGCCACGTCGCAGGACACATACTTTCAAGTATTGTCTTTGAACAGACAAATCCACACAAATGTTATAACATGCCTGACTTGACGAGTATCCTAGCAAACACCAGTGCTTCCCACAGGTTTGAAATATACTTGTGGTGGTTGCCAGGTGAAAAATCCTGCTATTACCCTCTACTACATGTGACAAACAACGAATAGTTATAGATTATTCTAGATTTGTAAGAATATTTTTATCAATTAAAATTCATTTACATAGGCTACCATTACATGTAATTACATAATAATATTATGCATTATTTCGCATTGTAAATTACGCAAAATGACAGCATTTAAATGGTAGAGTTCTCCTTGGTTTGTCATATAGTGTGTCTCTCATTGAATGGGACACAAATTGTATTGATTCTAGGAAAATATATATATAGAACAATATGTGTGAAATGTTCTTAGTCTTTTCTTCCTGTGGGAAAGCATTCCAGCCAGAGAGACTACAATAGTTTACTATGAATTAAACTTAAATCAAATTAAATACTACTTATTGTGTAACCAAAATACCAATAATGCCCAGGGGCCGGTTGCACCAGCTGGACGTAAAAAAGTTGGGTGTAAGCTCTACACTGAACTTAGTTACGTCCATCTTTTTTTCAGTTTTTGAGCAATTCAGTAAGTATATGCATATTTTGGTATGCAAGCAAAACAATTCAGTAACAAATAAAATAAAAAAATTTATGTGGTAAAAGATAAGCCGTTTACACGAAGTACAAATTTATGGAGCGAGTTCTAGGCTAGACCTGTTTACACACACAGGGTAGCCTACACACATTTATAGAGCAAGATATATTTTAATAACACTTTCAAATTTAGCAGATAATCCCGCCTTTAGTACCGAGGACAGCTCTGAAAAACACGACGACAGCTGATCGTGGAGCCTGTATACCAGGCGCTCCATCTCAACCTTTTTATTTGTCTTTATTTTCATCATGGAAACAAGTCAAGACTTCTCACTTTACACCTACCTTTGACTAGGAGTAAGATTTAGTCTCAGACGTGCGCTACGCCCAGATGGTGCAACAGGTATTAATTCTACGCCGGACTTAAAACGCATTTTACCTTAAGCTTAGTCTTACGACCGGGTGTACGTCAAGCTGGTGCAACCGGCCCCTGAACAATAGCAGGTACACATCTCATCGCTTTGTAATGAATTAAAACAAATGTAATCACTGTGCACTTCATCTGTGTCTTGTTCATACCGGCCAGAATTCTTTTTTGCCATATTGCCCACCCCAAATATGCAGCTTGTGTGTGTAAAACATTTTACTTTTATGCAGGTGGACTGAAGAGGAATTCATTGACCAAAGAGGTCAATCAAAAACAAGCAGAAAAGGCTCTCACCAAATGGTTTACTGGTGCCAGAGACAGGGGTGGAAACAGAGCCCTTAGAGGACAACAGGAGAGATCTCCAGGACAGTGAGAAGTTTTGTGCCCAAGTATTTTTAAAGGGTTAGTTCACCTAAAACTGTAAATTCTGTCATTAACTGCTCTCTCATGTCATTCAACAACCGTAAAACCTTTGTTCATGTTCAGAACACAAATAAAGATATTTTTAATGAAATCCGAGAGCTTTCTTTCCCTAGATAGATTCAACACAATTTACACATTCAAGCCCAGAAAGGTAGGAAAGACGTCACTAAAGTAATCCATGTGACTCCAGTAGTTTAACCTTAATTTAAGTGCTTTGTTTGTGCAAAAAAAAACATCATTTACCACTTTATTTACAAATATTATCCAAAGCATGTTCACGCTACAATGGCAGCTCTTTCATGAACACATGCATGAATTGTGATGCTCACGTGAATTTTTTTTTCGTACAATTTTCTTCACAATTTATATTTTTCGTATATATATATTTTTTCTGCACTTGCGTCACTTTATAAAACTGAGGTGAAACCATTGGAATCACATGGATTACTTTAATGATGTCTTTGCTACCGTTTTGGGCCTTGAATGTGTAAGTTGCGTTGGATCTTTTTGGAACAACAAAAGGCTCTCAGTTTGCATTAAAATATCTTAACTTGTGTTCTTAAGATGAACAAAGGTTTTACGGGTGTCGAACGACATGAGGGTGAGGAATTAATGTCAGAATTTTCATTATTGAGTGAACTAACCCTTTAAAATACTATGTTAATGATTACATTTATAATACTATGTACTTATTACTTTTTTTTTTTTTTTGCATTTTTTTACATTGTGTCAGGGTGCAAACTGTTAAACTTGATTACTGTTGTGTTTTTGTTTTTTACTACTTTCATTGTTTCACATGCTGTTTAAGAATTTCTTGTACATTGTGCTTCCTTTAGAAGACCACGGAGGTTTCTGATCATCAACTTTAACTTTTGATTACTATTGATTTTTACTATTTTCATTACTTTGAAATGTTCATTTGTAGTCCCCTGCATTGCCAGTTTTATAATGTTATTGGCCTGTTTTGTTAAAATGTCAATGTTGTTGATGATTTTATTTTTTTTCAAAAAATTGTTTTTCATGAAATTGTTTGAAAATGAAGTATTACATAATAAAGTATTTTGACATACTGGACCTCTACAGTGGAATAAATACATACACATACATTATGAGGGGCCAGCCCAGGACCCAATGAAAAACCCATACTGTGCCCTGCTAGATCACATGTGGGCTTCCTAAGGTGGGGGCAGTATGGGTCTTATATGTTGCCCAGCTGGGCCCCACGTAAGCCCCATACTGGGCCCTAGTAGATCACATGTGGGCTTCATAAGGTGGGGGCAGTATGGGTCTTATGTGTGTTGCCCAGCTGGGCCCCATGTAAGCCCCATTCAGATCCTATATGAGATCCATATGGGCTAATCATGGTGGGGCCATAGTGGAACCCGTGGACAAACCCATATAGGGCCCATGTTTAAAGCCCACGTAGGGCCCACATGGGCCCCACCCTGCAATGTTGGCTGGGGTGTGTGACAGAAAATCTTCCAAACTATAATTGAAGCTCTTTAAAACATTGTTGTGATTAAATGTTGTGTGATAGCTGGAATGAACCAGGTTAAAAAGCACGTATATGATTTCGTGATCACACTCACAAAAATCATCAAACTGTCAAAAAAAAAACGGCTCGCGATCTCTACAGGAACGTCTTTCGTGTGTTTATTTGCTTGTATATTGTAGAATCGCTGGAATGGAATGGCTATTAAATATAGAAATTAGGTGTGTATATTTCAATTATTAATGAATATGAAATGACGCGAGGCTCTTTGTTTAATCCGTTAGGAAACGAAGATTGCATAGTTGCTACACAGCGTCAACACATTAACACAGTCATACACATAAATATTCAAACAAAGGAATGAAAAGAACATGAAAAAAATCACCTGTAAATGAGTTCGTGATCATTCACAGACATGAAACTATCAAACACGGCTCGCGATCTCTACATGAATGTCTTTCATGTGTTTATATTGTAGAATCGCTGGAATGTCTTCAGCATCTTCAGTATGTTGTCATCATGTGCAGAAGTTTATTATTAGTTATTTGCAGAAGTTTATATTTTAATTTTATGTTTTAAAATCCCTGCATGTGTAAGATGTATTTGTATAACTGGCGCGATCATTATTAGGAGACTGCGCGTCTCTTTGTGTGACAGAAAATCTTCCAAATTGTAAAAGAAGCTTTTTAATATGTTTTTGTGATCGAATCTTGTCTAATCGCTTGAATGATTTAAAGAATAAGGTTTAAAAACACTTAAAATCAAGTGGCTTTCACGCGGTCACGATCACTGCTTATAGAGAAATGACGCGCGGCTCTTTTAGGAAACGAAGTTTGCACAGATGCCACACAGCGTCAACACATTAACATAGTCATACACATACAAATTCAAACTTCAATTTCAAAGAATTGAAAGGAACATTAAAAAGGAATGACAAGATTCTGAAAGACGCGAGAATGAACGAGCTTCGGCAGGCGTTCCTTCTCAGACGCGGCGCGTCTATAATTGTCACAGAACACCTTCTAAACTAAAATTAAGCTTTTTAATACATTCTTGTGATTAAATCTTGTGTAATCGCTGGAATATTTTAATTCAAAGGAGCATTAAAAAGGAATGACAAGATTCTGAAAGACGCGAGAATGAACGAGCTGCGGCAGGCGTTCCTTCTCAGACGCGGCGCGTCTATAATTGTCACAGAACACTTTCCAAATTAAAATTAAGCTTTTTATTACATTCTTGTGATTAAATCTTGTGTAATCGCTGGAATATTTTAATTTATAAGTTTAAAAAACACAAATGAGTTCGTGATCATTCACAGACATCACCAAACTGTGAAACATCAAGGGGCGTTGCTTCTATGATTGAACAGAAAGTACACAAAGCTGTCCACTAGAGGGAGCCACGAGACCGTGTTTGTTAAGAGCCTCAAAAACACCCAAGAATATTATTAAAGTTTGACGTCTTGCCATGGCAACAATATTTAAAAAATCACAAAGACATTCACATGTCTACATCTGAAATGTTTGGACATTATAATGAAGAAGTTTGAAGCAAATCGGGTAAAAATAAGAGGGTGAACTCAAAGCATTTTGAAAGTGACACATTTCCTGCTGCCAATTGGTGGCGCTATATCTTTGACTCATGATAGTCACATCCATGTACTCGGCCTCCTACAGCGAACATACAGGTGAAGTTTCATAAGAATCAATGAATGTATGAAGACGTTATAACACACTTCCTGTTTCTGTTTTCTCGCCATAAATTCGTTGCCTCGCCACGGGCAAACCGTTTGAGATATCAAAAATCCCCTGGCAATTTTGCGTCATCAATGTCTTGACTTCATGCTGACCAAGTTTGGTGGTGATCGGATTAAGCGCCTAGGAGGAGTATATCAAATTCCAGAGCATGCGCTTTTCAAACAACCCATAATAGCTCACTTCCTGTTGAGGCGGCGAACAACTTAGAGCACGAAAGTTGTCAGGCCCGATAAGGTCTATATGTGTACCGAGTTTCATACCAATATGTGCAAGCGTGTTTGATATATGGACCAAGTTTTCAGACCCCATTCAAGGGGGCGCTGTCGAGCCCACCTGCCACGCCCGGGTCCCAGCCTCTGTCACGTCCTAATGGCCGCAGGTTCCAATGCGTGTGCAAAGTTTCAAGAGTTTTTGAGCATGTTAAGGGCCCCAAAAAGCCCCGAACGGTTGAAAAAAAATAAAAATAATAATAATAATAATAATAATAATAATAATAATAATCCTTAGAAGAACAATAGGGCCCTTCGCCCTTCTGGGCTTGGGCCCTAATGACAGTGTCAGGACACTGACACAGAAAGAAACTGAGCAAAACTAATCTGGTTCTTGGATGTATCATTACCCCTTAGCTTCATCTCTAAAGAATAAATGAGATTTGAAAACATAAGGCAAATTTTTTTTTCTTCATCTTTTTAAATAATATTATGACTATTTTTAAGCAAAGCTATTGTACGACTTTAGAAAACAAACAATAATGTGGACTACTTTTATGGTACACGAGTGTGTTTTTTTCAAAGGCAGCTTGAACATTCTGCTGAAAAGCCCCTTTTATATTCAGTGGAAAAAAACAATCATATGTGTTTGTATCAACATTTGGGAATATGATTATAGAATGTTTAACTATTCCTCTGAAGGCTGTAGTGTGAGTGCTCTCAGTCTGTATGTGTCACAGATCCATTTAAGGAAGAGTACATTTGGTACCACAGCTGAACTGAGTCTTCTGTCTCTAATTATTGTTTCAGGGACTTCTGAGAAATCAAAGCTGAACATTGTGCTGTGTGGATATAATACAACACTCAAGACCTCAGTGTCTAGAATGATTAGAGGGACAATGAATAAACAAATGAAAGTTTTACCTCAGAAAGAGAGAGGTAAAGTGTGTGTGAAGAGAGAGGAGAAGATTAATGGACGTCAGATCGCTGTAATAGAGCTTCCAGCTCTCACTCGGCTCTCGGAGGAGGAAGTGATGCGGGAGACTCTCAACTGTGTGTCTCTCTGTGATCCTGGAGCTCATCTCTTCATCCTTGTAACTCCTGTCAGTCCACTGACTCAAGAAGACAAAGATGAAATGGAGAAGAGTACAAGAACATTTTACTCACATGAGCACTTCATGGTGCTTTTCACTTCTGAACTCACTGTTGACCAAAGAGTGTCAGATTTTGCAGCATCAGCAGAATCTCAAAGGCTCGTGAGTCTCTATGGGAGTTGGTACAATGTGATGGGATTAAAGGATGATAGAAACTCCAGACAGATCTCAAAGATGCTGGATTGGGTAGAGAGCATGAATCCTGAACCCTATTCACTTCAGGCGTACATGAGAGTTCAAGAGAAGAGAATCAGAGATGAACTAGAGGAGAAACTGAGTGAGAGAGAGAATGAAATCAAAGAGTTACAGGAGAAGATCAAGACTCTGGGTGAGTGGATTCATTTACTTTCTGAATAAAGCATCTTTTTGAGAATACAATAATAATTTCATGTTAAAGTTAGTTTACTTTACACTAACATTCGGCTACTTTTAGCCTTAACCTGGAGTTGGTTCACCCTCTGCCTACGGCTCAAGGCTTTCTCTTCAGTGTTTCCACATCAGCAAAGACATGAAAGCTTTTTACTGGGGGGAAACCAGTAAATTACAGCAGATTAATTCTGACATGGTGGGAATACAAGATAAATCTAGCATTGAATAAACTGGTTTATTCCTTTGTCAGATCCAGAGGGTGAGAAGCTGAATCTGGTTGTGTGTGGGAGTGACAGAAGATTAAAATCCTTCATATCAAGCCTGATCCTGAACCAGAGCGACAGAGGATCAGAGCTCAGCTCAGAGTGTGTGACGAGAGACGTGGATCTTCATGGACGTCTGATCTCTCTGGTGGAGCTTCCAGCTCTGTTCAACACTCAGATCTCAGAGGAGGAAGTGATGCGTCAGACTCTCCGCTGTGTGTCTCTCTGTGATCCTGGAGTTCATGTGTTCATCCTCATTATTCCTGACGCTCCACTTAATAATGAAGACAGAGCAGAAATGGAGAAGATCCAGAAGATATTCAGCTCAAGAATCAACAAACACATCATGATCCTCATGTACCAGAATCCTGATCATCAGACAGAAGAACTGAATGAAGAAACTCAGTCTGTCATTGAGAGTTTTGGAGGACAACATCATTCCATTGGTCCAAACACACAAGCGTCCGAGTTGATGGAGAAACTGAAGGAAAGGGTTGAGAAAAATAGCAGTGCTTGTTTCTCCACAGAGACTTTGATGGAGGCACAGATGGAAAAACTGCAGACATTAGAAGAAATGAAGAGGAGAATCCATTCATTAGAGACGTGGTTTCAGTCAAAAGGTAAAGATCAGAAAATCCAAATGGATCAAACACTTTATGATTGTAAAAGTTTAGAGATTTGTGAGATAAAACAATAACATGCAGAGTTCAGAAGAAATAATATGAAGCTACTGTATAAATTATACACAATATTCTCTGATGATGATGGACAATCTTTACTTAAAATTCCATATACTATTTTTCATTTTTATTTCATCTATCTGTAGATTCAAGAGAAAAAGCAGATGAACTGAGGATTGTGCTGTTGGGAAAAACTGGAGTTGGGAAGAGTTCAACAGGAAACACCATCTTAGGAAGAGAAGCATTTACAGCAGAATCATCTAGTGAATCAGTTACTAAAGAGTGTACGAGTGAATCAGCTGAAATCGACGGCAGACACATTACTGTGATCGACACTCCAGGATTGTTTGATACTGAACTGAGTAATGAAGAGATCCAGAGAGAAATCAGCAACTGCATCTCCATGATCCTGCCTGGACCACATGTGCTTCTCCTACTGATACCAGTCGGACGATTCACTCAAGAAGAAGCAAACGCAGTGAAGATCATCCAAGACACGTTTGGTGAGAAATCTTTAATGTACACCATGGTGCTCTTCACCAGAGGAGATGATCTGGATAACAAATCCATTGATAAGTGGTTCGGAAAACCTGGATCTGCTTTGATGAGCCTGATTGAAGCGTGTGGAAACAGATTCCATGTGTTCAATAACAAGAAGACTGGAGACCAAACACAGGTGTCTGATCTACTGAAGAAGATAGATGACATGGTGAAGGAAAACGGAGGGAGTTACTACTCATGTAAGATTTTCAGAAAGATGGAGAGAGAAATACAAGAACAACAGATGATGATTCAGATGGAGAGAGTGGAGGAACTGAAGAAAGAGAAAGAAGAACTGATGAACAAACATAAAGAAGAGAAAAAGAAGATGAAGAAGAAGATGGAGGAAGAAAGACAAAATCATGAGAAAGAGAGAAAGAAAAGAGAAGATGAATTCAGAGAGAGAGAAGAACGATATAAAAAAGACATTAAAGAAAGAGAGGAACAAAAGAGAGAGATGCAAGAGGAGATGAAGAAAGAACGAAAGGAATGGAAGAGAGAGAAACAAGAAGAAAAACAAAGAAGGGATGAAGAGTTTAGAAACAGTGAAGAACGATATAAAAGAGACATTGAAGAAAAAGAAGAACAAGAGAGAAAGATACGAGAGGAATGGGAGAAAGAGAAACAAGAAGACAGACAAAGAAGACAAGAAGAGGATGAGAGAAGGAGAAAGAAAGAGCAGGAAATGGAGGATGAATATAATCAGAGACTTAAACAAGAGAAAGAAAGAATGAACATGATGATGGAGGAAGAAAGACAGAGTCATGATAAACAGAGAAAGAGAAGAGAAGAGGAATTCAGAGAGAGAGAAGAACGATATAAAACAGAGATGAAAAGTGAACGAGAGGAATGGCAGAGACAGAAACAAGAAGCAAGACAAAGAAGAGAGGAAGAGGATGAGAGAAGGAGAAAAATAGACAAGGAAACATGGGATGAATGTTATCAGAAACTGAAACAAGTGAGAAAAAGAAGAGAGAAAGAGAGAGAAGATCTTCAGTTCAAACATGAAGAGGAGAGAGCCAGACTGAAGAAGAAGATGGAGGAAGAAAGACAGAATCATGATGAAGAGAGAAAGAGAAGAGAAGAGGAATATATAGAAGAACAATATAAACAAGACATTAAAGTCATAGAGGATCAAGAGAGAGAGATACGAGAGGAGATGAAGAGAGAACGAGAGGAATGGGACAAACAGAAACAACGGGAAAGACAGAGAGAAGAAACTCGTTCTTTTAACCTTCATATGGGACCTCCTGAGGGTCAGCTCGCAAACAGTAAGTCAAAACAATAACCAGCTAAGTTTGAAATTAATTAATTTGTGTGTAAACAATACCCTGCTCTTATTTCACTGTACTTTGCTTTTCAACAATGTTGTTGAGGAAATATTTGACTGGTTTAGAATCAGTATTTTAGTATACAGTATTATCAGTATGTTTAGGCAGTATTTAGGTGTCTAGATCAGGTTATTTTACAGTGTAGCCACCAGCTGAAACCACAGATAAATCAGTAAACGCTTGTAAAAGCTGATTCAGGCTCATAGCCTTGATACTGAAGTCAGAGATGAACCCTCAAGGGTCTGAGGGTTTTTGGGGCTCTGGAGAAGTTTTGACATACCCAGACATTTGTGCTTTTTTCAGTTGCTTATAAACATGCAGTGCCCTCCACAAATATTGGCACCCTTAGTACAGTTGTGTTCAAAATTATTCAACCCCCCAATGCTGTAAATGGTTTTAGAGAATTTAGAGTACATTTGTAATTGAATTCAGAATGAAATCCTACAAGGACTTCTTAAAGAAGCATATGCAACTAAAATGACATCAATTGGTTTTGTAATACAGTAGTAAATGTTTCTTTTGTGAATTCTTCATTGACACAATTATTCAACCCCTCAAAGACTACCACTCTGAAGAACAGAGGTCCATTGAAGTGTTTTCAATCAGGTATTGAAAGCACCTGTGGATGTCAGGGAGCAGCAATAAAGCCTAATAAGCACCAATTAGGCAGCTTTAAAATGACTGTGATACTCAGCTCCTTCTAGACATTTACTGGTGTGGTTACAAACATGGTGAAGTCAAGAGAATGGTCCAGGAAGACAAGAGAAGAGGTGATTACTCTTCACAGGAAGGGCAATGGCTATAAGAAGATTGCAAAGATGTTAAACATACCAAGAGACACCATAGGAAGCATCATTCGCAAATTCAAGGCAAAGGGCACTGTTGAAACGCTACCTGGTCGTGGCAGAAAGAAGATGCTGACTTCGACTGCTGTGCACTACCTGAAGCGTAGAGTGGAGAAAAGTCCCCGTGTGACTGCTGAGGAACTGAGAAAAGATTTGTCAGATGTAGGTACTGAAGTTTCTGCTCAGACAATACGGCGCACCCTGCGTAATGAAGGCCTCCATGCCAGAACTCCCAGGCGCACCCCCTTGCTGTCTCCAAAGAATAAGAAGAGTCGACTGCAGTATGCCAAAAGTCATGTGGACAAACCACAGAAGTTTTGGGATAGTGTTCTGTGGACTGATGAAACAAAATTAGAACTGTTTGGGCCCATGGATCAACGCTATGTTTGGAGGAGGAAGAACAAGGCCTATGAAGAAAAGAACACCTTGCCTACTGTGAAGCATGGCGGGGGGTCAATCATGCTTTGGGGCTGTTTTGCTTCTGCAGGTACTGGGAAGCTTCAGCGTGTGCAAGGTACCATGAATTCTCTTCAGTACCAGGAGATATTGGAGGACAATGTGATGCAGTCCGTCACAAACCTGAGGCTTGGGAGACGTTGGACCTTTCAACAGGACAATGATCCCAAGCATACCTCCAAGTCCACTAGAGCATGGTTGCAGATTAAAGGCTGGAACATTTTGAAATGGCCATCGCAGTCACCAGACTTAAATCCGATTGAGAACCTCTGGTGGGACTTAAAGAAAGCAGTTGCAGTGCGCAAGCCTAAGAATGTGACTGAACTGGAGGCTTTTGCCCATGATGAATGGGCGAAGATACCCGTAGCTCGCTGCAAGACACTTGTGTCAAGCTATGCTTCACGTTTAAAAGCTGTTATAACTGTAAAAGGATGTTGTACTAAGTATTAAGATTGAATGTCACTTGGGGGTTGAATAAAACTGATAATGATGTGAGCAGAGAAAAGACATTTGTGGTTATTTCATTATAAATGTTATGTTATATTTGTCTGACCTACACGTGCCTCTTTGATTTAATTGTAAGCAGGATGACTGAATGATCAAAATCAATGTCAAACCGGCCAAAACAATCAATTTCAGTGGGGGTTGAATAATTTTGAACACAACTGTAAATATGAACAAAGGCGGCTGTAAAAATATCCTTCATTCATTCTAGAAAAATCCTCCTCGCCCATCCAAAACCGAACTCCAGCATATTCAGTTTTCAGACACAACTGGAACTTCAAACAGGACGGCTTCTGTGGTCAGATGAAACTAAAAAAGAGCTTTTTGGCAGCAAACACAGCAGATGGGTTTGGTGCACACAGGGATAAAAAGTTCCCCATGACGAGAGTTAAATATACTGCTGGATCTTTAATGTTGTGAGCCTATTTTTCTGCTGAAGGTCCTGGACATCCTGTTCAGATACATGGAATCATGGATTCTATCAAATACAAACAGATAAAAAATCAAAACCTGACGCTTCTGCTAGAAATCCTATAATGGGCCGTGGTTGGATCTTCAATCAGGACAATGATGGTGTTGAACGAACATCAAACCAACACAAAAATGTGTCACTGAGCACAAAACGAAGCTTGCCATGGCCGTCCCAGTCCTGACCTGAACCCTAGAGAAGATGAGTGGAGTGACCTGAAGAGAAGCAGCACCATCATGGAGCTGGGAATCTGAAGGATCTGGAGAGATTCTGATGAAATGGTCTCTGGTCTCCAAACTCATCAGGCATTATAGCTGAAGACTCAGAGCTGTTATCTTGGGGAAAGGACACTGCAAAAATTGGGTGCCAAAAACTGTGGCCAACATGAACTTCAGAAAAACATTTATTTCATAATGAGCTTTTCCCCCCATTTTCAATTGTTTTACTTAAATAAAAGGTTAGAATTCAGTGATTTTATTAATGACAGATCAAAAGGATAAACAATGCAGAAATAAACAATTTATTTTCACAATCACCTTTGCTCATATTTACCAAGGGTGTCAATATTAGTGGAGGACACTTGGACAGACAGAGCCTTGCATATGAAAACAACTTCTTTAAAATTCTTTAAAAAACTTCTTTTTCTTTATCTTTACAAAGGACATTTTTTTAAAATTCTATCAAATTCTTAAATTTGATCAATAAATTCAATTCATAACAAGTGTTTCGTCCGACTCAAAACGTACGTATTTGGTATGGAGTCAAGATAGGGCCATATATATCTGCAAAATAAAAAAATGTTTCGCAAAAAAAAAAAAATAATTGCAAAAAAAATTATATGTTTTGCAAATAAAAATAGAGTATTGAGAAAAAAAATGCTTTTTTGCAAGTAAAAAAAAATAATTGCAAAAGAAAAGTTAACCACTGAGAGAAAAAATAAAGTTTAGCAAAGTAAAACTTCAGCAGCATTGACTTTGCAACATATATTTCCCTTTGCGCCGCTCCTTTAAATCCGCGTTTCAGTCATCCGTGCCTCTGCGGCGCACGCTTTCCTTTGCGTTTCCTTTTTCTTTGCGCCTCGCTTTGTGGCCCTGTTTTGACGTGGGGGTGTGGTCAAGAGGTTGGGGTGTGTACAAGGGACGAAGGCGCGTCCCTCTCGCTTACGTCATCAGCGCGAGCCCCAGACCGAGTGGATCGATCATAGGGTCCCCAAACAGATATATTATTTGGAATAATAGGTGCATTCAATATAAAAACAGATCTCTCTTCTATAACAGTTGGTACGAAAACAATATTGTGTTAGTTAGACAACTTTTAAACTCAAATGGTAATTTATTATCATATAGTGAATTCTTGGATAAATTTGGGCTTCCAGTTACACCAAAGGAGTATGTTGTTGTATTTGACGCCATACCTCAACAAGTCATACATTTTGTAAGAGCTTGTAGAAGTGACGCAATATTCATTAAAGGCAGCTTGTTTATAGGAGACATTGATATTTTCAAACACAGCTGTACAAATAAACATATTAGGAATATTATAATAGATGAAACAGCTACTCATAAAAGCATATTGTGGACCAGTGTATTTAGAAATATACATTGGAAAAAGGCTTGGTGTATTTGTGAACCATACTGTTTAAATAATAAAGTGAAGGAGGTTACATTTAAAATTTGACATGGTATATATCCAGCTAAAAGTGTGTTAGAGAGGTTTCATTTAGAGATCGATTATTCATGTTCGATGATCGAAATGGCGGAGCAGAGACATGGCGAACTTGAAGAAAGCTATCAATAATACATACCTGTGATCCATCACCCGCATGTCTCTGCTCCGCCATTTTTTTAATTTTTTTTCTGACTTCACAGTTTAATTTGAACGTGTCCTTGTGAAAGTCCATCATCCGGGGTTTTCCTCTGCCTTGTTCTTTTTTTTTTTAATTTATTTATTTTTTTTATTAACCAGACAAGTGTACAATATGCAGAAATTTACATATTACATATACAAAAAAATAAAAATACATATAAACAAACAAAAAAAAAAAACATGCCAGAGTGTACAGACCATTGAGTCATTAAACAAAAACTGAACATTCATTAAAAATATGACAAGTCTTCCTTGCTTTTTTATTAATAATGTTCTCCAAGCTTGTGCAGTAGTCCTTCGTTTCCTGAAGAAAATGAATAAAATTTGGTTTGGATCCTGACCATTTTTTCTTGTGTATGTGAAATTTTCCCAAAATAATAAACAGTTGTACAATAAAAGTTAAATTATTATTGTCATTGGAATAATACAGACATATATCAAAATTATTTAATTTAAATATAATATTTGTTTTCCTCTTAATGAAATTTTCCACATCCACCCAAAAAATCTTTGTGTAAATACAATCACAAAACAAATGGACAATAGATTCTTTTTCCATAGAACAAAAATCACATGAATAATCGATCTCTAAATGAAACCTCTCTAACACACTTTTAGCTGGATATATACCATGTCAAATTTTAAATGTAACCTCCTTTACTTTATTATTTAAACAGTATGGTTCACAAATACACCAAGCCTTTTTCCAATTTATATTTCTAAATACACTGGTCCACAATATGCTTTTATGAGTAGCTGTTTCATCTATTATAATATTCCTAATATGTTTATTTGTACAGCTGTGTTTGAAAATATCAATGTCTCCTATAAACATGCTGCCTTCAATGAATATTGTGTCACTTCTACAAGCTCTTACAAAATGTATAACTTGTTGAGGTATGGCGTCAAATACAACAACATACTCCTTTGGTGTAACTGGAAACCCAAATTTATCCAAGAATTCACTATATGATAATAAAATTACCATTTGAGTTTAAAAGTTGTCTAACTAACACAATATTGTTTTCGTACCAACTGTTATAGAAGAGAGATCTGTTTTTATATTGAATGCACCTATTATTCCAAATAATATATCTGTTTGGGGACCCTATGATCGATCCACTCGGTCTGGGGCTCGCGCTGATGACGTAAGCGAGAGGGACGCGCCTTCGTCCCTTGTACACACCCCAACCTCTTGACCACACCCCCACGTCAAAACAGGGCCACAAAGCGAGGCGCAAAGAAAAAGGAAACGCAAAGGAAAGCGTGCGCCGCAGAGGCACGGATGACTGAAACGCGGATTTAAAGGAGCGGCGCAAAGGGAAATATATGTTGCAAAGTCAATGCTGCTGAAGTTTTACTTTGCTAAACTTTATTTTTTCTCTCAGTGGTTAACTTTTCTTTTGCAATTATTTTTTTTTACTTGCAAAAAGCATTTTTTTTCTCAATACTCTATTTTTATTTGTAAAACATATAATTTTTTTTGCAATTTTTTTTTTTTTTTTTGCGAAACATTTTTTTATTTTGCAGATATATATGGCCCTATCTTGACTCCATAATTTGGCGCCCATTTTCGATGACTCCAAAGCGCCCGCCGAGAACGCGCGTTTTTATAGCAAATCACATGTCGAGGACACGCATTTACTGTCAAATCGCACGCTTTTTGGATCAGTGTGCGATCACAAATCCAACCAGTCGTATATGAATACTTAGGCTTGCCATATGATGCCAACAAGACCACAACAAAACTTGTTTATGTGTTTCATATCACGTTCCTTAGTGAATGTTTGTAGCTAAAGACCAAGACAATTTTCCAAATTAATT
This sequence comes from Opsariichthys bidens, assembly GCA_037194245.1. NCBI lineage: Eukaryota > Metazoa > Chordata > Actinopteri > Cypriniformes > Xenocyprididae > Opsariichthys > Opsariichthys bidens. The sequence continues at coordinate 1,037,415 of CM074291.1, read as the reverse complement.
TTAATAAATCGTTTAATAAAGAAAAATACATGTTGCTGGTTACATGTTTAGTGGTACACAGTAAAATATTCAGTGTTAAGCAATCACTGCTCAGTTTTCATATGGTCCCAATCTATAGAGAGTAAATAAATATTGAACCCAGTGCTGTCAAAATTAGCATGTTAACGCATGCATTTAATTTTTTCTGTTTGCAACCTCTGTCACGTAACGCGGGGAACAAACTCACGGATAACAGGATTCTCAGGAAACAGGTACTTTTAATGGAGACACTCGTAACACAGACTAGGACACACGTACACATTGACGAGATCGGACAAAGGACTGAAAGACATGGGGAGTATAAATACACAAACACATGAGGAGTGATTAACAAGGCGCAGGTGAATGAAATTACTAATTAGGCAGACAGGGGAGAAACTAGGTCATGGGACAAACCAAAAACCACAAAGAAGAGGGGAGACAAGACTATATATGTAACAACCTCAATGAAGAATCCCTATGAAATATGACTATGAAAAAGTGAATGTGCCATTCATCATACCATTCACACTTACCCTTTAGAGGAGGGTTACATGTTCAATTGAGTTAAAAATATTTAACGCAATTAACATCCGTTTTTTTCCGTCATAATTTGTCTAGCATTACATTATATGACTACACTCTTATTTATGTAAATGATTTGAAACAATCAAGCGCCACAAGACAAATGAGAACACACTGTCTGTGAATGTCGTGTCATGTGACACACACACAACTCCTGTGTATAGTATGCGCCAATATCAAGTTCTCTTTTGTGCTTGAAAAAAATAACAGAATTATGCCAAAATTCCTGTTTTTATCAAGTATCCTCATAAGAACAGACTTAAGAGTTATATAGCATCTTAAATTAAATTTAATGAGCAGCAGGTGCGTCGCATATTTGCTTTTCCGCTGAGAAGCCGAGCTAGTGACAACGACTTTGGCGACAGGGCGTATGTCTCCGTTCCTGCCTTCAGGGAATGAGGATTATATATGTAACGAGACGTTTCCTTTCAGTCAGTCAAATTCGATGTATGTCAGAACTGACTGATGAATTGCAGATATCTACCAACACACCACTGTCGCTGGCCCTTCCAGCGGAAAGAACCCCAGCAGAGACGACAGAGGGGCTCTGGCAAGGGAAAGAGACGGGCTAGCTTAGATGGCAGAGCCTGAGCTTTCAGTGTCGCTGTCCGCCCAGAGCACGAAACAGTTAACAAAACCTCTCTTCAGTGTAAAGCACTTGGACTGCATTTTATGCAAGACACCTGTTAAATTAAGTTTATTATTATTATTATTATAATCAGTTGGTGGCATCGACATATACCCATATTCCTTGCACAAACCTTACACAGGGAACAGTTGTCTATAAAGAACTATTTTAGAATTTAAATAGTAACCAGGACCTAAAACTGTTCATTCTTTTTTCAGAACATGGGTTTTTCCATGGTCCTTTAACCTCAGTATGCAGGTCAGGAAGGTGTGGAAGGCTCACTATAGCTGTAGGATTATGGCCAGAGAGAAACATTCTTTTTGAATGCATGCATCCTCTCTCCTAATGCGCTGCCATGGCAACTGTAATCTGCCTGCAGCGCATTCCATAAATTCCAACAGCTCAGTACACGTGGTACAGGGTGGCTGAGAGAATTCAGTCATTTACTCACCCTCCTCAGTCATCTCCTGCTCGGCTGGAAGAGCACTCGCCGCTGGACTTACAGACGCAGTTCCAGATGACAACGCATCCTCTCCCAGCAGCTCACTCTCGTTAACGGTCACACCCCTCTCAACTGTTTGGCAAGCTCCATCTGAATGTCCCATGATCGGAGTCTCTGCTCTGCCTCAGCGCGAGTGGGACCCGAACCACCAGGCCCAGCTGCTGAACTCTCTTTCCTCAAGAAGTTCCCGTGTGTGCTCTTGCGCCAGACAGAGAATGCACAGCTCATGTGTATCATCTGGTGTCAGATAACAAGTGACAGATCCACACACATAGTAAACCTTCTAGTTTCTCTGTGCATTTCATAATTGTCATAATAGTGCATAGTCCTTATATACTTTCCAGTCGCATCATGATGTCATTGGCTGTTGCTGGTCAATATGATATTGCCGAAATTGGATATTTGTTTCAGACACCAGTTCTCACGCAGACAGTTCCCCTAGTGCTCTGACGCAGCGCGAGTTCCCTTTCGAAAAGGGGACAATTCTTGTCCCCAAAACACTCCTTGCATACAGACAGCTGGCCTACTCACACTTAACTTCATAAGACCAAGCTGGTGTACCAGCTTCACCAGCTCCGTTTAGATTGAGAACAGCATGAATATGTTGGTCCACCAGCTAGACCAGCATAAACCAGCCTGGACCAGCATGGAATCCAAGTTATGCTGGTTGTTGCTCTGTGTCCGATTTGATCAGCCAGTTGTTGCAGCACAGCGCTCACACACGCTTGCAGAGGAGTGTAAGAAATGATACTAGACAGCGCGGTTCTAAAGCTGCACTGTCTGTTTTGACTACTACTCCGGCTCACAGCGCCGCTGTCCCTCCAACTAAAATGTCCAGAAAAACACCAGACTAGTCGAAAACCGGTGAAATATTGGGTGGTGTGTTTTGTTGAATGTTCAGAAATTGGATCCTGGTAAAACTGATTGTAGGTATAAAACTACAGACAGGACAAACTAACAAAAACAGTAAAACTGTGCAGCGACACACTGAGGCAGCCGTCCACAGCGCCATCTTGATTTATTATTATTAAACACAGGGAATATTCAGGGAAGAGAATTAGCCAACACTTTTTGAATGGGGTAAGATCCCTGACACACAGAGGTGGACAGTCACAAACAGGTTAAATTTTAGGTTTGAGTTTAACACTTCTTGCTCAGGGTCTGAGATTTAATAAAATGTTGTTAATCTTAAACTCTATTATTGTCATTTTCAGATGATGAAGATTCACCATCGGATTCAGGATGTTTGAGAATTCTGCTGTTTGGGAGGACAGGAAATGGAAAGAGTGCCACAGGAAACACTATCCTCGGAAACAATGAGTTTCACAGTAAAGCCAGTAAACGTTTGGTGACCACTATTTGTCAAAAGCAATTTGGTAATGGTAAATCAGTATCTGTTGTTGATACTCCAGGACTCTTTGACACGACACTGTCAAAAGAACAAGTGCAGGAGGAAATGATGAAGTGTGTTTTACTGTCAGCACCTGGACCTCATGTGTTCATCATTGTGTTGAGTTTGAGAAGAATCAACCAAGAGGATAGAAACACTTTAGAGATGATCAAGAAGATATTTGGACCAAAAGCAGCAGAATTCAGCATTGTTCTCTTCACTAGAGCAGATGATCTGAGAGGACAATCAATAGATCAATATGTAGAGAAGAGAAACAATACTGAACTCAATGTTATGATCAGAGAATGTGGAAACAGATTCCTGGCGTTTAACAACACAGAAACACAAGATCGAGCGCAAGTTACTGAGCTGTTAAACATGATAGAAGAGCTGAAGGAATCTAATGAGGGCCGATACTTCACTCATGAGATGTTTGAGGAGGCAGCGGTCTCCATTGAAAAGAGAATGGAAATGCTAGAGGAGAAGAAAAGAAAAAATCAGACTAAAGTTGAAGAATTAAAAGCCAGATATGACATGGAAGACCAAATCATGAGAAAGAGACTAGAGGAGAAGAAACAAAGGACAGATGATGAAAGAGTGAAGCTGGAGAAGAAGTTCAGAGGAAAAGAGGAAACACTGAGGAGAGAGTTTGAGGAGAAAGAAAAATCAGATCAGAAGAAACTGGAGGAGGAACATCAGAAACGATCAGAAGAGGAGAAACAGAGAAGAGATGAACATGATCAAAGAATGGATGAGATGGAGAGAGAGATTGAAAATCAGAGATCAGAGTATGAAAAACAGCAAGAAGAAAGAGAAAAGAAGGATGGAAAGAGAGAAGAAGATTATAGACAAGATCAAGAAAAGATGAAAAATGAGCAGGAAAACACCATGATAGAGTTAAGAAAAAAACAGGAAGAGGAAATACAAAAGAGAGATTCAGAGGAACAAATGAGGAGAGAACAAGAAGAGAAAGAGAGAGAAGAATGGAAGAGAAAAATAAAAGAGGCTGAAAATAACAAAGAGATTCAAGAGAGAATTAAACAACAGCAGAAAGAATGGGAGGAAGAGAAGAAAAGTCAGATGAGAGAACGAGAGGAAGAGGAAAGAGAGATAAAAGAGAGACACGATGAAGAACTGAAAGAAAAACAAGAAGAACTGGAGAATATTAGAAAAAAATTTGAAAGAGACAGAGAAGAAGAAAGACAGATGATAGAGGAGGAGAAACACCAACAGGCAAGAGAGAGAGAAGAAAAAGACAAAAAATATGAAGAAGAGACAAAGGAAACGAAAAGACGTTATGAGCAGCTGGAGAAAGAGATAAAAGAGGAGTGGGAGAGAAGAAAACTGCAGGATGAAAAGAGACAAGGGGAGAAGAGAAAGAGAAGGGAGAAAATGATGGATGATCTGAAAAAAGAGCATGAAGAAGAGATGAAGAGAAGAGAAAGAGAGGAGAGAGAAAGAACAGAAACAGAAGAAAAACAGTGTGAAAAAATGAAACAGAAACATGAAGATGAAATAAGGAAGATGAAGGAGAAACATGAAGATGAAGCCAGAAAACAAGAAAAAGAATTGAATAAATTCAGAGAGATAAAAGAGCGGCAAGTTCAGGAGTTCAAGTGGAAACTTGAAGAACTATATGAACAAAAAAAGAATGAATTACCCTGGTACACTCGTTTTAAGTCATGGGTAATGAATTGACCCAAAATGTAGAGCCGACACCATCACACAGTCACTATGGAGAACACACTTAACACACACTCACTCACACACACACACTCACTCACACGCACTCACACACACACACGCACTCACACACACACACACACACACACACACACACGCACTCACACACACACACACACACACACACACACACACACTCACACGCACTCACACACACACACGCACTCACACACACACACGCACACACACACACACACACACACACGCACTCACACACACACACGCACTCACACACACACACACACACACACACACGCACTCACACACACACACACACACACACACACACTCACACACACACACACACACTCACACGCACTCACACACACACACGCACTCACACACACACACACACTCACACGCACTCACACACACACACACACGCACTCACACACACACACACACACGCACTCACACACACACACACACACACACACACACTCACACGCACTCACACACACACACGCACTCACACACACACACACACACACACACGCACTCACACACACACGCACTCACACACACACGCACTCACACACACACACGCACTCACACGCACACACACGCACACACACACACACACACACACACACGAATGCCATGAAACAGGAAGTTGTTGTAACTCAGGCATACAATGTCAGATCTTCCCCAAACTTCTGCCCAGAACACATGACAATATTCAGTTACAGTCGTAGCGCCACCTGTGGGCAACAGGAAATGTGGCACGCCAAAATGACGTTTATTTTTCTCCTATATTTACTCACTTAAATGCATGTCGGTCATTATTCAGTGTTTTCCTGAGGTGGAGTGAGGGCCTTTTCAACGCTGCTTGCAGCTTAAACTTTCTTCGTTTTTGTTATTCATTTAATCATATAATCACTTAAAAATGTTAGTTATTTATCATATTACTTATTTTTCTTGCTCTTGCAGTGCTTCCTATTGTTTAATCTAATGATTGTGTGATTTTGAGGGATGCTGGTCTTCATGAGTAGGAGATCAGAGATCAGGGTTTTAACGTCACAGGAATTTCCTGCAGCTTTTTTGCGTCGGTACAGTAACACCTGTGTATGTGTATTACTGAGCTTCTCAACCTCTTTTCCCAGTGGGCCGCACTATGGTCCAAGTCGGTTGATCCCTAAATTTAGAAAAATAATGGCTACTACTGGAATTCTGCACGTGTCTGACAATAATATGATCACCAAAATGATTTTATATGACAAAAAACATTATAGTATATTCATTTATATATTCATTTAATCCATTTTAATTTAATTTTAAAACTAATAAATTGTAAAACTGGCAGTTATTTTTTAAAGGTGGTCGACATATGTGGGCTGAATTTGCATTTGTGACGGTTGAGAACCACTGGTGTATCAGGACAGACGGGGCCGTCTGATCGGAGCGGAGTCGACTCGTGTGGGATTGTACTGTTCTTTTATCTCTCTATTTATCTTTCTGTATCTTACTATAGAGCTGGGGTCCCTTTTTAGACAATGCAATTTGCAAAACCTGTTTCTTGTTTTGCCGTCATAGGGAAAGAACTGGAAACAAGAACGTTCTGCTTGCCAAACACCCGTATACTATAAAGATCAAGAGTCTTAAATGATCACGGCTTCTCCTTTTCTTCTTCTACTCTGTTCTCTCCACTGATTGACAATAAACAACATTGATATTCTCCACCTCAGGCTTCTGTTTCTTCCTTCAAACTGGTCCAACACATGGAAAGATGTGCCTGAAAAATTGTGTGTCCTCACGTCTTGAAACAACATTCCTTCTGATGTTCATTCATGTTTATTTGATGCTATAAATGAACTAGTATGAAGAGATGATCGAGGAGCTACAGCGACACATTAAACACACACTAGACACTATTTATTGATTCAACTGCTTTAAAACATTACAATATTTTAAATATGAAACTGTTTCATTACGTTGTCAGTGTCCTCTTTGCTCCTCAATGTATTTTTAACTCCGTGAGAACATGATGTGTGGCGTGAGAGCTGCATAGCAACAGGGGGCGGGTTTTGCGAAGAGTCAATTGAAACTTGTTTAAACCCCAAAATATGCGTTTTATCAAATATTAGTTTGTATATCAGTACCTTTTTTGAAGGTTAATGATATAACAAAACCTGTTAAAAAAACATTACAATAAACGTATATTTTGCTGAAAGTGTTCTAAAATCATTAGAGAATACGCTTGTAGTTTTGATGCTAGTATTTACTTTTAATCAATGCAGTAAAAAATGCAGTGCCGTTCGTCTAAAGTAAGAGTGCGTTCAGATCGTCATGTTAACTGTTTTGAGATCAGCTACAATACTGTGGAGAAATGTGTCGAATCGACTAAGAAAAGCTAATATTTAGATTTCATTTTGATATTTTCAGTTTTTTCATTTTTAAGTAATTTTATGTGCTTTTGTCACTTTTTTAAAATAAATTTTAGTAATTTAGTTTTGGTAATTTTATTATTTCAACTTATCTATGGCAGACAAAATAGACTTGTGGTTAGAAAAATAATCTTGTTATTATAATCAAATAATGTTCAGACAGACAGACAGTAAAGGTCATGATCTCGGGTCACTGGGTCGCGCTGACACACACTCAGCACGGATTCCCTGTAATCAGGTTGTAATTCACGGTATTTTCCAAAGCGGAAAAGAACAACCCCGGGAGTGACGTCAGTATTAATTGGTCGGGACACTCTCCCCGTCCTGCACACCGAGCTCCTGTCTCAGTGTGTGTTCCTGTGGGAAACGGATGAGCGATCTCTGCTGAAGCTCCGGCACTGCAGCGGCATCATGGGAAACTCGCACGGCATGACTGTGGAGGAGCTGACCGCCTGCCACTCTCACAAGTGGTACCGCAAATTCATGACCGAGTGTCCGTCCGGTCAGCTCACCTTCTACGAGTTCAAGAAGTTCTTCGGGCTGAAGAATCTGACGGAGTCCTCGAACGAGTACGTCGAGACCATGTTCAAGACCTTCGACATAAACGACGTAAGACCGTCTGTTATGATTCTCTGTATTATTTACTGTTCTGATCAATGTTCTCGTCGTTATTGAAATTATATCATCGTTTTCTCTGAAGTGTGTCATCCGGTTGAAGTTAAGAAATGAAATGATTTCTTTAAGTATAAACATGATATATAGAGATAAGAGGGTTTAATGAACTCATTGCTCAGCGATGGCCTTGCGTCACTTCTGCTTCATTTCAGCTGAGGATTGTGGGTAATTGGATCTGTGTTAATACGGTATACTCAGATCAAACAGCAGCGCTGCACAAGGTTAGAGATCTTCACTGAGACATATCAAAGCCCGTAATCTGGTTAACAGAGGAGTGTGTACACTCCTCACTGACTGCTCTACTTTAGATCTGATCACGGCATTCATTCACGTCACCACACTTTCCATGAACGTCTGTAATATTGCGTCATGAATTAACATCTCTATCACAGCTCATAACACACCTTCACATGGTCATCCAAAGACCAGAAGACCCGGGGCCTCATTTATAAAATGGTGCTATGAAATCATCCTACATTTGATCTTATCGTGATTTTGAGAAAACGAGCGTTTGAACAAAAATTGGGATCTTAGCTTATGGACACTTTAAGATCAAATCGTGCACTATTTCTGCTTAGATTCCAAATACCTGTAAAATAAATTAATATGAATATATCATATATCAGTATTTCAGAGGGGTATTGTGCCTGGGTGAGCGGGGCATCATGCGTGAGGGGTCTTGTGTCTGAGTAGGCGGGGCATTGTGAGTGAGGGTGGGGTTTTGTGTCTGAGTAGGCGGGGCATTGTGATTGAGGGGTGGGGTTTTGAGTCTGAGTAGGCGGGGCATTGTGATTGAGGGGTGGGGTTTTGAGTCTGAGTGGGCAGGGCATCATGGGTGAAGGTGGGGTCTTGTGCCTGGGTGGACGGGGTGTCATGGATGAGGGGTGGGGTCTTGTGTCTGAGTGGGCGGGGCATTGTGAGTGACGGGTGGGGTCTTGTGTCTGAGTGGGCGGGGCATTGTGAGTGACGGGTGGGGTCTTGTGTCTGAGTAGGCGGGGCATTGTGAGTGAGGACGGGTGGGGTCTTGTGTCTGAGTAGGCGGGGCATTGTGAGTGACGGGTGGGGTCTTGTGTCTGAGTGGGCGGGGCATTGTGAGTGACGGGTGGGGTCTTGTGTCTGAGTAGGCGGGGCATTGTGAGTGACGGGTGGGGTCTTGTGTCTGAGTAGGCGGGGCATTGTGAGTGACGGGTGGGGTCTTGTGTCTGAGTAGGCGGGGCATTGTGAGTGACGGGTGGGGTCTTGTGTCTGAGTGGGCGGGGCATTGTGAGTGACGGGTGGGGTCTTGTGTCTGAGTAGGCGGGGCATTGTGAGTGACGGGTGGGGTTTTGTGTCTGAGTGGGCAGGGCATCATGGATGAGGGGTGGGGTCTTGTGTCTGAGTGGGCAGGGCATCATGGGTGAGGGTGGGGTCTTGTGCCTGGGTGGGCAGGGCGTCATGGATGAGGGGTGGGGTCTTGTGTCTGAGTGGGCGGGGCATTGTGAGTGACGGGTGGGGTCTTGTGTCTGAGTTGGCAGGGCATTGTGAGTGACGGGTGGGGTCTTGTGTCTGAGTGGGCAGGGCATCTTGGGTGAGGGGTGGGGTCATGTGTCTGAGTGGGCGGGGCATTGCGAGTGAGATGGCGAGGTGTTGAAGATCCCTCTAATCATATTAAATACACTGAACTCAAAACAGTCTAATTATGTTAATTAAGCTCTAGCTGTGACCACCAAAATTGGATCAGACCTTCAGACCGTTCTAACTTGGGTTGATTTATCTTCTTGGACTGATCTGACGATCAAAACTATGAAAAATCCTATTGACTGTCGTTGAGGGGTCAAAACTTTCAAACTTTCAAACTCTTGCTGAGAACATGTTTATAACATTTATTGACTTTTTTGAGTAAAATCTTCAAACTTAAATATTTAAAGTTATTTCAAACTTTCACACAAGGGTTTCTCAAGCCAACATCACAGTTTGTCATCAAACTTCACTCATCTGGTCTCTTCCGCTCCATTTCTGTGGCCGTTACATAAATAATCAAACTGATAATATTATGCAAGCGAGAACAACTGAGCGTTTGCTACAAGTGAAACAACATGTATCACAACTATTATAATTTGATGTGTCAATGGTGCAGTGTTGCTGAAGTGTGTTATTGTGTGTGTTGATGTTGTCAGGACGGCTGTATAGACTTCATGGAGTACGTCGCTGCTCTGAGTTTGGTTCTGAAGGGCGGCGTCCAGCAGAAGCTGCGCTGGTACTTCAAACTGTTCGACATGGACGGCAGCGGATGCATCGACCGCGACGAACTCCTGCTGATCTTCAAGGTGCCATTTTTAAAATCAGTTTCTCTTCAGCGCCACCTGCTGGTGTCACCGAATGTCTGCTCACTCTCATCTCTTACTGTTTTCCTGCTCCAGGCCGTTCAAGCCATCAACGGAGTAGAGCAGCAGTCTTCTCCCGAGGACTTGGCCGACATGGTGTTTAACAAAATTGACGTTAATGGAGACGGTAAATCTGTCTCTTCATCTATGCTATTTGCATATGTAAATGAAACCATATGATTTACGTATTTAACTGTGTGTGTTTAGGCGAGCTGACTCTGGACGAGTTCATGGAGGGCATCGAGGCGGACGAGGTTCTCACGGTGATGTTGACCCAGAGCTTGGATCTGACGCACATCGTCAGTAACATCTACAGCGAGACCGACTCTGAGCAGCAGGTCGACTGACGCCAGACCAGCCTGAGATCAGGGTGCCAAACATGACGACGAGGGGACCGTTTCTGAACTCTGAACTAAACCTGCCGATTCAGCTCTGACTGAAGAGGTTTAAACCCTTAACACTTAAGATATTATTAGTATTATTAACAGAATAGTGCTCATCTGAGCTGCACTGCATTTCAAAAGCCAGCAAAAATGATAATTTCCCTGTAATCTCACAGAATAACTGAGACTAGAGCAAATGCTTTATTTAAGTGCACTTCTGTCCAATCAAAATGTAATTTTTATTAAATAAAACCTGTAAAAGAACTTGCTTGTATAGACTCATGACTGAACTGCTAGTCCACTCCTGGCCAGCAGGAGGCGCTTCTGATCAACCCTATACATCAACATCTAAGCACTAACACTCACAAATCCTCCAGATCAGCAGATGGCGCCAGTCTTCAGACTCCACTCATTAAGCCTGGTTTGTTACCGCTGCCCTAAATTAGGCTGCGTTCGCACTTGTAGTTCGGTTGGTTTGGTTCGTTTGGACCGGACCAAAAAACAAAAACAAAACATATAGTCCTGGTCCGCTTAGCGTTCACACTGGCATTTTTAACAGCGAACCTAAAGTTACCGAAACAAAGGCATCGGGATACGGTCTGTAATGGTTCAGTTATAATGATTTAGTTTAATTGTAAGGTAAGGGGATTTTCATTATATGCTGAACTTTAAGCGCCCTCTTGTGGCGAAGTTCGTGTATTGTAACTTCCGTTTTGATCCGCGTTGAGTTCGTTCATTGGGAAGTGTCGTGGCTGAACAGCGGCTCGTACGGCGAATCATGGCCCGCATAAGGCTGTAAGTCGCTATTGTTTATTAAATGAAACTGACGTTTAATAAGTTAAATAAGATGCTAGATGGTCAATTCCTTTATCTGTAGATGCAAAGGTTGCTAAGAACGAAAGTACAGTACAAAGTGTGAGCATTAGGTAGCGGCGTATGGTAGCGATCTTTTGTTGTTGATTGGATGTTTCTTTTGAATGCTTTAGGCGGTAAATGATGCTCTGTCAGATATGCACTTTGAACGTGTAATTTGATTGCAATTCTAATTGCTGTATTTTCTATGTCTGATTACAGTTTTACAATGTTAAAAGTAAAGATTCATTAAAGGCCAACATTCATGAATCAACATCTCGTCTGTTCACTGTCTGTCTAACTGGAGAGAGAAGTCACACATCTAGCGAGGACAGAACACGGTCACGACCTGATTGGTCGCTTTTATGACGTATATTTGGCGACGGATCTCGCTTACCGAACATTCAAAACAACGCTGTGTTCTGGATTAAACGCCATCATGCTTTATTTTTACCAGCTGAGAATCACGAAGAGCTCATCAAATGTTCAAAACATTCAAAACTGCAGCAGGATTTCCAGAAACTTCACCTCCTTGTCGCTCCACGTTTGCCCTCGACTCATTTTGGATACGGCGATCTTCCCGCGTCGTCGAATCAGTGACTCGTAGCGTCACATCTTGTGACATCACGTCCTGTTTTTGGTTGGTTTACATGTCTTTGGTCCGTATTGCGTTCATATATCAATGGAACCGCACCAGAGTTCGTTGGAAGCGGACCGAGACCCGTCTTTTTAGCGTTTGTTTGGTGCGCACCAGGGTTCTGATGGCAGCGTTCACATATGAACCGCACTAACTGAGCGATCGCACCAGAGTTCGCTTTAATCGAACCAAACATGACAAGTGTGAACGCACCCTGTGTTTGTATCATAGCAGTGTGTCTGTGTCCGAAATCACACTCACTTTTGACCACTACAAAAATGATCTAACTTATTTTGCAACGTGGAAGTAAAAACAATGACGTACTTCCTCCAGATGTGTTGGACTAGTTAGATGCGAACGGTTACCTCACATCAGCAACACAGAAAAAACACTGATAAATGTCCAACAACTAGCACAAAAACTCCTTTAATGGAGCAGTTGATCTCCCATGATATTTGGTCAAAGTTATTTTGATAAAGAAAACAAGTAAAGCATTAATCCTAGATCAAAAATTTGACGTATACATAAAAACGTATGCGAGATGTAGCCGTTCACGTCGTTCTTCCTAATGTTTAATGACACTTCAAAACATAAATGTAAGAGCGTAGTGATCATTTAATAAACCAAACGATTGTCAACTGATGGCTAATATTTCATCAATACTTCAGAAATAATTGTTTATGTTATTTGATTCTTACCTGAACTTGATGCCATTTCAACACCGACACCTTCAAATGAACATCGAAAGAGCGGCTTCAGCGTACGAATCAACTCACAGATTAATCAATAGGCTTTTGGTCGATTATCCAGCTTTTGCAATTAGTTAAAATATTGAGTTATACCCATTCTAACTAATAAACAAATCAAGGAAATCACTTCAGCTTTTGACAGCGGACTGATATTAATAGACTGATCGCAAGACCTTCGTTCATCTTCAAAACACAAATGAAGAGGTTTATGACTCTAGCAATATAATCGACACTTCCAAGGTCCAGAAAGGAAGTAAAGACGTGGTTAAAACAGTCGACGTGATGCAGTGCGCCTCCAGCTTCTACGTCAGATCGCCGACTCATTATTGGCCAACGCTGATCAGGGATCAGCACAACGCATGCGTGTGATGCCAACGCAGGAGACGGCCGATAATGAGTCAGCGTTCTGACGTAGAAATTGGAAGTGAAGAAAACAACTTCTATATAAGTGAATTATTACAATTTAAAATAATAACAATAGTAGCATTAAAAATAAATACTATAAAACACCCCCAGTCAGTAAAACACACAATACTGCACACCTGAAAATTACTCATATTTTTTGTATATTTTTACATAAAATGGGAACATTATATGTAATATTTACTTGAAAGAGGATCTGCATTTCAATTAATGGAAAATGTGCAATGTGGAAGACTTCTGCCACCTGCTGGAAAACACTTTTAAACTGAAAATGGCACGATATTACCACTATTGACCACTAGAGGACACTCAAGGGCTCACGTTTTGCTATTGGATATTTAACCCTTCTGTGCTGTTCGGGATGTTTTCATCCACTATGGGGAATTTTTGAGTCTTAATTTGGCCGTAACTTTCTCCGTGTTTCAGCAAATGGAATGATTTTTGGTGACAAATCTTATTTTGACACATATTTTGGGAAAATGCTTTGAAAATGTTCAAAAACTCAACAGCACTCTGTGGGCAAATTCACTTTATGTTCAACAGCTTTAAAAATGTATCAGATAAATTTTTTTGCTTAAATCTATTAAATCAACATCAGTCCTAATCAAAACTACTAAATTTAAAAAAAAAATCTGGATTTTAACTCTTTAATTGCCAAATTCATAAATGATGTCACTGATTTGGGAAAAAACGTGTCAAAGATCAGAAACAACATTGACTTTGATGCGTTGGTAGTTTTTGTGCAGCATCAGATTTGAACGTTTTAAAGAGTTAAAATCCTGATTTTTTTTTTTTAATTTAGTAGTTTTGATCAGGACTGAGGTCAATTCATAGATTTAAGCAAAAAAAAAAAAATGAAAAAAATATTTATCTAATACATTTTTAAACAGTTAAAGTAGTGGCTGTTTTCAGCCACAAACATAACGAAAGGGTCGTGAATTTGAACAATGCACAAGGGTTAAAATCAGTAGTCTAACATTTAAAAGTAACTCTTCGTCAAAGTTCAGCACTGTTTTATACGGATGTATGAAGTAGTTGAGTTGGAAAACATCTACATGAAATCACCTATTTTTACCCGTTCACTTAATCTCCTCAGTTTCTCTCGAATGTAAACAGCCGTTCACAAACATATCACGACTCTTTATAACAACAAATACTGAACGGATATGATCGTTAATCTCTGTGCCCACTCAGATAACAATGTTAAATGTTGATTGACTTCATGATTTACAATGAAAAACTGACAGATTAATCTTACCTATCTCTCTGCTCCTTTTTCTGTTTCGCGCCTCAGAACCCTCCTTTGGTCATGTGACTGCAACCGCTCACTTGATCATAAAATACCTTTTTTTTTTTTACTCATTTAAAATTCTAAACAAAAGTTAAGAATTTGTCTTTTTCTTTTGTTAGTGTTTATCAAATAATCTATCATGTATAACGTTTTATTAAAGAATTTCACAGAATGTTTTCTGCAAAATGGCGCCCTCTCGCGCGGCGATCTATATCCACTGCATTGAGCTGTTTTACATCAGCGATCATCTTCTTCCGGTTTCCTTCGGTGGATCACCACAAACTCGGGATTTTAAGCAAATGATGGATAATTCAATGTCTTATCTTAAGTCACATTATGCTCATCACTCAAATAATAACTATGCTATCGATATGAGACTGAATCAAACTCTACCTCTAAAACGTAAAAAAGGTGTTATTTATTTAACTTTTCAAAACATTTCTTTCATTTTCAAGAAATATTAACTGTAAGAAAGTGCTTACACTACGTTTATTATCAGCAGTCCAGATGACGAAAGCAAACTCGTTTTTGGTCATTAAAATAAAGCAGATAAAATATAAAAATTAGATGAAAAACTGAAAAAAAAATAGAAATGTTGACATGGCATATAACTGAAATAAATATGTGTAAATTAATTTTAAAAAATACTAAAACTAAAAATATAAATATTTAAATAATATTACTATTATTATTATGGACAAAAGCAGTTATTAAAACTAAAATGAACACTGAAAATATAAAAATCTACTATAATAGTATATAAATAATACTAAAATAACACTTATTATTAGTGTTATTTTACATGAAGTTATAATTTTATTACAAATATTTAGGACATAAATACAAAAAATACATTGATTGTCAATTCAGTATATCAGGTCACATATTTGTTTATACGTGTTACTATGAATGCAGAATCACATTTCATGTTTTATTTTGAAAAGGGAATTCAAGTGTAATAACATTACAAATGTACCCGACAAAATATAACACTGTTTCATTTTTTTTACATAACGTGCAATTTCTCTGATATACATCACAGGACTGGAGAAATGCATTTCACAGGAATGATTCAAGGTTTTAATGTCAAAATAAACATATAAGTGCACTTAAAGGGTTTGCTCTAGATTCAGTAACGTTTAGTCACTAACATTATTCTGTGAGATTATAAGAGAACAATCATCTGCTGGCTTTGGAAACTCAGTGCAACAGAGTTAATACTGATAATATCTGCTGTGTTGCGGGTTCAGCTTTTAACGTGAGAAATACAGCAGGAGAAACCAGCTGCAAACCGCCCCGTCCATCATCATGTTTGGCACCCTGATCTCAGGCTGGTCTGGGGTCAGGTGACCTGCTGCTCAGAGTTGATCTCACTGTAGATTTTTTTGACGATATGAGATAGGTCTAATGTCTGGGTCAACATCTTCAAGAGCACCTCGTCTGCCTGGATTCCCTCCATGAATTCATCCATAGACAACACACCTAAACAAACACACACATTTAGATTGTAGACAGACGATAGATAGATTCTGTCACTCCAATTCTTAACAGTATAGTGCTGTAGCCCATTTCCAATCTTCTGTTTATATTAGATATTAGTGCCACCATTAGTCATTGATTATTTTTAGGTCGATTGGCTTGTATTGGGGTAGCTGATAAAGCACTTCTTTGGTTTTCATCCTATTTAAGTGATATAAAACAGTTTGTACAGATTAAGAATGCTCAGTCTCAGTTAATCACGGTGTTCCCCAGGGCTCAGTGTTGGGTCCACTTTTATTGGTATTTTACCTCTTGGTCAAATTTTCCGACCGACCGACAGACAGGGAGATAGACAGATTAGATTAGATAGATAGATAGATAGATACCATCTCCGTTAAGATCAATCTTCTCAAACACCATATCGGTGAATTCTTCTGCTGAAACCTCCTGCTCTGTGCCGCTGATGGCTCGAATGGCCTGAAGCAGAAAAACATTAACAGATGAAAGTAAGTTCTGTTTCATCTGACGTCAAGATCCTCTTAGACAGACTCAAAGAACAAGATGATTTTCATCAATATGTTCAACACACTGTCAGCAGATGGAGGCCGTTAATGGTTTAATCTGTGAGAGTGTGGAGACACCAGCAGGAGGCGCTGAAGAGAGTCACAACATCACACCGACTGAATTAAACACGACACCTTGAAGATCAGCAGCAGTTCGTCGCGGTCGATGCATCCGCTGCCGTCCATGTCGTAGAGTTTGAAGTACCAGCGCAGCTTCTGCTGGACGCCGCCCTTCAGGACCAAACTCAGAGCAGCGACGTACTCCATGAAGTCTATACAGCCGTCCTGACAACATCAACACACACATGATTAAAGTATAATTCTGGATCACAGATGAATGGAATGTGCTTGTTTGTTTATTTATTTTTGTTTGTTGGTGTATTCCCATGAAGCTAATCCACACAAATCCAATTTACAGAAATAGAGCACCAGAGATTAGAAAGTGTTTACGTTCACACCAGTATCAATAACTATGAAGATGACTATATTAACCTCCACACTTTAGGCAATAATTCCGACTGGCTAATAATGGATATTAATATACCAACATATGATTTTTATTTAATTAATACAAATTAATTTATAAATGTATCTAATAAATATTAATTATTCTATTCAAATCATAATTCTATATATTTTTTTATGTTAATACAGTGCGCTTAAATTTTAACATAAGATAAATATACCGCATATAAAATATTCTTGTATTTTTTCAGGTAAAATCTGGTGACATGAAAGCCGTGTTATAAATAAATCATCCATGGCTGAGGACACAAACCCCTCTGTTAACTAGATTACAGGCTCCGATGGGATTCGTGGAGGACCTCTGACCTGTGCAG
This sequence comes from Opsariichthys bidens, assembly GCA_037194245.1. Taxonomy (NCBI): domain Eukaryota; kingdom Metazoa; phylum Chordata; class Actinopteri; order Cypriniformes; family Xenocyprididae; genus Opsariichthys; species Opsariichthys bidens. The sequence goes on along the minus strand of CM074291.1, from coordinate 1,019,911 downwards.
CGCTGCAGTTTATCTGACTTTACTGTATTAACGCATATATATCTCATTACCCACAATCCTCAGCTGAACCAAAGCAGAAGGGACGTGAGGCAACGCGCTCGATTAACCCTCGCAACCTGAAAACACGCTTCACACATCAAACAAATGACTCACAACCCATACAGAAATGTAATATATTCACATTTACGTTAAGCACGTGTTAAAATATATTTGGAAAATATCATTTTAAAAGTGCACAGAACATAAAGCTTAAAAATTGATGTGTTTCAAATATTTTAATGGTCCATGTTATGTATAGTTTTTATAATCAGGTGAGTTTTTGCAATATGTACTTTTATTTCTACACTAAGTTTACCCTTTCTAATTCTTCATTACATTATATATTATATTATAGGCTTTTATATTATGTATATGTGACTTACAAATAAATATCAATAACGTTTTAATGATCTAAATAAACAAATATTATTATTATTATTGTCATTAATAATTATTATTATTTTATTTTTTTTTAAACGAGGAAACCAAGAAATGGAATGTCCTAATGATGGAACTATAAATGCATTTATAATAGCACTGTATAATGTAGTTTTAATGATATAGTAAACAATAAAAGTTTTTCTTACGTCGTTCGTGTCGAAGGTCTTGAACATGGTCGTGACGTACTCGTTCGAGGACTCCGACAGATTCTTCAGCCCGAAGAACTTCTTGAACTCGTAGAAGGTGAGCTGACCGGACGGACACTCGGTCATGAATTTGCGGTACCACTGGTGAGATTCGCACGCGCTCAGCTCCTCCAGAGACGTCCCGGGCGCGTTCCCCATGATGCCGGAGCAGGTCCGGGAGAGATTCCCCTCACGAGCACAACTGAAACACCGGCGGAGCGCGCGCGGGACAGGGTGAGTGCGCCTCGACCAATCCCCGCGCGACTCCCCGCTGACGTCACTCACTTGGCTGTTGTTTTTAGAGTATTAGCGCGAATTAGCGCTCACCTGTTCACGGCTATCTATCGATTATATCTGAGGTGAAGCGACACCGATGTGCGAGTGCAGCTCTATTGAGCTTCAGTGATGCTCCTCCACGTGGAGCTCTGGAGCTTCCGCTGCTGATGGAGTCTATGAACAACTCAAATAAAATCACAATGACTGATTTGTGTGAATGCGGTGCTGAGATTCAGTCTGTAGATGTTCTTCTGACATCACAGAGACCAACACAAAGAAACCAACATGCCATCACTCTATCTATCTATCTATCTATCTATCTATCTATCTATCTATCTATCTATCTATCTATCTATCTATCAATCACTCTATCTATCTATCTATCTATCTATCTATCTATCTATCTATCTATCAATCACTCTATCTATCTATCTCTATCTATCTATCAATCACTCTATGTATCTATCACTCTATCTATCTATCTATCTATCTATCTATCTATCTATCTATCTATCTATCTATCTATCTATCTATCTATCTATCTATCTATCTATCAATCTATGTATCATCACTCTATCTATCTATCATTCTATCTTATCTATCTATCTCTATCACTATCTATCTATCTATTACTCTATCGTTCTTTCTTTTTCTCTATTTCTTTTTCTTTTCTATCTATATATATCTATCTATCGTTCATTCTTTTTCTCTTTCTTTCTCTTTTCTATCTATATTGTTCTTTTGTTCATTAATTCTTTTTCTCTTTATTTCTCTTTTTTCGATTCTTCTATCTATCTAATTATCTATCTTTTGTTCGTTCATTCTTTTTCTTTCTTTTCTCTTTCTATCTATCTATCTATCTATCTATCTATCTATCTACCTAATTATCTATCTTTCTTCCATTCGTTCATTCTTTTTCTTTCTTTTGTCTTTCTCTATCTATCTATCTATCTATCTATCTATCTATCTATCTATCTATCTATCTATCTATCTATCTATCTATCTATCGTTCTATCGTTCTTTCATTCCATGTCTAGATAGTGATGTTTTGTTGGTCTCCTCTCAGGCCGTGAGGAACCGAGTGTCTCCGGGTTTCGTGGATCATGTGAAGCGCGGCTGACGCTCCTGGGAAACACAGGAACTCCGAGCGTAAGACACATTCTGAACATTCTCGGAACTGAGATCGGCATGTCAACCGCTCGAGGAACAGGACCGACCAGTTTGAATTCTGTTCCCATGCTCACCGGGCATGATGGGATACGCCCCACTCCCTCTGTCCATCTTCCATCCGGGGATTTATTTCCCATCATTCTAATTGGACTCAATAATTCAGATTCAGATGTTTACTCTTCAGCTCAAGCATGTCCGTCAGGGGTTTTCTGAGCCCCATCAGGTTATTCTGACAGACATTAGCTGCCTTTAATGGACTCTGGTGTCTATTCTCCGACTTGTTTAATCGGTCTATAGTTAGACATTGGGGTCAAGACGACACATTTAGATCCAGGACTCTTTCATGACAAGTCAACAGTGTAATTCAGTATCCTCAGCGCAATAAGATATTCTTTATTCATTTCAGATTGCAACAAGTCATTTGCAAATGTCATTTCTGCACAAGAAAAAGATCTACTATTATCTATTCTCCTCGTACACTCAGTTCATGTCCTGATGTGACCTCTGACCCTCTTAAACCGAAGGAATCCTCATTTACCTGCTGATCTCTGTTACACTGACCTGATCACTGAACCACAATAAAACTAAACTCATTAATGCAGCTCATTCACACTAAACGGCACAATATATAATTACACGTCAAGATTTATTTAGAAATCTATTTCAATAATGTCAAGCTTCAGAACGCATTCTTTACATACACTGTATCATTTATAAAGTAACGAGTACCAACATGTAATTATAGAGCTTTATAGATCATATCTGCTATATACTATATACACACTAAAAACTGTATAAAATTATTATAAATTTACAAAATTCAATTTAATATTTTTACATGGATAATAACATAACTTTAAATGGAAAAAAAAAAAAAGCTTCACATGTCGTTACATAAAATTTGTAATAATGACTTAATAATTATGACATTTTACGGTATATTTTTGATGATGACTTAGTTTGTAATAATTTCGATTATTTCATAATTTCAACTTTTTATCGTAATTATGACATTTTACACCATATTTTCAAAAATTCATGTCATATTTATGAAATGGAAAGACTTGATTTCAGCTTTTTCGATTATGATCGATAATTTTGATTATCTCAATTTCAACTTTCTCGTAACTATGATATAAAAGTCATAATTATGACATTTTACATTATATTTTCGAAATGTTATGTCATAATTATGAAATGGAAAGACGTGATTTCAGATTTTTCGATTATGACTTAGCTTGTGTCAATTTCGACTTTCTCACAATTTTGACCTTTATCTCATATTTATGACCCAAGTATGTAAAAGACAGTAATAATTATGACCTTTAATGCCATTTTTTACTTTTTGTGTCATAATTATAACATGGAAATTCAATTTAAATGTCTCGATTATGACTATTTTGTTTTCATGTGATTTCCACTTTATCTCATACGTATAAAAGTATGTAAAAAAAGACTTGTATGTAATAATTTTAACTTTTTACACAAACCCTTTTACATATTTTCTGTCATAATTAAGATTTACCAAAGCATGTTTTTATTATGTGGCTGAAGGTCTTCCTCAGATCAGATCATTAACCAGAACATTTGACGGCTGAAAGAGACCGAATTCTCCATGACAACAAATATTTGGGTTTCATTCATCTTAACTGAAAGAATATAATATTGAGTAATACAGAGGGTGTGTGTTCGTGTAGCAGTTTCAAGGTGTGTGTGTGTGTGTGTGTGTGTGTTTTACCTGTCTCTCAGTGGGCGGGGTGAGGGAGCGATTCAACTGCGTGGCCATTTTCTTCTCAGTTCCTCAGAATCAGAGATCAGACTAAAGCTCAGACCTCTGCTGCTGAAACACTGAAATCATGAAATCAGGCTGATGTAAATCAATGCGGATAAAATCACTCTCGCTGCAATCATGAAGAAAGGACCGCTCAACTTCCTGAGTCGGAAGAATCAAAGTCTATTCGGCACCAATGTGGAATTCAAGGACATGGGTAAGAGAGATTCACCCTCACACTAAAGTATAAACAGATCCGATATCAGTTTTTAAAGTGCTCTTCACGCGACCTTTGCACCTGTCGAGGAGCGCGCGCGCGATCGCTCCCGAAACAACTTCTCGAAGACACGAATAACTTGTAAAATGGCTCTGGGTTTGTTCGTTTTTCTATTCTGACAGAATAACCTCATTCAAATATACTGTTTTTTTTTTTTCGGAGGTCTGTGACCTGACAAAACCGTGTCCGATTACACTGACAGAAACTAATAGCGTTTTTGGACTTATACCATAATACTATTGTGTTTTTAGACATATACCATAGTATTATAGTGTTTTTGGACTTATACCATAGTGTTTTAGACATATATCATGGTAATGTCATGTTTTTTTGGACTTTTACCATAGTATTATAGCGTTTTTGGACTTATACCATAGTGTTTTTAGGCATATATCATGGTAATGACATGTTTTTTGGACTTTTACCATAGTATTATAGCGTTTTTGGACTTATACGTAGTGTTTTTAGACATATATCATGGTAATGACATGTTTTTTTGGACTTTTACCATAGTATTATGGCGTTTTTGGACTTATACCATAGTGTTTTTGGACATATATCATGGTAATGTCCTGTTTTTTGGACTTTTACCATATTATTATAGCGTTTTTGGACTTATACATAGTGTTTTTAGACATAAATCATGGTAATGACATGTTTTTTGGACTTTTACCATAGTATTATGGCGTTTTTGGACTTATACGTAGTGTTTTTAGACATATATCATGGTAATGACATGTTTTTTGGACTTTTACCATAGTATTATGGCGTTTTTGGACTTATACCATAGTGTTTTTGGACATATATCATGGTAATGTCCTGTTTTTTGGACTTTTACCATATTATTATAGCGTTTTTGGACTTATACATAGTGTTTTTAGACATGAATCATGGTAATGACATGTTTTTTGGACTTTTACCATAGTATTATGGCGTTTTTGGACTTATACGTAGTGTTTTTAGACATATATCATGGTAATGACATGTTTTTTGGACTTTTACCATAGTATTATGGCGTTTTTGGACTTATACCATAGTGTTTTTGGACATATATCATGGTAATGTCCTGTTTTTTGGACTTTTACCATAGTATTATAGCGTTTTTGGACTTATACATAGTGTTTTTAGACATAAATCATGGTAATGACATGTTTTTTGGACTTTTACCATAGTATTATGGCGTTTTTGGACTTATACGTAGTGTTTTTAGACATATATCATGGTAATGACATGTTTTTTGGACTTTTACCATAGTATTATGGCGTTTTTGGACTTATACCATAGTGTTTTTGGACATATATCATGGTAATGTCATGTTTTTTGGACTTATACCATAGTATTATAGTGTTTTTGGACTTATACCATAGTGTTTTAGACATATATCATGGTAATGACATGTTTTTTTGGACTTATACCATAGTATTATAGTGTTTTTGGACTTATACCATAGTGTTTTTAGACATATATCATGGTAATGACATGTTTTTTGGACTTTTACCATAGTATTATATGGTTTTTGGACTTATACCATAGTGTCTTTAGACATATATCATGGTAATGTCCTGTTTTTTGGACTTTTACCATAGTATTAAAGCGTTTTTGGACTTATACGTAGTGTTTTTAGACATATATCATGGTAATGACATGTTTTTTGGACTTTTACCATAGTATTATGGCGTTTTTGGACTTATACCATAGTGTTTTTGGACATATATCATGGTAATGTCATGTTTTTTGGACTTATACCATAGTATTATAGTGTTTTTGGACTTATACCATAGTGTTTTAGACATATATCATGGTAATGTCATGTTTTTTTTGGACTTATACCATAGTATTATAGTGTTTTTGGACTTATACCATAGTGTTTTTAGACATATATCATGGTAATGACATGTCTTTTGGACTTTTACCATAGTATTATATGGTTTTTGGACTTATACCATAGTGTCTTTAGACATATATCATGGTAATGTCCTGTTTTTTGGACTTTTACCATAGTATTATAGCGTTTTTGGACTTATACCATAGTGTTTTTGGACATATATCATGGTAATGTCATGTTTTTGGACATACTATAGTACTAACCTGTGTTTGTATATACCTAGAACAATGTTGTTGTACATGTAACTTTGTACTATAGTAGTTTTGGATGTGTACAATGGTAATACCATGTTAATACCATTGTATTTTGGTAGTTTATGGAGTATCAAAACCAGTTGTACATGAGTTTTAGTACTAATGTTATATTTCAAAGTACTATATTTTTTCACACTTTAGTGTCTTTTTATTTTAAATCGGCCTCAATTCACATTTTTTATTCTTCGTTTAACATTCGATTATATAAAATGACTCATTTGTCATTGTTTCAAAGAAGGAAGATCAGATATCTTAAAAACACAGACGACTGCCGTCGTAAAGCAGGTCAAACTTCCTGTTTGTTGTAATTGTCGACAGTCAGGACAGCAAAATCTCTGGTAATTGCATCATTAACACTTTTAAAGTCCTTAATGAGCAAACACAGATATCTGAACACAGATTACAGACTGTTTGCTGGTCATATAACAGGAACAGCTCTCGAATCCTGACGCTCAATAACGCCTTTTTGGGAACACAATCAGATTATTTAAGAAACATCAAACAGGAAAGTGATATTTATCAGTGTTTGTTTTGATTTATAATGATGGGAGTAAAAGGTATTGTTGGCCTTTCAAGAATGTGTGAGGTGAAGAACCAAATACTGACCTTTGACCTGTCATTAAGCCATGCATGTGAAGAAGTTGATCTACTATTTTGGTGGTCACATGGTGACTTTGAACCATGTTAAACTGGTAAATAACTTTGTTTTTCAGCTAACGTGGAGCTGGTGTTGGACTCGGCTGCCATCCCGGAGTCTGGAACCGCCAAAGTGCGCTCACGTCCGACCGTCAAACACTTCCCGGTACGTCCCAAAACACTTTAAGCAGAACATGGTATTTATCCAGATTTACAAAAAGTATTATTGTATTACCATGGTTTTTTTGGACATGCGTTATGGTAACGGCAAGGTTTTTTTGAGTATATGTCCAAAAAACAGGGTAAAACCACGTTACATGTCCTAAACAGAAGTTAAATGATAGTATATTTCCAAAAAGAGGCTTAAACCGTGGTATATGTCCAAAAAAACAGGGTTAAAACCATGGTACACTTTTGTAAATTATCACTGTACCCTAGAAGAACCATAACTAGGACATTTTCCATGATAATACGGTGTTTTTACACATGGCACCATAGTGATATCATGGCATTATTTTTTTGTAGTGGTATTTTTTTGAAAATATACCATGGTAATAACATAGAAATTACAAGGTACTTTAAAAAAAAATACTATGGTATATGCAAATGGTAATCAAATGTACTGTGGGTATATATCAATTAGTCACACAGTCTAAATGTGGTTTGGAACATCTCCACTATAGTGTTTTTGAAACATTTTGGCGTTCTCTTTCATTGAGAGAAATGTGCTGAGGTCGTCTTGTCAAAGACACACCTTGAGCTTCAGGACAAACACACCCTTCAGTATATAAACACACTTTCACTCTGACAGAACACAGCAGTTGTGTGTTCGTATCACCCTGGTGATGACCAAATCACAGTAAACACGCACAGATTGTGTCGGTAACTGATCATCCGAGCGTGTCGGGACTCGATTCGCTTCATGAGATCGGGATCCCGATGATTCAGCCGTTCCGACTCTCTCGTGTCAGTTTCATGTGCCGATGCGGGCTGAGTTTTCCAAACCTGCAGGTGCTGTTTTGAATACACAGGTTTTGTTTGTGTTCGGCGGCGATCTGGCAGACGTACACACACATTCACACAAGCTACAGCAGTGGCAAACGGGACTTTTATTACGCCTCATACTTTCTAATCAAATCTCAAACATGCAAACGATGCATGTACTGAAAACTTTTCATGCCACTTGCTTTAGATGATTGATTTGAGGCCTTAGTCTTTTTTCTTTGTTTTTGTTATTCTCCCATAAAAGCAAAACCTGAAACAAAAGTACACATTTAAGGGGTGTGTCCCTTTTTGCATGTCAATGAACTGAAGGGACTAGAATGAAAGGTATTTTTATAGTGTCCGTAGAGAAAGACTATCATGCTCTTTATGAATTACGTTTTCGGATACAGGTCCATTTTATAGAGAAATCACATTGAGTGCTCTCCATTTAATAACACAATGTTTTCATAATCATTGGGGTGTTGGCGAGGAGTGTCCAAGAATCTGGAGCATGATCTCACCCAGAGTGTGAGTATGACATCGGGATGGGTTCTGAAGTTTCTCAACTGTTTATGCATGAGAAAGAAACTCAAGGAGAGAGAAAGGACCCATGTTCTTCAACGTCATACACTCTGAATAGTTTAGTTTGTGAGAAACTGGTTGGTTTAGTGCCTATAAATTCAAACTCTGACTCAGTGGCTCCTACAATGAAAGGTGTGTTGCTGCTGTAGACTCCCTTACCTTCTCCTTAAGTCAGGATATCACTGACAAATGTTTTTTTTTAATCCCCAGTCATCTGAGAGTGTGCAAGGCTTTGCAGTACCAACTCCCAAGGTGCCAGTTCTTCCACCCTTCACTGAACCCAAGTTAAACGGCACAGGTGAGATAACAGCTCAGAACTCAATGTTGACTTCAGAATTGTTGACTTCTTTGATAACCGTGTCTTTGATCAGGGAACTCTTAAACGTTAACATGGGAATGTGATCAAGTAAATATTTCTCTCAACTTACTTGGTGCTTTAAGGAACTAATCAATTTGTCTTTCTGTAGGAAATACCCCAACCCTCCCAAATGGAAGAATGCTTTCCGTCCCTGACGTTATTGAGGGAGAAATACTTATACCTCCTCCGCCCAGCTCCGCCCCTCCACCCCCTCCGTCCTCTTCAGCCCCACATCCTCCATCATTCAGCCCTCCATCACCACAGTTCTTTGGTAAAACAGACCCTTCTGTAGGCCGTGCAAGCCTGCAGCCCCCTCCAATGGCGCCCCTAAAACCGCCATCCCTTACGGGGTCTGAGTACGGTTCAGATTTGAACCTTGCCTCTCTCAAGCCTCCTCCAATGGCTCCTCCAAAGCCTCCATCTGAAACGTCCAGTTTCAAAGGTTCGCTCGCAAGCCTGGAGGGCCAAGAAATCCCGGAATGCCCTAAATTCACCCCACCGCCACCGCCTGGGGCGAAAGTGCCACCTGTTCTTGCTAAATCTTCGAAAGCGGCACCTCAAAAACCCGTCCGATTGTCCTCCATATCTAATCTGGAGATACAGTCTCAAACGCCAGTTGCTTCCAACCCAACACCATCTAGCTTCAACCCCCAGAACACAGCCAAACTCTACAACATCCAGAAGAGTGCATTACTTGGCGGAGAGGCGGACAGGGAAAAGGGAGGCCAGTCCATTCTACTTCTGGAGGATTCTGCTGGAAACACGGTTGGTGTGGTCAATGGGAATAGCGGGAAAAATGGTGGATCTCTCCAACCAGTCCAGTCAGTGGTGCCGCCAACCAAACCAGCCCGTCGGAACAGCTCCGCCACTCAGCTAAAGGATGACCAGACAGACATGGTACAAGTGCCTAGTGAACCAGCCAAGGTTGAGGCCAAAATCAATCCTGAGCCTGTCACGGTACAGAACATCCCCACTGAGGTTCCAACACCCATCAAAGTCTCACCCAAAGTAGAGAAGAAAATACCTGATGTTAGGCAGGTGATGGAGTCCCCTAGCAGGTCTCGCAGATACAGCCCGATCATGAATCACCGACACCTCAACACACAGGGAGTAGACGGCTCAGTGAAGAAAGAGACATCACCGTTTGCCCTGCTGTTGGCTGCAAAGGAAAGAGAAAAGCAGAGAACTGCTCTATCCCGACAGAACAGCAGCTCCACAGAGCCAGTCAATTCTGTGATCCAACCTAGTGTAGAAAAACCAAACTCTTTCACTGTCACGCCTCGAGACCCAACACCAAACAGTCCCAATGCACAACTAAAGTCAACCACAAATGTTCAACCATTCACCAAAGCAGAGGTGTCCTACTCAAAGCCAGAGCTAAGCTTAACTCCTCAACAAAGCAGCCCAATGAACAGCTCCATTGGTGGTCTGAGTGTCCCGGTTAGAGATGTGGAAAATGGAGAAAACTTGACCTTCATTCCACCACCTCCTGAATTTGCCAACTCCGACCCTGAGGACGAGCCTCATGTTCCCCCACCAAGTCAACTCCCTCCTGCTCCCCCTGTGAAAACTGCCTCTCAACATTCCAAAACCTTACCTGCTACACCTGCTCCGATCATTAACAGCTCCTTGCCAAGCCATCCTCCTCCTGCTGAAGCCTTCGTACCTGCTACAATATCCAACTGCCCCCCGCCAAGTCACCCTGCTCCTGCTGCCCCTGTGAAAACTGCTGCTCCACCTGATAAACCCTTCTTACCTAGTCAAATCGTCAACTGCCCCCCGCCAAGTCACCCCGCTCCTGCTGCTCCACCTGCCAAAGCCTTCGTATCTGCCCCAATATCCAACTGCCCCCGCCAAGTCACCCCGCTCCTGCTGCTCCACCTGCCAAACCCTTCTTACCTGCTCTAATAACCAACGGCACCCCACCAAGTCACTCTGCTCCTCCACCTGCCAAACCCTCCCCACCTGCTACACCTCCTCCTGTAACCAATGGGCCCCTCGTATCTCCCAAATCTAAACCACCCACCTGTCCACCTAAGGCCCCAGGCCCTCCACCAAACCTCCAGCACCAATCCAAACCAATTCAAACAAAAACCACCAAACCCCCTGTACAGGCACCTCCATCCGTCTCCGCTAGCCAGGCAACGCTTCTCAGTATCCTGCAGAAGAAGATGCTGGAGATGGACCCCAAGTTCTCAGCTGTCAAGGAGGTGGAGTCCAACGGAGATGACTGGAACTCTCCGCTGTCTGATGATGAAACCACGTCGCCACCTGCCGCACCCAATGCTATGAAAACCCGAAGTGCAACCCTGCCGGTGCAATCGCGTGGACTGGACATGAAGGAGCTGGAAAGCAAAGCGGCCAGAAAAGCTCAAGATTTAGCCACTTCAGCTAAATCCAAGAACAGGTAAACTGAAGTTTTACTTCTGCAATGACTTTTTTTTTTTGAGTAAAACGTGACATCGAGAGGAAAAAAATGTCAACCAGGAAAAGTGAAAAAGTAGAAGTGCTGCAACGACGCTCTTGACATTCATCTGGCGTAATGGCGGCTTCTGCTCCTGGGAACGGAGAAAGTTCCATTCTATCACAAAAACCTAGTCCACGATTATCAAAAGTATGGGAATACTTTAAACAGATGCCAAATAAAACGGTCCTCAGTTCCCTTTAAAAAACCGAAATGGCGTACCACCTGTGGAATCAGATCTATGCCAAATTTTTGCACGCGCAAGATCATAGGAGACGTTTGTTCAATGGCTTGAACACTATCAAAGTTCCTTTAAGCCTGTATAGAAAGTCTTTGACACTCTTCATTTTAAAGTTCAAATGTCTTCCACTGGACGAACACATATGAATGGCTTATTTTTAATCAAAATCAAATGGTATTGTTACATAATGGCGTGTCCCAGTGTTTCTACACCTCAATGAACTGCTAAATTAGTTCTAACTTCTAACGTAAAAAAAGATCACTAGATTAATTAAAAAAACTTAATAAAAATAACCGTTAGAGTAGTCAACTAATCGGGGGGGGATAATCGTTAGAGTAGTCGACTAATTGGGGGGTAATCGTTAGAGTAGTCGACTAACCGCAAAAATAATTGTTAGAGTAGTCGACTTAGCAAAAAACAAACAAACAAACAAACAAAAAAATCGTTAGAGTAGTCGACTAAGCAAAAAACATACCTAAAAATCGTTAGAGTAGTCGACTAACCGCAAAAATAATCGTTAGAGTAGTCGACTAAGCAAAAAACAAACAAACAAAAAAATCGTTAGAGTAGTCGACTAATGGGGGGGGGGGGGGGGGGTCGTTAGAGTAGTCGACTAATCGGGAAAAAATCGTTAGAGTAGTCGACTAAGCAAAAAACAAACAAAAAACTCATTAGAGTAGTCGACTAACCGCAAAAATAATCGTTAGAGTAGTCGACTAAGCAAAAAACAAACAAACAAAAAAATTGTTAGAGTAGTCGACTAAGCAAAAAACAAACAAACAAACAAAATAATCGTTACAGTAGTCGACTAAGCAAAAAACAAACAAACAAACAAAATAATAGTTACAGTAGTCGACTAAGCAAAAAACAAACAAACAAACAAAATAATAGTTACAGTAGTCGACTAAGCAAAAAACAAACAAAAAAAAATCGTTAGTCGACTAATCGGAAAAATAATCGTTATAGTAGTCGATAAGCAAAAAACAAACAAAAAAATCGTTAGAGTAGTCAACTAAGCAAAAACAAACAAAAAAACAAACAAAAAACTCGTTAGAGTAGTCGACTAACCGCAAAAATAATCGTTAGAGTAGTCGACTAAGCAAAAAACAAACAAACAAACAAAATAATCGTTACAGTAGTCGACTAAGCAAAAAACAAACAAACAAACAAAATAATCGTTACAGTAGTCGACTAAGCAAAAAACAAACAAAAAAAAATCGTTAGTCGACTAATCGGAAAAATAATCGTTAGAGTAGTCGACTAATCTAAAAAAAAAAAAAATAATCGTTAGTTCAGCTCTAAAAAGTAGATAAATTGTCTGAATATGACTGGTGATTGAAAAATACGATAATGATGCCTGTTTCCACTGCAGTGAAATGAAAGATAAAGCTTTAAAGTAGTGAATTCACACTGAGGATTAAAGTGGGAGGAATTAAACCGGACTTACAAGAAACTCTGAGGCGGAAACAGGAGGTTTCTGTCAGTTTATGTTCACAAAGATTACGTTACAGTTTTCTTTGGAATTACATGCACAGAAGTTCGGTTCACACATGCACATAGCTGAGATGTCTATTCAATGTGTGTTTGATCAACAGTGCCAAAATATTCTCTCTGATACTAGACCAACATTCATCAATGGAATACATTTGATTTTTTAGATGCTTAACACATGAAATTACAATCCAACCGACGGCCACGAAAATCTTTTGTAATTTAGAAACAAACTGTCTGTCTCGAATTTTTCATCGGTGATTTCAAACATGAAATTTAATCGAACGGCTTTGGAGAATTTGATGTTTCAACAGCCCGTCGAGTGAAATGACTTTTTTCTGTGTGTTAAAACATGCTAACTACAGGTTAACTGATGAATGTCACTCTTCTCTATCCTTCAGTAACGGACCTTCAACCAAGCAGCAGTTTGGAATGACGTTCACCGTGAGACCAGGAACCAAACAGCCAATAACACCCGTGATCAAAGATGGGTCGCCCTGATCCAGAGAACATGACCAACGAGAATTACTCCAGAGACGTGCCTCACCTGAAGCTTCATTACTGCTGCTGCTGAAGTATTACTGGAACGGACTTCCTACAGCTGCTAAAATCACTCCAACTGTGCCTGAACATGAACTCACAATATTTGACATTTTAATATCATAGCTTTTAATTTAATCCATTCAAATCATTCGATTTCCTTTTTTTAAAAAAAAAATCAGATTCACTGGACATGCTAAAAATGGAGAACACCAGTTTTTAATTGTGACGTCTTCATGTCGTTTTAATCATTAATGCACAAGATTTCTCGGTACGAGAGCGTCTTCCAGTGGTGCTGGATTTTTTTTTCTAGGTCAAAACATGATGTATTTTATTAAAGCCTTAGAATGTGTATGTAAATGCTATAGATAATGCGTGTGAAGCCCTGATGGTCTTCCTGAGTCTGAGAAAAATCTGGACGAAGATAAGCTTGTGTAAATAAGACGTTTTTAAAGTTCAATAATTGTGCTTCATTAATCTACGAAATCATTTGTATGACTAAGATTGTTATTTTTCACATTTTCACGCATGAAGGGAAAACTATAACTGCAGAACGCTTTAATAAAAACACGCGAGAGCAAACAGACAGATGACAAACTTTATTGAACAGTTTTCTCTAAGGTGTGAAACGTTCGCTCAAATATGAGCGGCATAATCAAAACAATCAGGATTTACGCCTATTTCTGCTTTTAAAATACACGTTCTGCTTACTGGAGCTCAGGAATCATCACAAGTGAGCGTATCTGATGGAGACTGCACAGCAGCGTGTGGTTTCCCATGATGCTCTAGGGCGCAGGCGTCTGCTGGCCCACGCTGTGGTGCAGCACCTGATGGTCCCAGCCCACGCTGGTCAACACGGCCGAGCTGCCCGGGACCCAACACACCCCGCGCACGAAGTCCTGGTGCCGCCGGTCCCTGAAACTGAACACGGACGACACCACAGAACCACAGCAGAGATGAGCACTGGAACGATCACATGTTCCCTTGATTCAGATCGTTTTAAACTGAGATGATGTGAACAATGACACGCCTAGGGATTAGACTGAATATATGAATATGAGCGCAAAATATAATTGTATTATATAAAAAGGAATTATATCATATATTAAATAAATCTAAATCAATAATACTTACTATACACTTATATAATATCACATTATATAAATCATTATAATTAACATAATAATTATGTATAATAAAATAACTAAAGTAGCATATAAACACAATATTCACATTCACAAAAAATATTATATATATATATATATATATATATATATATATATATATATATATAAAATATACATATATATAATAAAATATATATATAAATAAATAATATATACACACACATGTAGTTATTATAAATAAAATAATATTTATTATAAAAAAAATTTATTATAATAAATAATATTTTTAAAAATTATTATATTGATACAGTATATAATGATAATTATGTAACATACATGAACATAAATTGATATTTATATATATATATATATATATATATATATATATATATATATTATATTACATACACACACACAAAAATATATATGAACATAAATTGATTATATATATATATATATATATATATATATATATATATATATTATATATATATAAAAATACACACACACACAAACCCATAAAAAATGCTGCGGTGTCAGTTTCATGTACTTTGAGGTATGTCAATTTCCTGTCCTCTCATTGACCGACATAGGACAGCCAATGAGGAGAGAGGCGTCAATACTCACATTTCTCTGAGCTCTGCAGTAACCACGGCAACGGAGCAATCATCACTGATAGAAGCCAGAAGAGGTGCACTGCAAACACAGCCCATAATAATTACCAGTCTTCATACTTCACACCAATTCTCTCACGTTTGTCACGTGACGCACCTGTCCGAGGAGAACGCCAGCCTGGAGACCCTGCGGCTGTGAGCGTGTGTCGTCCGTACGCCGTCTGACGTCTGCAGATCTCTCAGAGTCACACGGCCCAGTTCATCACCTGATGGCACAAACATCAGCGACATGAACATCATGGGACAGAGCAGCGCGTGCTGGGAAATGAAGCTGTACCGTATGCGATGGTGCTGCTCTGATGAGGGTGCCAGACCACAGCGGTGGGGCAGCAGCTGGGGGAGACCACGTCTGAAACACAGGAAGTTACACATGATCCCGACAGGAAGTGACAGCAGAATCACTCTTTACAATCTGTGTGTGAGTAAAAGAGAGAGTGAAAGGGTGTGATAGAGAGTGTGTGTGAGAGAGTGAGTGAGTGTGAGAGAGTGAGTGAGTGAGAGTGTGTGAGAGTGAGTGAGTGTGATGCAGAGAGTGAGTGTGAGAGTGAGTGTGAGTGTGAGAGAGAGTGTGAGAGAGTGAGTGAGTGAGTGTGTGAGTGAGTGTGTGAGTGAGTGAGAGTGTGTGTGAGAGAGTGTGTGTGAGAGAGTGTGTGTGTGAGAGAGTGTGTGTGAGAGAGTGTGTGTGAGAGAGTGTGTGTGAGAGAGTGTGAGTGAGAGAGAGTGAGTGTGTGTGAGTGAGTGTGTGAGAGAGTGTGTGAGTGAGTGAGTGTGAGAGAGTGAGTGAGTGAGAGTGAGTGTGAGAGTGAGTGTGAGAGTGAGTGTGTGAGAGAGTGAGTGTGAGTGAGTGAGTGTGAGTGTGAGAGAGTGAGTGAATGTGAGTGAGTGAGTGAGTGAGTGAGTGAGAGACAGAGTGAGAGTGAGTAAGTGTGAGAGTGAGTGTGTGAGAGAGTGAGTGAGTGTGTGTGAGAGAGAGTGAGTGAGTAAGTGTGTGTGAGTGAGTGAGTGAGAGTGAGTGTGAGACAGAGAGTGAGTGTGAGAGTAAGTGTGAGAGTGAGTGTGTGAGAGAGTGAGTGAGTGAGAATGAGTGAGAGTCAGTGTGAGACAGAGTGAGAGTGAGTAAGTGTGAGAGTGAGTGTGTGAGAGAGAGAGTGAGTGAGTGTGTGTGAGAGAGAGTGAGTGAGTAAGTGTGTGTGAGTGAGTGAGTGAGTGAGAGTGAGTGTGAGACAGAGTGAGTGTGAGAGTAAGTGTGAGAGTGAGTGTGTGAGAGACTGAGTGTGAGTGAGTGAGTGTGTGTGAGATAGTGAGTGTGAGAGAGTGAGTGTGATGCAGAGAGTGAGTGTGAGAGTAAGTGTGAGAGTGAGTGAGACAGAGTGAGTGTGAGAGAGTGAGAGAGAGAGAGTGAGTGTGTGTGAGTGAGTGTGTGAGAGAGTGAGTGTGAGAGAGTGAGTGTGAGAGTAAGTGTGAGAGTGAGTGAGACAGAGTGAGTGTGAGAGAGTGAGAGAGAGAGAGAGTGAGTGTGTGTGAGTGAGTGTGAGAGAGTGAGTGTGAGAGAGTGAGTGTGAGAGAGTGAGTGTGAGAGAGTGAGTGTGAGAGAGTGAGTGTGAGAGTAAGTGTGAGAGTGAGTGTGTGAGAGAGTGAGTGAATGTGAGTTAGTGAGTGTGAGTGTGTGAGAGAGTGAGTGAATGTGAGTGAGTGAGTGAGAATGAGTGAGAGTGAGTGTGAGACAGAGAGTGAGTGTGAGTAAGTGTGAGAGTGAGTGTGTGAGAGAGTGAGTGAGTGTGAGACAGAGAGTGACAGAGTAAGTGTGAGAGTAAGTGTGAGAGTAAGTGTGAGAGTAAGTGTGAGAGTAAGTGTGAGAGTAAGTGTGAGAGTAAGTGTGAGAGTAAGTGTGAGAGTAAGTGTGAGAGTAAGTGTGAGAGTGAGTGTGTGAGAGAGTGAGTGTGAGTGAGTGAGTGAGTGTGAGAGAGTGAGTGAGTGTGATGCAGAGAGTGAGTGAGAGTAAGTGTGAGAGTGAGTGAGACAGAGTGAGTGTGAGAGAGAGAGAGTGAGTGTGTGTGAGTGAGTGTGTGTGAGTGTGAGAGAGTGAGTGTGAGTGAGTGTGAGAGTAAGTGTGAGAGTGTGAGAGAGAGAGTGAGTGTGAGTGAGTGAGTGTGAGTGTGTGAGAGAGTGAGTGAATGTGAGTGAGTGAGTGAGAATGAGTGAGTGTGTGAGAGAGTGTGTGAGTGAGTGAGTGTGAGAGAGTGAGTGTGAGTGAGTGAGTGAGTGTGAGTGTGTGAGAGAGTGAGTGAATGTGAGTGAGAATGAGTGAGAGTGAGTGAGAGAGAGTGAGTGTGTGAGTGAGTGTGTGAGAGTGTGTGAGTGAGTGAGTGTGAGAGAGTGAGTGAGTGAGAGTGAGTGAGTGTGAGAGTAAGTGTGAGAGTGAGTGTGTGAGTGAGTGAGTGTGAGTGAGTGAGAGAGTGAGTGAATGTGTGAGAGAGTGAGTGAGAATGAGTGAGAGTGAGTGTGAGACAGAGAGTGAGTGTGAGTGAGTGTGAGTAAGTGTGAGAGTGAGTGTGTGAGAGAGTGAGTGAGTGTGTGTGTGTGAGAGAGTGAGTGAGTGAGAGTGAGTGAGACAGAGAGTGAGTGTGAGAGTAAGTGTGAGAGTGAGTGTGAGAGAGTGAGTGAATGTGAGTGAGTGAGAATGAGTGAGAGTGAGTGTGAGACAGAGTGAGAGTGAGTAAGTGTGAGAGTGAGTGTGTGAGAGAGTGAGTGAGTGTGTGTGAGAGAGTGTGAGTGAGTGAGACAGAGAGTGAGTGTGAGAGTAAGTGTGAGAGTGAGTGTGAGAGAGTGAGTGAATGTGAGTGAGTGAGTGAGTGAGAATGAGTGAGAGTGAGTGTGAGACAGAGTGAGAGTGAGTAAGTGTGAGAGTGAGTGTGTGAGAGAGTGAGTGAGTGTGATGCAGAGTGAGTGTGAGAGTAAGTGTGAGAGTGAGTGAGACAGAGTGAGTGTGAGAGAGTGAGTGTGTGTGTGTGAGTGAGTGTGAGTGTGAGAGAGTGAGTGAGTGAGAGTGAGTGAGATGCAGAGAGTGAGTGTGAGAGTAAGTGTGAGAGTGAGTGTGAGAGAGTGAGTGTGAGAGAGTGAGTGAGTGTGAGAGAGGGAGATGCAGAGAGTGTGAGAGTGAGACAGAGAGTGTGTGTGCGCAAGTGAGAGTGTGAGAGAGAAAGTGTTTACCGAGGCGAGAGGCAGGTTTGTCTTTCCGTCTGTCCCACAAAAGCAGTCGTCCGTCCTGCAGAAGAGTGTAAAACAGTTACACACTCAAACACACAGTGCGTGCGTGCGGGTCTGTGTGTGTGTGTGTGTGTATGTGTGTGTGTTGACACTGACCTGAGCACATGACAGGAAGAGAGACTCGTCTGCAGGAGAACACGACACACCGCTGACCGGCAGAGAGTGAGCTGAGAGACGAAAGACATCATCACACAGAAGTTAGACTGTTAATTCAAAAAATGTATATACTATTATTAGCATTTATTCCCCAACGTAATATAAAGTGATCTGCTACAAAAAAAAAGTACTGTGACATCACTTCCTGTTTGCTCACCCGTATAAGAGCTGATGACACTTTCCTGGTTCAGATCCCACACTTTGATCCTTAAATCAGAGACGGAGAAAGAGAGGGAGTGACTGACAGTCGTCATGACGACGGTCCATGAACACACAGACTCACCTACAGTCCGCGCCGCAGCTGACGGCGTGCCGCGCGCCCGCGCTCACACTCACGCCCGTCACCGCGTCATCGTGCTCGTGCGCACTGAAGCGGTTCACCAGCAGACGCTCGTCCTCCGCCAGCTCCCATAACTCCACTGAACCTGCGGCACAAACACATCCGATGAACTATCATAAAACACACGTCCGATACCATGGTACAAGTCTGATAAACGTAGTGTTATTACCATGGTAAATGTCAAAAAGCACAATTTAGTACGGTAGATCTCTAAAATTGACATTATTGTTGAGCATGTTCAAAAGGTCATGGTATTACCATGGTGCAAGTTCAAAAAACTAAGATAAAACCCCAGTATATGCCCCAAAACAACAGGGTCCATCTCCAAAAACCATATTACGATGGTAGAACTTACAAAAAGTACCATGGCATTAGAAGAAGAGCATTCAGTACCATATGAACACCATGGTATGACCAGCTGATATCATCGCTACACGTCTAGAATCACAGTAAGAGTGTTTTACCCGCGTCTGACGCCAGGAGCAGCGCGCGCTCCGAGATCCACCGCGCGTCCGTGACTCCAGCTTCAGTCTGAACGCCCGCCTTACAGAAGCCCTCGCTGGGGGCCAGTTTAGGGTCACTGTACACCCACACGGAGCCCTGCCAGCAGCGACCCGACAGACTGGACGCGCCCAGCACCAGCGCGCCGTCTGAAGCACAACAACAGAAGATTTAATCACATGACGCGCAGCGTGCACGAGCAGAACCAAAATAAATGTAAATAATAATAATTAATTATAAATATGACCAAAAGAACAAAAATATACATATACAATACACACAAACATGTATCATTGACAAAGTAAAATATGCAGTTTGATTAAATATACTTGCAGCAAAATAAAATGTTCGCCGTTGATTAATCTCACCTGTTCTGTAATCCACCGCGTCCAGGTGTCTCTCCATACACGCCGGAGCGTTGACCGGAATATTCCAGCGGTTTTCTTTAATCATTATGATCTCTGGTTATTTTAATATCACACTAAACTCCTGCGAACTCCCGCAATGAATGAAATAAGCACGCGCGTGTGTGGCACTTCCGCTTCCAGCGCCGAAGACACTTCAAAATAAAAGCTGAGCATTTGAAAAACAAACTTCAAAGTAAGAGCCGCGAAAATGAAGGGAATTAATAAATGTATTATTATGTAAATATAATCGTGTACATATACTATGTGAATGACTATGTGTAATTTTTTATCGTATGCCATATTTGATTTTAAATAATCCGAGAGATAAAAAATATAAACTGTATTAAACTCTCATCTTTCTCCGCTAGATGTCGCGCTAGCGCCAGTTTCACACTGTAAGACTTCATCTTGATAGGAGTACAATTAGGTGTGAGGAAAATATGTATTTCAGTGCTTTGTGTACATCGTTCTCTCTCAAAAGTTTTGCGTTCTTTCAAAAAACGTTGCGTTCGCTCGCAAAAACTTTGAGAAAACTAGAAACGAGGTGGGAGGAAAAACTATATCTCAGTGCAAACGCAAAACGCAACTCTTTTGCAAGAGAACTCAAACTATATATAATTTTTCCTTAAACCCAGATTTATTGCAATTATTATTTCGCGATATATTAGACGCTTTGTCAATATTGAACTTTGTCATTACAAAATAAATCTATGGTAAATGTGATTACGTTCAAAGTCCTTCCTGGGTTTCAACACAACCTTTAAGTCAATAGAACATCATAAACACTTGACTATGAAAATAGACTTTATTCAATTATAAAACACTGCACGTCTCTAAATACAAAACATTCCAGCTGCGTTTAAGTCCACAGTTTGTATGTTATGTAATGCTCTGAAATGTCCATTCGATGGACCAGACCTCCTCAGACCTGGTCTTTGGTGATCATTCCTCCTGCAGGCGAGTCCAGAGGGTCTTTAGGAGGCGTGCATCCGATTAGCAGAGCTTCTAAGCGTGACTTCAGAGAGTTTGAGTCTGTCCTGTTGGGTCATCAGATAGCTCAGCTCCGGGTCGTCGGAGGTGAAGGTTTGAAAAATCAAATCCAGCAGCCATAAAACTGACCCCAGGACAGCCAGGACTGACCCCACCAGATAGACCTTCAGCAGACCACGGCTCGGCTTCTGGCTGAACATCTCTCTGATGAAAGGAACAAGTTCCCTCATGGTCTCCATGACGTCCAGATCTGATCTGTTCAGAGAACACAGTTCAGTTCCTCGTGAAACACCTGCTGATCAATATGAGTGTTTGCTCACCTGCTGAAGTCCCTGTGCTCGGCTGTGTGAGACTGGAACTCTGTTATCCGTCCTTTATACAGCCGATCCAGACTGAATCCGCCCACAGAGACGTGAGGAACATGATCAGCTGACCTCACACACATCCACACACTCACTGTGTTTGGGACAGGACTGCTCTCTCTGATTCAGTGAGATCACTGGGTCACGTATTGAGCTCCGTTCTATTCTACATTTAGTTGAGCAGCAATATTAAAGAAGGAAAGGTAACATCCCATAATAATACACTAGCAACCACCTATGACACCCTAGCACCTATCCATAATAACCTGGAAATGCCCTGGCAACCACCCAAAACACTTTAGTAACGTCATAGAACATCCTAATAATCTCTCACAGTCCCTGAGAAACCACTCATAATACCCTAGAAACGCCCTGGCAACCACCCAGATCACATTAGTTTAATGAAATCACTACGTCACATATTCTATTCTATTCTATTCTTACTTGAGCAGCAATATTAAAGAAGGAAAGGTAACATCCCATAATAACCTAGCAACCACACGTAATACCCTAACACCTATCCATAATACCCTAAAAACGCCCTGACAACCATCCAGCACACCTTAGTAACCACATAGAATACCTTAGCAACCACTCAATACCCTAGAAATGTCCTGGCAACCACTCAAAACACTTTAGTGACCCCATAGAACACCTTAGCAACCAATCATCATACCACAGAAACCATCACCCTAACAAAATAATTTAGTAACCACATAGAATACCTTAGCAACCACTCAATACCCTAGAAACGCCCTGGCAACCACCCAGATCACTTTAATTTAATGAGACCATTGGGTCACACATTCTATTCTATTCTATTCTACTCTGTTTTATTCTATTCTTAGAGGCAATATTAACAGAACATAGAACACCCTAGCAACCACTCATAATACCCTAGAAACGCCCTGGCAACCACCCAGATCACTTTAATTTAATGAGACCATTGGGTCACACATTCTATTCTATTCTATTCTACTCTGTTTTATTCTATTCTTAGAGGCAATATTAAAAGAACATAGAACACCCTAGCAACCACTCATAATACCCTAGAAATTCCCTAGCAAACCGACAGAATATTTTAGTAATCGCAAGAACTCCCTGGTAACCACCCTCAACACTCTAACAACCACTTATAATACCCCAGCAACACCCTGGCAACCACACAAAAGAGCCTAGTAACATCCCTGCAACTACCAGAACAACCTATCAATCACATAGAACACCCTAGCAACCACCTAGAATATCTTAGCAATGCCCTGTCAATCACCCGGAACACCTTGGTAACCGCAGGACATCCAAGCAACCAATCACAATACTCCAGAAATACCCTGGGAACCATGCTTAATACTGTAGCAACCACACATAACACCCTAGAAATGCCTTGAAAACCATCCAAAACATCTGTGCAACCACCCACAGTACCCTAGCATCACTGTGCCCAATCATCCAGAACACCCTAGCAACCACATAGCAACATGTTAAGAAGCACTCAGAACAACTTGGCAAGCACATATGCCCCGGCAACCACCCTGACCGCTAGCCTGTCCAATCACAATTCAGTGTGTGCTTGGCTTTTTTATTCTCATGCTGGTGAGAAACGAGTGTTATTATAAGTGTTTATAAGTTAAGATGTTCAAAACAGAGGTTCTGTCTGAAGTCATGAATACTATGGTGACGCTCAGAGCATGTGAGCATGAATGGCTGGAAATTCCAGAGTGAACGGCGACATTAATCGGATTAAATCCAGACGGAGAGGAAAACAAGCTGTTCTAGTGATTCTGAGGCGGGAGTTTCCTGCCTTTCACTGCTGACTGGACATCTGTATTCGAGTCAGTAGTATTATTGTGATTGGTTACAAAATTACCTATTACATGCCCAGCTAAACCGAACAAAACCCGATTAGAGAAATAATGCCTAAATCACCTCAGTGAGCTGCTGTGATGTTTCAGATGTGTTTGAACACGCAGCACAGGCGGAGCAGAAGGTCTGAATGTCCTGCCACAAAATCATTGGGAACATACCACAGGAACATCAACACACACAGGTACTCTCCATAGACGCAATGGTTTTTATACTGTACAAACTGTATGTTCTATCCCCTTACACATGGGGGGGGGGTATATATAGGATATACTTAAAAGGAAATAGAAAAATGACTGATGTGAGGTCATTTCGGACAAAATCAGGCCAAAACGAAGCTCGTTTTGTGTTTGTTTTAGTAATTCTAAACGACTTGGCAACTCTTAGGAAAAGTGCACTCCAGCAGCAAAACACCTTTGTGCTTAAATTGGTCCATGACAATAAAATAATAGGTGTGTTCTGAGGCTCCGCCTTATTTCATGCAAAACTGACTCATTTCATCTGTTGACTCCGTCGAGGCGAATCTCCGCTGGAGAAAACATAAACACTCTGGAGAGACGCTTCATTGTAGAAACTGAAGTTGTGCTTCTGAAGAAACGGGACACTGACACTGTTTTTCATGTTTGATGCTGTAAAACTGCTTGCTTTTAAACAATCTATTGAATAAAATGCCATACATAAATAAACTTGACGTGACTTGACTCAGATGGTTTTCTTAAAAAATCCTGCTGCTTTCTAATTTTTGTTGTGTTTGTTTTGTTACTGAGAGGAAAGCATGCATCACATTTTCACATTCATCTGAACGTCGCTTTCAAAAGAGAGGGCGGCGTTAGATGTTCGATAACAGAATATCGCTGCTAATGTATTTCGAACTTCGTTTTACCCCTAAACGGAGAACGAAAAAGAACTTCGCTGTGAGTATATCAGGACCTTAACCCCTCCTGTTTGAACCGCCCACTCTAATAGGGACTTGAACCCGTGTACTCTGGCAAGTGAGGCAGGCACTCTAACAAGGAGACTAAAGACCTCAGTCTCTAATATCAGGCGCTAGAGTATCTCTTGAGATCAGAGGAGTGAGGTTAACACGCACAGCTCTTTTACGGCCGACATCCCCCTAAACCTCACTCCCATCCGGGTCACAGCACCAAATAACCCCTCCTGTTAGAACTACCCACTCTAATAGGGATTCAAACCCGGGTACACGGGCATGTGAGGCAAGCGCTCTAACAATCTGAAGTCAAACGCTAGAGCAGTTCTTGAGATGAGGGGAGTGAGGTTAACACGCACAGCTCTTTCCGGCCTACACCCCCCTAAACCTCACTCCCATCCGGGTCACGGCACCAAATAACCCCTCCTGTTAGAACCGCCCACTCTAATAGGGACTCGAACCCAGGTCCGCAGGCATGTGAGGCAGGCACTCTAACAATCTGACATCAGATGCTAGAGTATCTCTTGAGATCAGGGGAGTGATGTTAACACGCACAGCTCTTTCCGGCCGACATCCCCCTAAACCTCACTCCCATCCGGGTCACAGCACCAAATAACCCCTCCTGTTAGAACTACCCACTCTAATAGGGATTCAAACCCGGGTACACAGGCATGTGAGGCAGGCACTCTAGTATCTCTTGAGATCAGGGGAGAGAGGTTAACACGCACAGCTCTTTCCGGCCGACATCCCCCTAAACCTCACTCCCATCCGGGTCACGGCACCAAATAACCCCTCCTGTCAGAACCACCCACTCTAATAGGGATTCAAACCCAGGTACACAGGCATGTGAGGCAGGCACTCTAACAATCTGACGTCAAACGCTAGAGCAGTTCTTGAGATGAGGGGAGTGAGGTTAACAGGCACAGCTCTTACTGGGCTACGTCTGTCACACCAGCACCTGGAATCCACCGATCCCACTTCAGTCAGTCCAACATCCTCCCGATCATCTCTCAAACTACCTCGTAAAAGAGAAAAGCCTCTGTTTGTTACCTGTCATCATCTACAGTGTCTCCATAACTTCATTACTTCGTACTTTCTTCTTCATTCTGTGCAATAATTCACCTGTCCGGTTCATAAATCTCTGTCTCCGAGTCTGGTTTCCCGTTACAATATGTGAGTTTATGAATATTAATGAATGTCTTAATGTGTGTTGCATTGTGTGCCCCCCAGTCTGGTCGTCATGGTGTTCAGGTGTGGCACCTCCGTCTGCATGTGTTGACTCACCGTCTCGCCTCAGACGGGACACACCCGACACACACAGAGCTGAAATCAGTGCCTGCAGGCGGAGAGTTTTACAACACTCGCACACGTACCTCTTCATCACACACACACTCACTGTTCAGCAAACACACAGGAAGTGCTGGACTGCTTGTTTACGGATTCAGATCTCATTCAGTGACCGTGTAAATCTGAGCTTTAATCAACACTCAGCACACAGAAGCTCTAAAACGGCTGGTTAGTGCCCTGAACCACCACAGGGCATGAATATAGTGTTCATCAATCTCTTATTAATGAATCACGATTAAATTCCATCCCTGTTACTGTGAGGATGTGAGAGTGTGTGTGTGTGCGCATGTTGATTCATGTTATGAAGGGTGTGACGCGCACACACACACACACACACACACACAGGTGAGTAGCTCTTGAAATAAAAGCCGAACACACACCACCCATTCTGCATTTGAACACTTCACACACACGGAATTACAACTTTTCGACTCAAACCGGTGAGTTCTTCATTTTAAACATGGTAAATGAACCCTGATTCAGTTGTGTTTAGAAGAACGTTCAGCTGAAGTTGTGTTTCATCCGTTTAGATCCATATATTGTCTGGATGAAGACGTGGATTTTTCTTTCATTAGCAGGTTTGTTGTGAAAAAAGTTTTTAATGATGATGTTTTTTGGACAGTAAATCAATCATATTGTTCATTTATAGAACTGCCATGATATATTAAGACTATAATAATTCAGTACGATGGTATACGTCAGTTTTACCGTAGTTTTAAGCGCTCAGTAACACATGTTGGTGTCCAGCTCTGTCTGCGGTGTGTTGGGCGCAGCACGACTGCGGCCGCGGCGCCTGTTACCCGGCCATGGGCGACCTTCTGCTGGGCCGAGAGCAGAACCTGCGCGCCTCCTCCACATGCGGCCTGATGGGCTCTGAGGTGGTCTGCACTCCACACGGACAGGTGAGATGCTGGAAACACGAGCTTCTTTCAGTCAGATGTGCTGTCGTTGAGTGCCAAGGAGCCACACCCAGAGGAACGTGTTCCGATGAGATCTTTGTGATGGTTCATCAGATGTTTCTCCTTAACAATCGCCCCCTTTTTCAGCTCAGATTTGAACTTAAAATGATTGCAATTCAGAGTTCTTTTTAAACTCGGCAGATTATTGCATAAGTAAAAAAATGAAAGTGTAATAAACATTGTAGAAGTCAAAGTTTATTGTGAACTAAACATGTTCTATTTTACACGGAATATATATTTTACAAAATCATTTGGACTTTAAAATCACGTGAAAATCAAAGCCGTACGTCGAATCAAGTTTTCTTCCAAATTTGAAGTTGATGTCACAAAAACTGCAACACAATTTCCCCTCAAATTATAATGTATCGTTTAATATTTATTTTACTGTACAGTAATGAGAATATAAAGGGTCAAAGTGTTTAATTCTCATGAAAATAATTTAAAACACACACACACACAAAATCTTAATGGTCCTGAAAATCTTCTTCTATTTCTCATGATTTTATGGTGAAATATATTGAGAGCTTTCGTGACGTTCACTCATTTCTGGTTTCCATGCTTCGCTCGCAGCAGTTTTTGAGGCTGGTTCATTTCGAGCCGAACATGTTTATTCACGTTATTGCTGATGGTTTTTAAAATTTAAATCTTCACTCAGGCATTCTGTTCTCATTAACACAGAAATAATTAAACTCAGATTCATCAGCCCGAGGCGACGCTCATCACACAGAGAAATGAGACTGTTTTACGCTTCATTTTCATGATAATTAAACACGTTTTAGCTCTATGATCTGACTGTATGACCTCTGGCTCATTTATACGTGTTTATTTGAGGGGAAACATCAGAGACGAAGTTCATACTTAAATGTGTGGAGGCCCATTTTTCCAACATAACAAAAAAAAAATCATATTTTCAGCTTTTTAACATTGATTTTTTAATCTTATAATACTTATGACTCAGTCATAACTTTAAGTTAAGTTAATTTTTTAAGTTTTAAGTTTTTTGTATGTCATATTGTTATCACTAGTCGTAATTATGATTTAATTTCACAATTTCGACTATCTCATAATTTCGACTTTAAATGTCATTATGACAAAAATTCAAAATCATGACATACTAATTCGTAATTCTGAGATGAAAAGTCATAATTATGGCTTAAAAACCTATGAAAAATCTGAATAATTACTTACTAAATTGAAATTATAACATCAAAAGTCAATGGAAACTTCGCCGGCTGTTTGATTGACAGGTGATCTAACCAATCATAATCCAAAATCTGCCATTTTGTCCGAGATTAACGCTGGTGAACTTGAGCTAGTATGAACTATTTTTTTTAACTTTGACATTAAAAAATAGAAAATCTGACTTAAAAGTCATAATTATGACATAGAAAGTCTTTCTTCTTTACGACATAAATAAATTGTTTCGATTTTTTATGTCGACTTTCAGTGTCATAATAATGACATAAAATTCTAAATGACTTGAAATGCCCACAATTTCGACTGTTTATGTTAGTTTTAATGTCACTGAGGTTCACCAACTTTTTTCTTATGTGGCGAAAATGAGAAATGAGACCTATCTGAGAGCTCGATTAAATCTTCAAACTCGGGTACACGGGCATGTGAGGCAGGCGCTCTAACAAGGAGACTAAAGACCTCAGTCTCTAATGTCAGGCGCTAGAGTATCTCTTGAGATCAGAGGAGTGAGGTTAACACGCACAGCTCTTTCCGGCCTACATCCCCCTAAACCTCACTCCCATCCGGGTCACGGCACCAATTAACCCCTCCTGTTAGAACCACCCACTCTAATAGGGATTCAAACCCGGGTACACGGGCATCTGAGGCAGGCGCTCTAACAATCTGACGTCAAACGCTAGAGTATCTCTTGAGATGAGGGGAGTGAGGTTAACACGCACAGCTCTTTGCGGCTTACATCCCTCTAAACCTCACTCCCATCCGGGTCACGGCACCAATTAACCCCTCCTGTTAGAACCGTCCACTCTAAGAGGGACTCGAACCCAAATG
Organism: Opsariichthys bidens; assembly: GCA_037194245.1. Lineage (NCBI taxonomy): Eukaryota > Metazoa > Chordata > Actinopteri > Cypriniformes > Xenocyprididae > Opsariichthys > Opsariichthys bidens. The sequence continues at coordinate 991,374 of CM074291.1, read as the reverse complement.
TCTAAACCAAACTGTCTGTGTCTCAGTGGAAGATGAAATGTTGTCCGTGTGACTCACGAAACCCCGCGGCGTATAACGCTCACCGGATCCAGAACGTGATCTCCAGCACCGGACCCAACCGATGGTGGCAGTCCAAGAAAGGTACGACATCAACCTGTATCACCTATATCACTGTAATGTCAGGCATTTGAACGATTTAGCTGACGTGTGTAGGACGTCACTAATGTGTTTGAGTGTGTTTATTCCAGATGTGAGTCCCGTGACGCTGCAGCTGGATTTGAATGGAATGTATCACCTGGAAACCGTCTCACTGTCTTTTAAGGTATGTGATGCGCCTCATCGTCTTTATTTTATGTGAAAGTGCTGCTCTCTGACGGCCGGTGTTCTCGTCCGTAGGGCCCGAGGCCTGACGCGCTGATCGTCGAGAGGTCGATGGATTTCGGCCGCTCTTGGCAGCCCGTCCTGTACATGGCCACCGACTGTCCGTCCACCTTTCCTCAGGTGGGCACGTCGTTCCCTCGCAGCCTCCAGGACACTTACTGCTACACGCTGCCCTCCACCGCCGACGATCCCTACAGGGACCAGAAGGTACGAAAATCATCATGAATATGATACAAAAAGCCACAATTATGACATGCTTAGTCATATTTATGAGATGAAGAGTCAAAATTATGACATAAAAAGTTATAATTAGGACAAAAAGTCCAAATTATGATAAGAAAAGTCCAAATTATGACATACTTAGTCATATTTATGAGATGAAAAGTCAAAATTATGACATAAAAAGTTATAATTAGGACAAAAAGTCAAAATTATGATATGAAAAGCCCAAGTTATTACATTCTTAGGTTTCATTATGAGAGGAAAAGTCAACATTATGACAAAAATAAAATTCAAAACTATGACTTACTAATTCATAATGATAACAAAAAGTGACAGTTGTGACATTCTAAGTTAGAATTATGTCAAAAAGTGTAAGTTTTGACATAAAAAGTCAAAATTCTGACAAAAAGTCAAACTGGTGGCATGAGTCATAATGATGAAATAAAAAGTCATTATTGTTAAAGTCATCAAAATTATGACTGTCATTATTATAATTTATTATTTCATAATTATGACTTACCAAAGCATTTTCATCTTCTCTTCAGGTTAACTTTGATCCTCTCCGTCAGTTCACGAACATCGATCTGCCGAACGAATACAAGATTGAAGGTGAGCTGTTCTGGCTTTATGAGATTGACTGATTATTATCTACCCGATCGGATGATTGACAGCTGGTTTGACCCTCAGTGGCGTCCGGTTTCACGGCTCTGCGGCTCAATCTGACCCAGTTGGGTTCGGTGCCCAGTATGCCGGGCCGCAGTCTGAGTCAGTTTTACGCCCTGCGGGAGATGAGGGTCATCGGCTCCTGCTTCTGCCACGGACACGCCAACCGCTGCCTCCCCGACACCAGCAGCAACCGCCTGCCCAACACACAGGTCACACACTCACACTCACACACACATTCACACACACTGTAAAGCTCGCACAGCTCATGCGTGTGTGTTTGTGTTCTGCAGGTGGGAAGCGTGTGTGACTGTCAGCACAACACGGCCGGTGTGAACTGCGAGCGATGTGACGACTTCCATAACGACCTTCCCTGGAGACCAGCGGAGAGCGGAAACACACACACCTGCAAACGTACGTCTGCACGCACAGATATTAAATACATTTTAATATTGAATCACTTCAATGAAATGGCAGAAGTAACATGCTGGTGTGTCTTGTGTTTTGCGCAGGTTGTGACTGTAATAATCACGCCGATCGCTGTCACTTTGACGCGTTGCGGTACGAGGCGACGGGTCGCCGAACCGGAGGAGTGTGTGACGGCTGTTCACATCACACCACAGGACCCAACTGTGAGCGCTGCGTCCAAAACTACTACCCAAACCCTCTGAGCGACATGAGGAGCCCTGACGCCTGCCTGCGTGAGGATACACACTCACACACACACACACGCACACTCACTCACTGATTCACTGACTCATTGAATCACTGAATCACTCACTGAATCACTCACTCACACACTCACTCACTGATTCACTGACTCATTGAATCACTGAATCACTCACTGAAACACTCACACACACACTCACTCACTGATTCACTGACTCATTGAATCACTGAATCACTCACTGAAACACTCACTCACACACTCACTCACTGATTCACTGACTCATTGAATCACTGAATCACTCACTGAAACACTCACTCACACACTCACTCACTGATTCACTGACTCATTGAATCACTCACTCACTCACTGAAACACTCACTCACACACCCACACACTCACTCAATCACTCACTCACTCAATCACTCACTCACTGACTCACTCACTCAATGATTCACTCACTCACTGACTCACTCACTCAATGACTCACTCACTCACTCACTGACTCACTCACTCACTCACTCACTGACTCACTCACTCAATGATTCACTCACTCACTCACTCATTCACTGAATCACTCACTCACTGACTCACTCACTCAATGATTCACTCCCTCACTCACTCACTCACTCACTGACTCACTCACTCACTCACTCACTGAATCACTCACTCACTGACTCACTCACTCACTGACTCTCAGACTCATAAATCTACACATGAGGATGATGCTGATGATGAAGGTGTGTCCTCAGGCTGTCTGTGTGACCCCGCGGGCTCTGAGAACGGCGGTCAGTGTGACGAGACGGGAGTGTGCGTGTGTAAAGCTAACGTGGAGGGCGAACGCTGCGACCGCTGTAAAGCCGGATACTATAACCTCAACGCCAACAATCCTCTGGGCTGCTCCAGTGAGTCGCAGCATTCAACACAGATAAAAACACAAGGATCTATTTATATTAAATTCACACAAAAATAATTAATAATTATTAAATTGGAAATAAACAAATCTGAAATTATATTAAATAAAATAAAATGAAAAAAAAAATCGAATAAAGAAATGAAATAAAGCTGATGTGTTTAATGTGTGTGTGTGTGTGTGTGTGTGTGTGTGTGTGTTCAGAGTGCTCCTGTTCTGTCGGGTCGGTCAGCAGTGTGTGTAACCAGCTGACGGGTCAGTGTGTGTGTCGCGCTAACGTGGAGGGTTTAGCCTGTGACCGCTGTGCTGCGGGATACTGGAACCCGTCGTCACCCACTGGCTGCCAACCATGTGACTGTGACCTCGTCAACTCCCGCAGCGCCATCTGTGATCAGGTACATTCAGTCACACACAGCATCACACACACACTCACACACAGGAGGCTCTTACGTGTGTTTCCTCATGGTTTAGCGCACAGGTCAGTGTCCGTGTCGTCCTGGGATCGGGGGACGGACATGCAGCGGTTGCCCTGACAACACATACGGAAATCCACTGATTGGCTGCAGAGGTGAGTATTTCCTGCTGACACAAACACAACATTCATTCATTTCACACATCAACAGCTCACTATATAGATAGCTAACTTCTTACTTAGTAAGCAGGTTAATTAGTTAGTTAGTTAGTTTGTTAGATAGTAAGTTAGATAGTTAGTAAGTTAGATAGTACGTTAGATAGTTAATAAGTTAGATAGTAAGTTGATAGTTAGTAAGTTAGATAGTACGTTAGATAGTTAGTAAGTTAGATAGTAAGTTAGATAGTTAGTAAGTTAGATAGTACGTTAGATAGTTAGTAAGTTAGATAGTACGTTAGATAGTTAGTAAGTTAGATAGTAAGTTAGATAGTTAGTAAGTTAGATAGTAAGTTAGATAGTTAGTAAGTTAGATAGGAAGTTAGATAGTTAGTAAGTTAGATAGTACGTTAGATAGTTAGTAAGTTAGATAGTACGTTAGATAGTTAGTAAGTTAGATAGTACGTTAGATAGTTAGTAAGTTAGATAGTAAGTTAGATAGTTAGTAAGTTAGATAGTAAGTTAGATAGTAAGTTAGTAAGTTATATAGTAAGTTAGATAGTTAGTAAGTTAGATAGTAAGTTAGATAGTTAGTAAGTTAGATAGTAAGTTAGATAGTTAGTAAGTTAGATAGGAAGTTAGATAGTTAGTAAGTTAGATAGTACGTTAGATAGTTAGTAAGTTAGATAGTACGTTAGATAGTTAGTAAGTTAGATAGTAAGTTAGATAGTTAGTAAGTTAGATAGTAAGTTAGATAGTAAGTTAGTAAGTTATATAGTAAGTTAGATAGTTAGTAAGTTAGATAGTAAGTTAGATAGTTAGTAAGTTAGATAGTAAGTTAGATAGTAAGTTAGTAAGTTATATAGTAAGTTAGATAGTTAGTAAGTTAGATAGTAAGTTAGTTAGTAAGTTAGATAGGAAGTTAGTTAGTAAGTTAGCTAGGAAGTTAGATAGTTAGTCAGTTAGATAGTTAGTAAGTTTGTAAGTTGGATTGTAAGTTAGATAGTTAGTAGGTTAGTTAGTAAGTTATATTGTAAGTTAGTTAGTTAATACATTAGTAAGTTAGTTACATTAGGACGTTACATTAGTTACACTTACATTAGGAAGTAAGTTAGTTGGCCTAGTGGTGAGGGAGTCGGGCTTGTAATCTGAAGGTTGTTGGTTTGTTTCCCACGCCGGCAGGAATTGAAGGTGGGGATTGTGAATGAACAGCACTCTCTCCACCTTTGATACCATGACTAAAGTGCCCTTGAGCAAGACACCTGACCCCTAATTGCTCCCCTTGTAAGTCGCTTTGGATAAAAGCGTCTGCTAAATGATGAAAATGAAAAAGAAAATGAGTTAGTAAATGATCAAGTTAGTTAGTTAGTTTTATTGTCCATAAGGTAGAAATTTGTTTTTGGCTACAGACATCAACAATCAAGAGACTGAGAATACAAAACACTTTTAATTTATTTGAACACTTTAGCATCTAATTTATATGTTTTAATATGCAATTTAATGGTAGTTTATTTAAAATTTTTTTTTAAATAAAAATAATTGTTAAATTAAATTAAATATTAATTTGAGCTAAATTCATATTTAATTTAACTTAATGAAAATTAATTGTTTTTAATATAATGTAACTCAATTTGATATGTATTAATTTTTAGAAATATATTATATGTTATGTTTTCCATTTTTTGGTAGATTTTATATTTATGAATTAAATTCAAATTAATATTTATTTTAATTAATATTACTTAACATTTATTAATGTATTAATACATGTAATAACTTTATTCATTGTGTTAAATTGCCAATTTAATATTCATATTTGATAAATATTAAGTTCTGTTAATGTTTATATGTGATGATGATAATATAAATCTCATTTATCATTTATTTAATGTCATAGTAATATTATAATATAAATACGTTATACTAAATAATTTAATATGTACTTAATATGTATTAATTATTTTTTATTAATGTAATGTGATTTCAATTTAATCTTATTTATAAATCATGTGTTCATTTAATGTTTTTTTTTGGTGTTTAATAGAATGTAATGTAAATTTCTGGTTTGTGTGTCAGCATGTGACTGCGAGCGTTCGGGCACCGAGTCGGGCGGCTGCGCTAAACGCACGGGTGCGTGCCTCTGTAAACCGGGCATTACCGGCGCCCGCTGTGACGCCTGCGCCCGTGGCCACTGCTCCAGTTTCCCAGAATGCCCGGCGTGCCCGTCCTGCTTCTTCACCATGAACATCCAGGTGCAGGAGCTCACGCTCGGCTTGGAGCGTCTCACCAACACCCTGCTGTCCAGTGGCCGGCCGACGTCCAGCGATACGAGCCGCAGGATCCAGATGCTCCGGGACTCACTCGCACTGATCCAGGAGTCTGTGTCCGTCCCGCCGCAGTCCAGTCGCGGACTGACCGAAGCCCTACAGAGACTCGACTCACTCCGGTACACACACACTCACACACTCGCTCTTTTGGTGGGATATAAAGGTACAATAATAAAAGTCCACAGGTGGTGTAAATGGGCATCTATAAATGACGACAGAGTTTGACAGTTTCTTCAAACTGAAGCTCCATCAGAGTTCATGAAAACGTGAAGTCTTCTACCTCTCTTCCAGGTCTCAGATGGACGGCTTAAGTGACAATCTGCCGTCGCAGCCGCAGGACCGAGAGCTGGAGCGAAGTCTGGACGAGCTTCAGGCGCTCCTGTCATCCCTGCGTCTGGACTACTTCACCCGGAGAGACGCCTTCACCAGTGCCGCCGGATCCACTAACGCCAGTGTGTATCCAGCGCTCCGTCTGTACCATTGGAGTCTTTAGCTTGATTGCTAATGGAAACCTTCTTGCTCTCAGGTGCCTTCCACGCCATTCAGAAGTCGTACGAAATGTCGACCGACGCCGTCAAGCGAGCCGACGCCACCAAAGACTCCCTGAAGAAGTCGGAGGGCTTGCGAGAAAACGCCCTGAGTGACCTGAAGGTCGTGCAGCCCGGAAACACCAAAGACCTGCAGAATCTGAAGAAGGACATGGCGACGCGGCCCAATCTGACGCCCACCGCTGCCAAGGTGAGATATCCGCTGAGAGAGAGAGTGTGTTTATAGCTGAACAGATCGGTAAAGCTGTGTTTGACAGGTGTGTGGCGGTGATCGCGTGGAGCCCTGCACTCCGGAGAGCTGCAGAGGCGACCTGTGTCCTCCTGACGGAGCGCCCCCGTGTGGAGCGGAGGAAGCCTGTGAAGGAGCACTGCCCAACGCTAACAAGGCCTTTCAGGACGCCGACGAAGTCAAGGCCAAACTAAAGGAGCTCAACGACAAGATCACACAAGCAGCGGCACAGGTATCACCACACAAGACCAGCTAGTAAGACTAACAACTCTAGTCTGTTTTGATTTCAAGTTGACGACGTTGACTCTCTGAAATACAGATACAGGACGCCGAAGATTCGGCCGATAGGGTACGACTGTCCACTGACAAGCTGGCCAATCAGATCAAGCAGGTGCGAGCCGACGTGGACGGAGACCTGAAGGACACCAAAGACTTCATCAACACTCTGAGGGACTTCCTGTCAGGTCAGTACGCAGTGTGGCATTGAGCAGGTGCAGTATGTAGTATGTAGTGTGGATTAGTAAAGATCTGTGTTGTCGCCCGTCTCAGAGCCTCATTCGGACCCGGAGCAGGTCCAGCGGGTGTGCGAGGCCGTTCTGGAGGCGCGGTTCCCCCTGACGGTGGAGCAGCTGAAGCAGAAGCTGAAGGAGCTGCAGGATCTGACGTCCTCTCTGCCCGACAGCAGCAGCGTCCTGACGGCCAGCGGCCCGCAGCTGGAGGACGCCAGACGCCTGCTGGACGCCGCCCGCGCCACACGGTACACAAACAGCCTTTACCGCGTTTAGAACATACAGTAGCTCTGAAGTTCATGCAGAATTTCTATTCTATTATTGTTTTCTGTAGCGTTTTGAAATCTTTTGTTTATAGATCCTTTCGTCCAACATTTTATTTCAGTATTCATTCTTAATTCCACTATTAGTCAATGAACTATATAATATACTTTTACTCACATTTGTGAATCTCTTTACATTTGGCTGATCTTCTGGACTGCAGAGACGCCGCGTTTGGCATCCAGCAGGATGGCGAGAGCCTCCTGAAGACGATGGACGACAACGAGGACATTTTAGATGACCTGGAGGACAAAATCCGGCGGAGCGTCGACATCGCCAACAACGTCAAGAAGGACGTGAGCCAGGTCAGTTCGATTCATGTGTGCGGAAACAACGGAAACAACCTCAAAACTCAACTTAACACGGATTTATCACCTGTCTCTCTCAGATAGAGGACGCGCTGGTCCCCGGCGAGGAGGGGATTGCGGGTATCTCAGGGCTGCTGGATGAGATTCGCCCCCTGCTGGACGAGTTGAGGAAGGATGTTACGACGGGAACGACGCTGGCGAACGACGCTCAAGATCAGGCAAATTCGGCTCAAGACGAGGCCGACGAGGCCGCACAGGTACCGAAACACACCTGTTCTGTTCACATCTGTTCTAGTTAGTAATGGTTTGGTTATTAAACCTACGTTTGTTTGAAGGACCTGGAGGAGTTAAAACAAGAGTTTGAGAGGATGAAACGAGCTGCGGCGGAAAACACCGAGGCAGGCGAAGACGCTGCCCGTCTACAAAAACTGCAGAAAGAGGCGGAGTCTCTGATGACGGACACCTCTGACATCATGAAGGCTCTGAAAGGTAACACCCACAAAAAATCCATCCCATAATGTCATGCGTTCACATGTATGGTTTGTGAGTAATTGTGAGACATTGTAGAGTGATGCGAACAAATCAGTGAATCAGTTATGAATCAATAAATAGACTCGAATCTGCTGATTGAATCAGTGAGTTGATTCGATTGATTTAGTGAATCAATCGAGTCGATTCACTGACTATTTGAATACATTAGGAATCGATCCACTGAACTGAGTCTGATAAATGAACTGAACTGATCAACTCAAACTATTTTTGCTACCGAAGGTTAAATTTTAAATGCAATTTCTAAAACAATCAAAACAGCCATCCCATAATGTCATGCACACACATTACCCATAGTAACCGCTGGTGTTGTTTGTGTCTCGCAGATAAAGAGGCGTCCATACGGCAGCAGGCGGCAGAGATCGAGCAGAACAGCACGCGACTGTCCGGTCTGGACGCTCAGGTGGAGAAACTCAGAGACGATATTCGCAATAAAGTCACCAGACTGAACATGTGTCAGGGCTGATGACGCACAAATGACACAATACACAACATTAACACTGAGTCTCAATGATGTTTGTGAGTGTGTTATCTTTACAGTGCACACTGCAGAACGCTTACTAAAATGAGTCTGTTGTGATCAATAAAACAATTCACTTTTTAATCTGGCTTTCCGAGTTTTCACTGTTACACGGTAGGGGGCGCTATTACACAGTAGAGATTCTCCCGATCATAACACAGGTGAAGAAGCAGAAATGTGATTTTCTCCACTTTTTGTTCAGTTGCTTTTCTTATGAAACTTACCCACATTCAAGTGATGCATGAAAGGATGAATTTGTTCCTAAACTGTACTTTACAACATTCATATAAAATGAATCATCTTAAATTACAAATGTGCTCCACATGGTGTTAGTGTGTGAATCATTTTATTCAGTGTTTCTAATACAGACATACAGCAGCATGTTTACAGATTTCAGCAGGGCTCTGTGATGATACACACTTAATAAGCCCCTAAACTGAGCTTTTAACAGATAAAATGCTCTTATAAGCACATATAAAACACGAACATAGAGATTGTCACAGCAAGGATGAGTTTTAAATAAGAAAATAACACTTAAACACAGTCCTTTAGTACTTCTGACAGTAAAAACACTCAAACACGCAGCCATTCATAGTAAAACAGTGGCACATGTGATGCGTCCTTCCCATGATGCACCCTGATTAGCCCACCACGGGTGTAAATATGACTACTGTACATCGATATGCAGACAGTAGGCGGAATAATACGACGAAGGATCTCACGGCTGAATCCCTGAGAGGAAGGACGTTCCCCGCCTCCTCGAAATGACCCGTTGTCCAGTCAGAGATGAAGCTTTGAGAAGCGGATGTGTGTGCGATTGGCACTCGTGTGATCCGGTCTGTGGGTCCGACGTGCGACGCGCAGATAAACACACGGGATCTGAGAGAGAGACGGGCAGAAGAGCGGTCAAGCACCTTCCCGATCATGTGACGGTCAAAGCGGAGGCCTGAGTGGATACTCACTTCATTTGACTGACAGCTGTCACTCAGACGATTACATCACAGAGCAAACCCCGGTCTGCAGGGACTGACCCCGCCCATCTGTGCCGTGAATCACTTTGTCTGATCTGAAACACAGAGAAGAAACTCATGAGCGCTTGAATTTAATGAATTAGCAATAAACTGCAATATATTTATAAACTGCGATATTTATCAACGTAAGAAATGCCACATGGAGACTTGAGGAAATATTTTGGAGTGATGATGCAAATGAATCACAGAATCAGAGCTGTGAATCGGTGAATAGACATATTTAACTTATTGAATCTGTTCATTTTGATCAATGAACTGATTCGAGTGAATTTGAGTCGATTCAGTGACTCAAATGGGTGAAATATAAATGACTCGAATGAGTCGATTCAGTGAATAAAATGAGTCGATTCGCTTAGTTGAGTTTATGGAACAACTATTTTGAATCCACTGGGAATCGATTCACAGTTATGAAATTTCAATTGAACAAACTGGACTGACCAATTTCAATAAAACACATTTCTTTTGGATCAAATTCAACAGCAGCACTGCTTGAATTCTTTATGAACCGTGCTATCCCAGAATGCACTGCTCTGAATTCAGTGAAAATGGCGAACAAAGTTGAGAAATGAATCACAAACAGTTATAAACAGCAATATTTATCAACTCTCGTTGCATTAAACTATTTAAAAACATGATAAATGCCACATAGAGACATCTTAGAGTGATTCAAATGAATCACTGAATCAGAGCTTTGAATTAGTGAATAGACATGTTTGGTTCAGTGAATCTGCTCATTTGGATCAGTGAACAGATTAAATTGACTCACTGAGTCGCTTCAGTGACTCGAATGAGTCGGTTCAGTTCATCAAATGAGTCGATTCACTTAGTTGAATTTGTGAAGCGACTATTTGAATCTGTTAGGAATCGACTCACTGAATCAGAGGTTTAGGTTTAAATTTAGGTTGAACATTTTGGACTGCAGAAGGTAGCTGCAGATTTTCACATTACCTGTTAGCGGCGCACTCCGGCGCACACAGGTCAGACTCTGAGTGATATGCGTGTTGACCGGTCTCAGAGATGACCAGCGCGTGCATCGGCTCGCTGTTGCAGGCCTTGAGCGGGCCCCGCCCCTTGCTGACATCACTTTGAGGCGACAGGTTCGTGTGACTGCACGAGGGGTTCCCATTGGTGTCCAGCTCTTCGGGGGCCGGGCCGGGAGACGAGACATCCAGCACCTCGATCAGCGGGGTCGGGCTCATGGTCTTGGCCGGCGGCGCAGGGTCAGCGTGGGAGAGCTGCAGCCGTCGCATGTGACTGACCGCCATCGTCACATTGATGGCACGCTGAAACACACGCAGACGGTCATATAGACACAGAGTCATTTACACACAGACACACAATGAGTGTACATGTGATCTACTCTCTCTCACCTTCCACTTGGATTTGGCAAAATTCTTCTGCATCTGCTCACAGACGGACTGAATAATATTGTCATTGTGCGCCGTGTCTCCAATGATCCTGCAGAAAGACAACAGCAGCTCATTTATTCACGAAACCATGTTTATTTATACTTTTGCAATTCATGAATAAGAATGATTATTCATCATGTTTTTTCACACATCAACATTCATGTTTATTCATGAATCAGTATATTTCGTTATGAATATGCATGTTTTTGCTCATTCATGCATATATTGATTCATCATAGTGTGCTTCTTCACGAATCAGTGTTTATTCATGCTTATTTTAAAATCAATGTTTATTCTGGTCCACACAAATATATTTACAAATTTTATGTTTAGATGCGATTCATGACAACTGATCGATTTGACAGCACTAATTTATTGATAAATCTGTATACTTATTTACGAATCTGCATGCTTATTTATAAATTTATTCATGAATACGTATGACTTAAATGTGTATTCATGAATCAGGAAATTTATTTATGAATCAGCATACTTTTATTCACTAGTTTATTGTTGAAGAAGTATTCTATAAATAACCATTTGTCAGTTTATTATGACAGAGTATGTGTAACCCCTCAATCCGGATCCTACTCATCCTGCTCCGAGCGGGCCTCGAACCCCGGTCTTCCGGCATGGGAGTCGGACGCTCCAACAAGGAGGCTAAAGGCTGCAACCTCTTGCATCTGTCGCCAGAGCATCTCTTGAGGTCAGAAGAGTGAGGTTTACTCGCACAGCAACTAATAGCTGGCCTCCGCTACACTCAACCCCTAAACCTCACTCCCATCCGGGTCACGGCACCAACGTAACCCCTCAATCCGGGTCCTACTCAACCCACTCTGAGCGGGCCTCAAACCCAGGTCATCATCAATGCCAAAGCATCTCTTGAGGTCAGAGGAGTGAGGTTTACTCGCACAGCAACTAATAGCTGGCCTCCGTTACATATGTTTATTGAATGGTAATGAATTAGTAAGTTTATTATTTAATTGTGAATTTGTACTTTTCTCTACGGCTCAGCAAGTTTGGGTTTTTTTCAATATTCAATATGTTAACTCATGTTTATTCATGACTCAGTTCTTCAGTCCCCATTTGAAATGTTTGCGGAGATTCTCACCATGGATGACCGAGCGCTTGTTCAGTCGTGTAGCGTTTACTAGGGTTCTTCTCCAGCATGTGCCTGATAAAGTCCTTCGCTGCAGAAACCAGGACAAACCGGAATTATTCACAAAGATATGATTTATAAAGGGACCATGTTTGAATAAAGTAAAGACACTTCATCAGAATAAGCGTTTCTGACCCACCTGACTCTGAGATGTCGTCCCAGTACGGCGAGTGGAACGCATATTCTGCCTTCATGATTTTGGAGAAAAGGCGTGTTTCGTTCTCCTCGTAAAATGGCGGGTAGCCACTCAACCTAAACAAACACATGAAGAGGTCAGCGTTTGAGGAAAAACACAACTGACCGGCTCTCAAGAGTGTCTGTACGACGGCAGACTCACAGGATGTACGTTATGACGCCGATAGACCAGCAGTCCACAGCTTTGCTGTACGGTTTCTGAGCCAGAACCTCCGGAGCTGAAGAGAAACACCACAGTAGTGAGAACCATAAACATCACAGGCATTCGGCAACAGCGGATGTTCGGTTGCGAAAACCGTCCGTACCAACATATCCCGGTGTTCCACAGGCGGTGGACATCACGCCGTGATCGGCCATCTTCGACAGACCAAAGTCACTGATCATGATCTTGGCGTTCTCTTCTGGACTGTAGTACAGCAGGTTCTCAGGCTGCGGACGGACAGTAATGACATGTTTTAAGCTCTACTGGAACAGGTTTTCTCGCTTAGAAGATCAGAAGATCAGCGTCTCTCACCTTCAGGTCTCTGTGCACGATGCTGTTCTGATGCAGGTAGGACACGGCCTCCAGGACCTGTTTGATGACACGGCTGGCGTCTTTTTCTGTGTAAACACCTCGATCCAGAATACGGTCAAACAGCTCTCCACCCGAAACCCTTCACAGACGCAAAAAAACAAATTAATACACATGCGGGATCGAGTTTGAGTGTATATTTCAGGCATTATGAAACACGTACAGCTCCATGACCAGGTAATAGTGTGTTCTCGTTTCGTAGAAATCTTCCAATCCCACCACATTGTCATGCTTTATCCTGAAACAGAGAGAGAGAGACTTCAGAATCCAGAAGATGGAGTTTGGTGTTGGTGACATCGGTTTGTGGAGGTTGTGTTTCTCGTACCTCTTCAGCACCTTGATCTCGTTCTCAAGGTTCGAGTGGTGCAGCTGTTTTTTCTTCACACACTTCAGGGCGTAGAAATTCCCCGTCTTTCTCTCTCTCACCAGGTAGACCTCAGAAAATGAGCCCCTGCAGAAACACAGTTATAAGGGTGTGAACATTTGAACTCAACAGGAGATCGGACTGTTGAAGGCAACGAGTGAGTTTGAGATCAGCGCTAATCTATCGGCACAAGGCCGTGTGTGTGCCTCCATCTTGTTCCCACCTGGTCTACCTTGAGTCCACCTCACCCACGAATAACTGTCCTAGAACGAGGATTACCGTGCGTTACATAATAGACCCAGTGCCGCCCCTCATGGCTCATTACCCACAATGCCTTTAATCCAGAACACTCAGAACAACAAGCAACCACCTGTCCTCGCCCCGCTCGGCACACTCTCAAAGCATCTGCTTGTTGAGATTGAGAAGGTAATAATCTTTACCCCTACTTCAGGCCGTTTCGCATTGATGACGGGTTTCGAAGTCAATCAGATCTTTCCAATTCTCCAAACGCGCCACAATCCACATGAACGTGTGCAGCAGCCGATTACGACACTCATTCTAGATGATATGAATAATCCTTAATGAAGAAGAACTGACAAGAAAATTTGGCCCAGTTATCAAAGACTCATTAGATCTACCTCTCTTTTGGAGTCAAGTTTGTCCCCATGGTGGTACAGCTGAGTAAACCCTCAGTAATCCTTTAATTAACTCGTGTCAGGATGTTCTCTGATGTCTCATTCAGCTGCAGATGAAGATTGACATGTGTCAAAACTCCAGAGAGAGAGAGAGAGAGAACGCACTGATGCTCACACGGCCAACAAACTCCTCACAAACATTTCTGAGTATCAACTTACAATTTGGCCTTAATTTGAAATATAAGCTAAATTCATAATAGCTTATATTATGCATATTATTTTCTAGCACTTCATAATGCTTCATATCATTTCCTTTCACATCACAATATCGCAGCACAATTTACAAAGCTTATAGATTCTCATAATGTTTCATAACACTTCATAAAGTTTTTATGGTGGTTATTAAAGCTTTGTAACATTTTGGAACACTTTCTAATGCTCCATAACAACTAATAAAGATTCATATTACTTTACACTGTCTCATAACGGTCCAGTTTACCGTATGACGCTTCCTAACACATTAGAGTGCCTCATGAAGCATTATAACACTTGATAACAGCTCGAAACACTTCATAACCTTAAGAGTGTCACTAAAAGCCTCACAACGTTTCGGAACGCTCTGAAACGATGATTATAATTAAACCTGTTAATGCTTCAAAACCCTTCACAATAGCTTATGTTGCCTCTTAAAGTTTCATAGCACTTTTGCCCGATTTATAATTCTTCATAACAGTCACAATGCCTCATTTCATAGTTCAGTAAAGCTTTAGAAAGTTTACTAACATCTTATAGTGTCTCATACTGATTTATAACATTTCATAAAGCTTCATAACACCTCACAATGCTTCATGAACCTTCATAGGAGCTTATAATGCTTCAGAAAGCTTCATAACCCCTCATAGAGACCTTTTACTTCACAATGCATTATAATAGTTCAGTACAGCCTTACAGAGATTCCTCACGTCGTAAAGAGCCTCATAATACTTTGTAACATGTAATAATATGTCACAACTCTTCATAAAGTGTCAGAAGAGATTGCTGTACATTGCCTCTTAAAGCTTCATAGCATTTTGGCCCAGTTCATAACCCTCCTTAACAACTCATCATGATTCATAACACAATGATTCATAATGGCGCAGTAAAGCTTCCTAACACTTTATATTGATAGATTCCTGTTTTATAATATTTCATAAAGCCTCATAACACCTAAATAATGCTTCATAACCCATCACAAACTGTTTTAAGAGCTTGAAGTGCCTCTTAAAGCTTCATAACCTTTCAGAACGCTTCGTAATGATTCATAACAACTCACAAACACTTCAAAAAGATTCATTGCACCTCATAATGCTTCATGAACCTTCATTAAGTGTCATAAGAGCTTATAACGCTTCTTAAAGGTTTAAAAAATTTATAATAGTTCATAAAGCTTCATAAAACTTTGCAATGCCTCATAATGGTTCGTTATGTTATACAAAGCTTCATAACACCTTATAAATGTGCCCCATAAAGCTTCATGACATCTTATAATGCTTCAGAAAGCATCATAACCACGCATAACAACCTTTTACTTCACAATGCCTTATAATAGTTCAGCACAACCTCACAAAGCTTCCTCACGTCTTATAGTGCCTCATAATACTTCATAACTCTTCATAAAGTGTCATAAGAGCTTACTGTATATTGACTCTTAAAGCTTCATAGCATTTTTGCCCACTTTATAATTCCTCATAACATGTGACAATGCCTAATTTAATAGTTCAGTAAAATGTTACAAAGTTTTCTGACATCTAACATTTCATAAAGCTTCATAACACCTCATAATGCTTTATGAAGCTTCATTAAGTGTCATAGCACCTCTTAAAGCTTTGTAACATTTTGTAACGCTTTGTAATGCTTCATACCCCTTCATAAAGTGTTGTAAGAGATTACTACACTATACATTGACTCTTGAAGCTTCATAACATTTCATAACCCTTCATAACAATCTCACGATGATTCAAAAAGCCTCATAACACTTTACAACGATTCATAATGGCATAGTAAAGCCTTACAAAGCGTCCTAACACCTTATAGTGTCCCATTCTGATTTATAATATTTCATAAAGCTTCATAACACCTCATAATGCTTTATGAACCTTCATTAAGTGTCATAGCACCTCTTAAAGCTTTGTAACATTTTGTAACGCTTTGTAATGCTTCATTACACCTAATAATGCTTCATATCCCTTCATAAAGTGTTGTAAGAGATTACTACATGATACATTGACTCTTGAAGCTTCATAACCCTTCATAACATCTCACGATGATTCAAAAAGCTTCATAACACTTTACAACGATTCATAATGGCACAGTAAAGCCATCCTAACACCTTATAGTGTCCCATTCTGATTTATAATATTTCATTAAGCTTCATGACACCTCATAATGCTTCATAAAGAGCCATTGTAGATAACAGTGCCTCTTAAAGCTTTTCAGCATTTCAGAACACTTCACAGTAGTGAAAAATGCTTCGCAACACCGTATAACATTCTGCATGAGCGCTGAACGGTTCCTCCAGGTATTTCTCAATAGGAGAAAGAGGATGAACGGCTTCATTGATAAAAATGTCCCCTGGCCCTCAATCCGTTAATCTGTGTCTCAGGCTCAGATTACCACTGCTGTCGAACGCATGTGTCTGCTCTGAGAAATAAAGCTGCTAATCCCGTAATAGCGCTCAGGATCGCAAAAACACCTTCATGAGCACTGAACTGATTTCTGACCGGCAGACGAGCTCAATGCCTCCTCGTGAAATCACAACGAGTTTTTCATACTTACGATCCCAGAGCCTCCTTGAAGTCAAAAACATCCTTGATGTTGTCGGTGATTTTCTTCCAGCTGCAGTTGATCTCCTTCCGGCCCATTGCGGCTCAAGTTTCAGAAACTGACTCCTGCGGAACACATAAACGCACAGCTGTGGCGTTAACTCCCCATCGCACTTACATAAACCATAAACCGTGTCTGTTCATAATCCTTCTCTCTTATATAAACGTGAAGTTCGCGGTCGCTCGCACTAATGAATCCGAGGAGAGGTTTGACCTCTGACCTCTGATCTCTCTATGTAGGTTATTGCATTTACTCAAACGACCAACACCATCAGCTTCTACAGCATTCATTCATCTTCACTCATATTAATTTCAACATTTACGAATACATTATTACAATCATCAGCTAATGCAGCGTGAACAAACACGATTACATTTTTGCACTTTAAAAATATATTGTTTATTTCATTTTAGCTACTGATAACAACTGAGATCATTCTTCTCACACTTTATAATGTTGCCCAGATAATTGCATTACACACACTTGAATAATAATTCAACTTTAAGTCATTTTCCTACTCAAGGCTGGAGAACTAACTTTTTTAAGAGTTAAATGAATGATTATCATTGATCATCTTTCTCTTGTAAATATTTACAGCAGTGGAAACAGAAACGCTAGTTGAGATGAAGGAAGGTGCGAGTCTTACCCGAGCGGACAGGAGTGATGATGATGATGATGAGGAGGAGATGTCGAGCATCTACCTGAACTCTCACGCGCGCGCTGCAGCCTCAGGAGCTCGCGCGGCGGGCGGGGCCGAGGCGCGTGACGTCATTCGCGATCACCTGAAAGCCAGATCATTATAAACCTTCCTCTGCAAATACTGCATTACAAATACAGTCGAGACTGTTACATATGCTATGAAGAAATACAAACCTGTTTTTATTCATTCTAGCTAACGTGGCGGGAAAAAAACTCGGAAATGAAGCATACATCAATGTGAAAATATCAAAAAAGTATATTTTCATTTAAAAAAATATGCAAACAAGGGGACTTTAGGACATGTTTGTGGTTTAGAGCACGAGTGATTGCTGTGTGTGGCGCGCGGGCGCGCGCGCACTCACCTGGGAGAGCAGGTGCGCGCCGAATCATTGTTTTAATAATCCCATATAGTTTTGCATCATGCTTGAGTTCATTGTTTACATGATCACATGTATGATATCTGTTGATAATGCTCTGAAGTGAACGCACATGAATCGCTCAGTCGTGTCGCATGTGTTTAATCTGATCGAGCACGTGTTCAGTCTGTGCGCGTTACGTCACATTACATCATCTCCAGCGTTCACATTATCACATCATAATACAGCTCAATGTGCTCATAATCATCTGCAAGTACATTACATAATATTATAATAACAGTTGCATAATAATAAAACATACTTGACATTTAAATAAAATACAAACCACACATGGAAATGATTATATGAAATATAATTTTTATTTATACAAGTAATACAACCTAATATGGAAGCATGAAAAAAGATGATTTTAGCGCCTTTTTATCTCAGAATTCTCACTTTATATCTCAGAATTCTCACTTTTTATCTCAGAATTTTGACTTTATATCTCAGAATTCACACTTTTTATCTCAGAATTCTCACTTTATATCTCAGAATTCTCACTTTTTATCTCAGAATTCTCACTTTTTATTTCAGAATTTTGACTTTATATCTCAGAATTCTCACTTTTTATCTCAGAATTCTCACTTTTTATTTCAGAATTTTGACTTTATATCTCAGAATTCTGACTTTATATCTCAGAATTCACACTTTTTATCTCAGAATTTTTACTTTATATCTCAGAATTCACACTTTTTATCTCAGAATTCTCACTTTATATCTCAGAATTCTCACTTTTTATCTCAGAATTCTCACTTTTTATTTCAGAATTTTGACTTTATATCTCAGAATTCACACTATTTATCTCAGAATTTTGACTTTATATCTCAGAATTCACTTTTTATCTCAGAATTCTCACTTTTTATCTCAGAATTCTCACTTTTTATTTCAGAATTTTGACTTTATATCTCAGAATTCTCACTTTTTATCTCAGAATTCTCACTTTTTATTTCAGAATTTTGACTTTATATCTCAGAATTCTGACTTTATATCTCAGAATTCACACTTTTTATCTCAGAATTTTTACTTTATATCTCAGAATTCACACTTTTTATCTCAGAATTCTCACTTTATATCTCAGAATTCTCACTTTTTATCTCAGAATTCTCACTTTTTATTTCAGAATTTTGACTTTATATCTCAGAATTCACACTTTTTATCTCAGAATTTTGACTTTATATCTCAGAATTCTCACTTTTTATCTCAGAATTCTCACTTTTTATTTCAGAATTTTGACTTTATATCTCAGAATTCACACTTTTTATCTCAGAATTTTGACTTTATATCTCAGAATTCACACTTTTTATCTCAGAATTCTCACTTTTTATCTCAGAATTCTCACTTTTTATTTCAGAATTTTGACTTTATATCTCAGAATTCTCACTTTTTATCTCAGAATTCTCACTTTTTATTTCAGAATTTTGACTTTATATCTCAGAATTCTGACTTTATATCTCAGAATTCACACTTTTTATCTCAGAATTTTTACTTTATATCTCAGAATTCACACTTTTTATCTCAGAATTCTCACTTTATATCTCAGAATTCTCACTTTTTATCTCAGAATTCTCACTTTTTATTTCAGAATTTTGACTTTATATCTCAGAATTCACACTTTTTATCTCAGAATTTTGACTTTATATCTCAGAATTCACACTTTTTATCTCAGAATTCTCACTTTATATCTCAGAATTCTCACTTTTTATCTCAGAATTCTCACTTTTTATTTCAGAATTTTGACTTTATATCTCAGAATTCTCACTTTTCTCTCAGAATTCTCACTTTTTATTTCAGAATTCTCACTTTTCTCTCAGAATTCTCACTTTTTATTTCAGAATTTTGACTTTATATCTCAGAATTCTCACTTTTCTCTCAGAATTCTCACTTTTTATTTCAGAATTCTCACTTTTCTCTCAGAATTCTCACTTTTTATCTCAGAATTCTCACTTTATATCTCAGAATTCTCACTTTTCTCTCAGAATTCTCACTTTTTATTTCAGAATTTTGACTTTATATCTCAGAATTCTCACTTTTTCTATCAGAATTCTCACTTTTTATTTCAGAATTTTGACTTTATATCTCAGAATTCTGAGATAAAAAGTCACAAAAATCTTTTTTTTCAGTGGCGGAAACGGGCTTCCATAACCTAAAGTGTTATACTAATGAATAGAATTGCATGTGAATGTATTTTAATTCTCTCAATACTTTGTTTACAAACAAAAAAATATGATATTAATTTCACTCAGTTTATTCGCATCATTTTCTGTCATGCTCTTTGTTTTTCAAAATCAAATAAGTTAATTTTGAATTCACTTTTACAAAAAAAAAATGGCAGATGTTCATTTAAGAACATTTTTCAGATCCCATGAGCAGATTTAATCCGGTTAAAATGGCCTGACCAGAAAAGTAAGAGCACTTCCTGATCTTGTTTCTCATTCTGAGAGCTGATTGGCTGCGCTGCAGGATGTGGGCGGGCTTAAAATGCCCTAAAATTCACAGCACAGCAGAACATTAGCAAACATCTGTACGTGTTTATGTAACTTCAGCAGAATTGAGAAGAAAGATTAATCTCATCCAGATCAGGCCACTGCATCAAGCCGCATTAATGAATATTAAACTTCTCTCATTATGCATTAATTACCATTACAAACAATCCAAATAAAATGAAGCTCTGAATTTAAATACTGTTAATTAGTGTCATTAATCTGTTGCCATGGCTTTGCACCTGTTTCAGGAGAAAGGAAGGCATTCATGTGATTAAACAGGAATATTTAATATCTGTATTATGTTCAGGAAAGACATTCACGAGGATTAAAGTGAATTTAACACTATAATCCAGTTATGTTCATCTGCTCACTACCGCCACCTGGTGGACACCCACAATCAGTGACACTCAAATCAGAAACATCCTTTCATTCACGATTCAGTGGTTATTTATACCTAAACTAGTCGTTTAACATCAAATAACAACACCAACCCATCAGTGTTTAATACAAACACTCACAACTACATATAAAAGAGCCGCCATCAGCATCATCAGACCGAACATGAGCGATATCACTCTGACCGTCCATCCGCTCGGAGTCCTCCAGGACAACAGGGGGCGCCGGTTCGCTGCGGGACACCTGCAAACATTATATAGCATGTCAGTGGTCTGAATTATGCGCATAAATTATGATGAATACATGAATGTTAACGCACAGCTCAGGGTTGGACTCCTCCCCTTGTTCTGACTCCTCCCCCTCAAATGAGCTTTCTTGGGGTTTGATTGGAGAATAGCGACGGCGGCGACACATCGGCGCACTGGCGAATATGAAGATTGGTCACATGCATTCATGTCGATATGTCGGAGTAATGCTCGCGTTTTACCTTTGAAACGCGCTGCTGTCGCCGTCGTCATCCCGGTTTAGACTGTTCACAGGAAAATCCGAGGGAGATGCTTCCTGTCTGAGAGATGCACAATCATATTTTCTGGTTAAATAAAGTTTTAGCTGCTCTCGAACTTAATGATGTCTAGTTTTACCTCCCGTCTGGCTTTTTCTGTGTGATCGCACTGGTTTTGCAGTTCTCCAGAAACGACGCTTCTAGATGCTTCAGCTGCAGCGATAAAAAACCCATAAAGAGTCGCGAAAAACATCCAGACATGAAACGGCGGAATATGATCCGGAAACGTACCTCAGATTGAGTCGGGAGTAACGTGATGCTGACCCTGCGGCGTGTTGGCTGCGACATAAACATGAGTAATACAAGACGAATAATGATGACAGCTCATATCTATAAAGCTCCAAAAAAGCAACTTAAGAGAAGTCTGCTCACTGAACTGACATTCTACAGAAAAGCACGGCATAAAACTACAAAAAAGGGGTTGCAATCACATGAAGCTTTCATAGCTCTTTAAATATACAAAGTAAAGTCTATAGGTACTGATATGAATCTAACAGTTAAATCATTGTCAGTTACCTGTTGTGATAAATGTCTGAACAGGTCTCGGTCATCTGTTTGAGGAAAACTGATTATATAAGACTACATATGTATTTAAACACTGGGATGTGATGTCCTCCAGGCCACTAGGGGGCAGCACTGACCTGTGGAGTCGCTGTGTAATCGGCCCCTTCTCCTGTGCAGCAGCTTCCTGGCCTCCAGCAACTCCCCACTCTCTGCTGTGTAACGGCTCTTGAGATGCTCCACGTGGACTGACATCATCTCCACGGCATGACTGACACGCGCCTCCTGATGCACGAGACAATGCATGGTTATAAAGAGGTTTATGAAAGGTTTATGTGGGTTTTGAGTAATGTGACGTACTTGATGTGCAGCTCCAAGCATCTCAGCTGTTTTGACAACATCATCCACATTGCTCTCCAGCATCTGCAGGTTGTTCTTCATCTGTTGCACCATCTCTCTGCCATCCACATCTGGTAGGCGCTCATACAACATCTGCAGGACAACCCAAACCCTTCACAATGCTCTCACAACGCTCCCACAATCTCCTCACAAACTTCTAACTACTGTCTCACAATGCTCCCAACAATGCCCTCACAACACTCTAAAAAAGGTCTCATAACCCTCTAAAAATCCCCTCAAAACACAGACAATGCTCCCATAATGCTAACAACCTTCTCACAATGCTGAATTAACCCTCCCACAAGACTCTAAAAAAAGTCTCACAACTCTCCTTGATTCCCTTTCATAACACTTGCATAATGTCCTCAAAGCCCTTACTTAATGCTCCCATAATGCCCAACCCAATAACCTCACAACGCTCTAACAACAGTCCCACAATATACTCAAAATACTCTCATAACGTCCCCAGAACCATCTCAGAACACTCCCAAAACGCTACATTAACCTTCTCACAATGCTTCCACAACTCCCATAATCTCCCAACAACGCCCTCACAACTGTCACAACCTCCTCACAATGTCTCCACAACACGCTTACAACCATCTTACAATGCAAACAAAGTGCCCTCACAACACTCTCACGTTTCCACAAACGCTTTCACTATTCTCTCATAAATCCCCAAGACACCCTCACAACATTCTCACAACGTTCCCACAATGCTCTCATTATGTTCCCATAAATCTCTTCAACACTCTCACAACCTTCTCAAAACGCTACCAAAATGCCCTCACAACATTCCCACAATGCTCTCACAACATTCCTACAATGCCCCCTCCACACCCTCACAACCTTTTGACAATGAGGCCAAAATTCTCTAACAACACTCTGACAACGCTCTCACAATGTTCTCACAATGCCCCCTCAACAGCCTCACAACCTTCTCACAATACTTCCAAAATGCCCTCACAACATTCCCACAACGCTCTCACAACATTCCTACAATGCCCCCTCAACACCCTCACAACCTTCTCACAATGTACTAAAAATGCCCTCACAACGCTCTCACAACGTTCCCACAACGCTCTCACAATGCCCCCTCAACACCTTCACTACCTTCTCACAATGTACCCAAAATGCCCAAACAACACTCTGACAATGTTCCCACAATGCTCTCACAACCTTCTCACAATACTTCCAAAATGGCCTCACAACATTCCCACAACGCTCTCACAACGTTCCTACAATGCCCCCTCAACACCCTCACAACCTTTTGACAATAAGGCTAAAATTCCCTAACAACACTCTGACAACGTTCCCACAACGCTCTGACAATGTTTCCCACAATGCTCTCACAATGCCCCCTCAACACCCTCACAACCTTTTCACAATGTACTCAAAATGCCCTCACAACGCTCTCACAACGTTCCCACAACGCTCTCACAATGCCCCCTCAACACCTTCACTACCTTCTCACAATGTGCCCAAAATGCCCTAACAACGCTCTGACAATGTTCCCACAACGCTCTGACAATGCCCCCTTAACTCCCTCACAATCTTCTCACAACGCTATCAAAATGCCCTTACAGCGCTCTCACAACGTTCCCACAACGCACTTACTATGTCTCCCATAAACCTCTACGACACCCTCACAACCTTCTCACAACGTACCTGCAGCATGTCTCTGGTCTGTCGCAGTTCTCTCTGCAGGTTCTCCTCGGCGACGACGCGGTCGTGTCGCTCCGCCTGCAGCCGCTGGGTCAGCGTGTACTGGTCGCAGTGAAACCCCAGTGCAAACTGGGTAAAGGCGCTCTGTGAGCGAGTTCACAGATGTTAGCGGCGTCTGGAGATGTCACACCTAACAAACACTCAGAGAGAGACTCACCTCGACCTCGTCCTCCGTCATCTCCACACTGCTGTGAGGAACATTTCCTGTTAGCGTTAGCATTAGCAGCCTGATATTGTGAGTGTGTTTCGGTGGGTCTTTACCTCTTTAATCCCAGTCTGTCCATGATGGATAAGTTCTCCCAGGAAGCCGCCAGCAGGTTCTTTGAGTTTGGATCTGTTTAGTGTGACCAGAACAAACTACAGTGAGTGTTCATCTCAATATGCCAGAGTCCAAAACGTGGTATTATGAAAGAGTGTTAAAAAACAACAATGACATGTCTGTAAGTGTGTGTCGCACCGTCATCGCTGTCGTCACTGTCTCCCAGTATTCCAGTGTAATCACACGGGCCGGATTCATTCATCTGCTGATCAAACACACTGACAGGAACTAATGAAACACAGCGTGATCTACAGTTTCTTCTGTGTCCTGTCCGTTCAGAGATAAAGAGTCAAGCGTAATCTTCTTAACGCTCGTCTGATCTGGAATCATCTGTCGGGATCTGAAGTGCCTCAACACACACAACACAACTGATCCCAGAGCAGCAACCAAACACACTGAACAAACCAACAACTTGAAAGAACTGCAGGAGGAACCGGAACAGACAACAAGGGTTAAATGACCAGACACACAAGCCTGAGAGGGTCAAAGGTCACCAGAGTCATACAGAGACCAAAGGGAAATAATGAATAAATACAAAATGTAATTAATTGGTTATTACTGTATTAAATATGTATTATTAATTATAATATTTATATAATAGATTTTTTAATATTTACTATTATTATTTGTTTATATTTTTATTTAATTTATGTATTTGATTAATTAATTAATTAATATAAAGATTTTTTGAGTAATTTCATAACATATTAAATCAATAAAAAACATAACATTTTTAAATGGAATAAAGTTGTTAATGGAAATAACAATATAATACAATAATATATAATAATGAATAATAATAATAGTATTTTAATAAACATTAAATAACTGATTACATAAAAAATAGCCAATTAAAAAAAATATTTTTAAACAAAATAAAAAGTATTAATAATAATAATAATAATAATAAAAACAAATACAAATAAATAAATACATAAAATTATTACTTGAAATGTAATAATAACACATAATATTTTATTATTAATAATAATAATAATTTATATTTTTATCTTTATTAAATTTATTTATTAAAAATACCACTAATACTAATATCGAAGCCTTGAGAAAGTAAAATGCAGGATGTATTTCCATATCTGACCACTAGAGGACGTCACAGAACTGTGTGAGATTTCAGTCAGACAAGAACTGAAGTACTGAGAGCTGAATTAAATACGAAACTCGATTAACATTTACAAACAATCAAGCAAACAAATGATATTAATAATAATAAAAAAAAGTAATCCTGCGAACAATTCATTATGTTTCTGAATGTGTTTCATAAACGAACCGTTTGGTTTCGTAACAGCACATTCAACATTCCTCAGGCCGCATGATTTCAGCGCTGATCCGTCTAATCTGTATTAGGCAGATTTCAGCATCTCGTGTGACCAAATCCTGACCAAACCCTTAAACCCTTTTGTTTTGCGCTCGGCGTCAGCGGGAGACGAACAGACAGAGAAACGGCAGAATCCGGACTGGAATCGGACCGCTTGCTGGGACGTGGAACCAGCACAGAACACACACACAATGGAGAGAGGGCGAGTTATGCCGCCCTGGGGCCACATTGTTCATACAACATCTGCCGAACACATTCACACACACACACAGCCTTAAAACAAATCTCACACGCAAACAATCACACATAATCATAATAATCAGGGTCAGATGGGCGTGTGTTGTCCTGTGACCCACATGATTGTTCTGTTACCCATGAATTTAATTAATGACTTTACAGAGAGGAAACAAATCAAACAGAACGCAGGGTCACGACCTTCAGCCGAGGAGGAAATATATACATAACAGACAGGAAACAACCTTACAGACGAGCGAGGAAGAGCACGCACCTGTGGAAACCTCTCACTGAACCTCACGCCCTGCGATTCATCACACAATGAGCCTCAAAAACATCTCACTGACCATCTGAACCTCAAGAACACCACAGAGAAGATCGAAAGCGCCCCACTCACCCTGGAAAACACTGAGGATCCCCTAAAACATCCAGCGACTGAAACCCAGAAACACCTAGATCTCTCCCCAAATACATAATGACCCTCAAAACACCCCAATGATCTCCTAAGACAACCATTGACCATCAAAACACCCCAATGATCTCCTAAGACACCCATTGACCCTCAAAACACTCCAATGATCTCCTAAGACACCCACTCACCTCAAACCACCCCAATGATCTCCTAAGACACCCATTGACCCTCAAAACACCCCAATGATCCTCTAAAACACCAAGTGACCCTTAAACACCTATGACAACTTAAAGTCACGTTACAACCTAAATACTTAATGACCCTCAAAACACCCCAAATGATCTCCTAAAACACCTACTGACCCTCAAATACACCCACAAACCTGCTAGATCACTCCTTAAATACATAATGACCCTCAACACACTCAAATTCAGATTACTCAAAAACACCCCAACGATCCTCTCAAACACCAAGTGTCCCTCAAAAATATTGGGCCCTTAAAACACCAATGGATCTTCAAAAATGCCCATCCCAAAAACTCACGTTAATCTGTAAATATTTAATGACCCTCAAAATCACATCAATGATCCCCTAAAACACCAAGTGACCCTCAAATACACCCACAAAAACCCCAACACCTGGATTACTCCCTAAATACATGACTTTCTAACCTCCCCAGTGAACCCCTAAAACACACAGAAAATGACCCACAAAAATGCCTATAAAAACGCAAAAAACTCACATTACTGCCTACTTTATGACCCTCAAAACATCCCAATGATCTCCTGAAAGACCCAAGTGACCCTCAAAAACACCCACCGAAACACCTAGATTACTCGCTAAATACATAACGACACCAGGTGACCCTTAAAAACGCCCATTAAAAACTTGCGTCACTCCCTAAATACTTAATGACCCTCAAAACATCCCAACGATCCCCTAAGACACCCACTGACCCTCAAAATACACTCCCTAAATACACAAAGACCCCCAATGATCCCCTAAAATTCAAAGTGACCATCAAAAACACCCCAATGATTTCTTAAAACACCCACTAAAACTCCAAAAACTCTCTAAATGCTTGATGACACCCAATGATCCCCTGTAACACCAAGTGACCCTCAAAAACGCCCACCAAACTCAAACACCCAGATTACTCGCTAAATATGCAATGACCCTCAAACACCCAAATGATCCCCTGAAAGACCTAAGTGACCCTCAAAAACACCCACCAAAACACCAACATTATTCGCTAAATACATAATGACCCCATGATTCCTTAAAATAGCAGGCGACCCTTAAAAACGCCCATTAAAAACTCGCATCACTCCCTAAATACTTAATGACCCTCAAAAAATTTACCATTTTATAAATTTATACGTTGTATACAAACTGAGCTGAGCCGGACGATTACGTCACTGTTTTCTGCAGTGCTGATATACATAAATTAACTAGACTAATAACTATTGATATTTGCAACGGAATGAATCAATAATATATAGAATAAGCTGCACAATGACACCATTTTCTTATTAATGTAAAGCTGCTTTGCCACAATTTGCATTGTAAAAAGCGCTATATAAATAAAGATGACTTGACTTGACTTGACTTAATGACCCTCAAAACTCCCCAACGATCCCATAAACTCCAAAACACCCAGATTACTCCCTGAAAGACCCTTAAACCCTCCCCAAACATCCCATGAAACACAGTGACCCCCAAAACACACCAATGACCTCCTAAAACATCCACTGATCTTCCACAAATGCCCACTAACACTCAGAAACGCTCTCTAAATACTTAATGATCCCCTAAAACACCCTGAATATGCCCAGAAACTCCTGAACACCCAGATAACTACCTAAATACTTAATGACCCTCAAAACACACACTAGGCTCACAAATGACTGCAAAGTACCCCAAACTACACCCTCAATACACACTAACCTTGGAAAATATCCAGTGCCCACCTGACCGACTAAAACACCCCACTGACACCCTAAAATACCCACAAACCCTCTAAAACGACCACTTACCTCGTCAATAATTCAGAGCCCCTGTGTGAACAAGAGATGTTCACTTGGTTTACAAAAACATTCATCAGTCTGTGAGGTTTTACCCTGTAGTTTTATTCAGATGTTTTACAAAAGCCGGTAGAAAACATCCTCCTGTAGTTCAGTCAGTTCAGATGGAGGAATGTGTCCACATCATTCACATTACCAGGAAACAAATGGCCCCTCCGACAGGAAGACACGGACACATTTCACCGGCACTTGTCTCCGGCCAGAACACACAGATCCACAGCATGTCATGTCTACAGGAACCAGTTAGCAGCACGACCATGACACATACAGGAAACGACATCAGATTGAGGCCTACAATGCGCACAGGGTCAAAGGTCACGGCGGATACAGGAAGAGCTTTGCGTATCGATATGCTCCCGTTGGGACGTTGTGCTGCGTCTTATTCAGGAAGCAAACTAATGAAGCGGAATTAAATAATACTTACAGATATTCAGATATTCAATCACTGATCTGAACTCTGACATAAATGCGATCACAGTATCATTTCTCGGAAACAATTAAAAAACTGAAAAGTTTGAGGTTTTGAAAGTTGTAAGGACGATGTCCAGGTGTTGTGACGGCGACTAGGGAAGATTCCCGCTAGAAAAACCAGCCTGCGTTAGTTAACTGGTCTTAGCTAGTCTCCTAGCTGGTTTTTGGGAACTTTTTGGCTGGTCAGGCTGGGAGACCGGCCTAAAGCAGCTAGAACTAGCAGAACATCAGGTTTAAACATGAAATGAAAAGTCAGATTTGCATATTTCGCATTTTTAAAAATGTGTTTTTTGACCTGAATGTATGAAGTATGCGAATGCAAACACTTCTATTTAGAGGTTCACGTATTGTTTTGTAACAAAATGCATCAGAACGCAATTAATAAAACAATACAAGTACGTGTTGCATTCTCAGTTTCGCTAGCAAACATGAGCGCAATCGGTCTTCTAAACTATGGTCAAGACGCTGCAACATTTAAAAAACCTCCTTAACAGGTTAGATTAAGTTAGTTAAACTCTTGACATGTTTATATGTAGCTACTAGGTAAATAACACATCTTGTTTAATAACATTAGTTTGCTTATGTAGTGTGTTTTTGGCCTTCAAGGTTTGCAAACAGCAGCTTAACAAAAGGAGAAATGTAATCCCTGCCGCTCAAACCACCCGCTCTAAACGGGACTCGAGTCCGGGTACGCTGGCATGTGAGGCGGACACTCTAACAAGGAGGCTAAAGACCGCAGTGTTGGAGCACCTCTTAGATCACGGGTGAGGTTTACACGCACACAGGAACATGTTACTAGTCTGCGAACCAACCCCAAATAGATGAAGCAAAATAGATTTCACTAGTAGTAACAACCTTTGACGTTTAACGTAAGTCGGCAAAAACGCCTGACATGTTGCGCTGCAGTCATTCGCAGGTGTTTTTTCAAAACATCATTGTGCCATCAAAGACGTTTTTGTCCCCATTGATAATAGGAATGCACTGCTGCGATTTAAAGTTGAGAAGATTTGCGGTTTGAGGTGGTTCAAGATGCATATGTGAGGCAGATTTGAGCAGCAGATGAGGGTCTCTATTGCGTCTCTTCGACCTGCAGAACCTCATTGGCCGGTCTGGTTCAGAGTTCAGTAACGAATCATCCAATCGCATAAAATCCAAAGTGTTTTATAAAAAAGGTCACAGTGATTGGTCCGCGTGCCTGGAATGGTTTGGGTCAGTACATGTCCCTGTAGATCTCCTGCAGCAGCGGGTGCAGCGACGTCTCCGACTCCGTCTTCTTGATCTTCTGCACCAGCTGTGCGTTCTCCGTCACCAGCTGCCGCAGGTCCGCGAGCTTCTGCAGAAGTTTGGGGAAGATGAAGCCGGCGTCGGGATGATTGAGCTGCAGGTGGTGATTGAGGGCCTGGAGGATGCTGTCCTGGATCTCCTCCACCTGGTGGACGTTCATGAGTCCTGGACGATCTATAATTAGGTAAACAAACCAAATTTATTTGCACGTCATTTCCTTCTGCAGTTCCACAGATCTACAGATATAAACAGATATAAACAGATATAAACGAGTTAAATTAAATACCTTTTTAATACCATCTAATATGAAATTTAAGACCAAACCTGTGATGCATATTATTTGAATAAATTGAGGATTACAATTCTCCAACAATTCTGAACAATCTACTAAACAAAATAGCACGTAAGTTACGAGAGGTTCTGACGAATGTTAAATTGCAGTGTATTTAAAATGTTTAATGAATCTGAAAGAATTAATTCAAAAGAAACGCTCTGAATGAATGATTCAATGATCAATACATTTTTTAACAGCCACTTGCCGCCACCTAGTGGCACAACGACATTATTGATAGAATTGTTATTTGAAGCGCCAAACTGACTCTATTTTGATTGCAACTGTAGACACCAGTGTTTACATTCGAAATATAAACGTTTATCCCACTTTTTCTATGATAATATGAATATTTGTAACAGAAATAATGACACCGTGTGGTTGAAAACATCTATATATGACAATAACTCGGCAACACAGACCTGATTTTGTCAAAGATTTAAAAGACAGACGAATCGTTGCGATCACATGGACTCATCGTTCTCGAGCCACTTTTCATTAAACTTCATTCATTCATTCATTTTCTACTGCTTATCTGGGGCCAGGTCGCGGGGGCAGCAGTCTGAGTAGAGATTCCCAGACTTCCCTCTCCCCAGACACTTCCTCCAGCTCTTCCGGGGGGACACAGAGGCGTTCCCAGGCCAGCCGAGAGACATAGTCTCTCCAGCGTGTCCTAGGTCTTCCCCGGGGCCTTCTCCCGGTGGGACATGCCCGGAACACCTCCCTAGGGAGGCGTCCAGGAGGCATCCGAAACAGATGCCCGAGCCACCTCAGCTGACTCCTCTCGATGTGAAGGAGCAACGGATCTACTTTGAGCTCCTCCCGAGTGACCGAGCTCCTCACCCTATCTCTAAGGGAGCGCCCTGCCACCCTGCGGAGAAAGCTCATTTCGGCTGCCTGTATCCGGGATCTCATTCTTTCGGTCATGACCCAAAGCTCATGACCATAGGTGAGAGTAGGAACGTAGATTGACCGGTAAATCGAGAGCTTCGCCTTGCAGCTCAGCTCCTTCTTCACCAGGACAGACCGGTACATCGACCGCATCACTACGATCCGTCTATCAACCTCACGCTCCTTCCTTCCCTCACTCGTGAACAAAACCCCAAGATACTTGAACTCCTCCACTTGAGGCAGGAGCTCTCCACCAACCTGAAGACTTTAATTTACCCATTTTAAACTAGCTAGGTCAGCTAGCTTTAGTTTGACCTGCATTCTGTTACTTCAATTATCTCTGATAACGCAGTAACTACCACGAGGGGAAAATCTGTCCAATGATTGTAAACATTCACTGGGTCCATCAGACTGAAGAAATGTTTGCAGTAATGTGACCAAAAAATGTTACGACCCATCAATTCTGAAGTTAAGACTTTTTAAGGATTGTTCCATTATGAACCACTAGGGGTCGACAAAACCTCACCTCCACACAGGATAATGGCTGCCACGAACAGGGCGAGATCGCTGTCGTCGAGCTCGAGAGCATTAAACTTCACTGCAAACTCAAACTTCGGCTCCATGATCTCGCTGAAGGGTTTGCGAAGACTACGGAGGAACTCTCTCGTCACGAAGCCCCGCCCATTTGCCACCAGCAGCCCGTCCTTATTCATGAGCGAAGGCAGCATGGCGAAGATCGCCTCGTGGACGCCGTATTTCAACAGCGTCACCTGCGAGAGCGAAGGGAAGCTAGTCAAGAGTCGGGAAAATGATTGCTCATGAAAAGAATTCTCGCATAAAGTTGTTGGATTTACGGAAAAAGCAGTTTTCATAAATCACACGGTTCCGTTACCTGGTCGTTCAAGAAAAGGTCAATGAATCCCGGGATGCTTTTGGCGAACTCCGTGAGCTCTCGTACGGTTTCCACGGTCGTGCATTGACAGCGGTAAAACACGTGCACGCCGATCTCCTTATTAGGCGGAGCTCCGTTAATCACCTGATTCCACACTAGCCCGTTTTCCGCCTGCCAGAGCGAGTCCATGTCATGAATGACAAACGGCTGAAGGACACATAAAGACAAACCGGTTCGTTTTCTCGACCATCTTTATTGACAAGCTTGCTTTACGCTCGATGTTTACCGGGCTTGCGTTGGTCTTCCCCGTCAGGATGTTGCGAGCTTTCTTCTTGGTCATGTTCAGATTCTTCAGGTAGGCGTTGTTGACCCGTTTGGCGAGAGACTTCAGATCTGAACCGCTGGCGGTCTGAGAGCTCTTTTCCCCCGCTATCAGACCCGCGACTAGCTTACGCTTCTCCGCCTCCGGCATCCGTCCGTATCGGATCGCTACGAACACAGAATCACATTGAACACCAGAGAAGTCGAGTTCGTTTTATTGTGTCTGTTGTCATTTACCGTCATGGGACATCCCGAGCATCAGGCACTTCTGAAATCGACAGAACTGGCATTTATTCCGACTTTTCTTTTGGATCTTACAGCTGCGCTCACACTTCTCATATTCCAGCTTCATTCGAATGGTCCTCCGAAAGAATCCCTGCGAGACACAGAGACACAGTCCAGCCTGGGAGAACAAACAAACTGATTTCGTGGAGTATGATGCGAGCATGACCTCTGACCTTGCAGCCCTCACAGGCATGAACGCCGTAGTGGAATCCCGACGCTCGGTCTCCGCAGATACGACACTCCATGTTTAGCCCCGCCCCCTCCTCACGGCCCTGCAGGAGCTGCTCCGACAGAGGCGACGCTTTGCAGAGATCTACACACAAAAATAGAACTGCATTTCAATGCGAGAATCAAACACGTCATGAAATTACGTGAACGCGAGTGTGCGAAACTAATCACCCCCCTAACCATCATTATTCTCACCTGTGGAGGACGCTGTTGGTTCGGGACTGGCTGTACTGCGGCTCGTGTTGCTCTGCTCTTCCCGTTCATTTGCCTCCTGACGGGTCGTTTCCCACCTAAGCTCCTCCCCTTGCAGAGGCTCCACCCTCACATCCAGCTCCAGGTTAAGCTCCGCCCCCGCCCCAAGCTC
The DNA here is from genome assembly GCA_037194245.1 of Opsariichthys bidens. NCBI lineage: Eukaryota > Metazoa > Chordata > Actinopteri > Cypriniformes > Xenocyprididae > Opsariichthys > Opsariichthys bidens. The sequence continues at coordinate 957,787 of CM074291.1, read as the reverse complement.
ACAAAGCACATCCTCAAGTCGCTCGTAATCTGGCCCCTCCCCCTGGCTGATGGAGGGGGAGGAGTCTTCGTTCGCCATACAGACTCCGCCCACTGCCCCTGGATCTTTGGGTAATCTGCTCCTCACGGCCACAACGGCCGAGTCTCTTCCATCCATCTCCAGAAATTCAAACACGCTCATGAGCCGCCGCAGTCATTACAGCATCTGTGAGACATTAATTAATTAATTAATTCCTGCGATATTTCTCACACATAATGCTAATGTTTGTTTAGCACCGTTTTCATTTAAATGTTCAAAGAAATTTGAGGTCACGTGTTTATATTTTAGTAGCACAGCCTGGCAAAACCACATAAAATCATAAAGACATTTTCTAAACGAAAGCCACTTGGGATTGGGAAATAAAATAAGAGCTTCAGTACAACCACAAAGACATAAATATAGCATGATTCGCTGGTGTCATTCTAGAAAGCATCTGATTGGACAGAAAAGTCATATATAGTCCATATATGGCCCTGTGAACATGATGATGTCATCAATATCGTTGGTCAGTTTTCCCAGAATTACACTAACGCATAGATTAGCTCAATTGTAATAAGAGACTATTTAATAAAAGTTAATGTAAAAATGACATGTATAATTCATACCACATTACTATAAATGAGTAACATTAACATCATACCCAAACTTCATGTGTCTCGTACTGTAAGTTATTCTTTAGTTTCAAAAAGTCCGATCTTAAAAGCTCCTCGAGTGTGTGTGTGTGTATTCGAGGAACAGTTGAAATAACACAACCGTGATTTGACAGCTGTATCGTGTTCAGAAGACACCAGAAACCTGCGGTACGCCCACCCCCGACTGACTGACGCACTGCATTCTGGGAACTAACACACACCAGCTGCAGAGACATGAAATGTCTGCGACTGAACCAAAGCAAAGCCCAAATGTTCACAGACGGTCTTTAGACCTTTGACACACACACACACACACACACACACACACACACACACACACACACACTGATTGTAAACCTTTGTGAGTTTCTCAGTATTAGTTTCAGCAGAAACTGCCAATGAAAGCGTCAGAATGAAGAGCAGAGGTCAGTCAGGCCTGTCAGTGGAGCGGCTGCAGGCTCAACCATATGCCTCTCACTGGAGCTTCACACATTTCACCACTCAAACTCTAAAGTCAATGAAGGTTTTTCATTTCAGCCTTTGGTTTGGAGCCCTGCAAGCACGTATTTCAACGTCCAAAAGAAAATATTATTTAAATCACATGCTAGCTTTGATGTAGCGCTGTGATTGGTGTGCGTGTGAATTACGTTCACACAGTAATCGGTCGGTTTAAATCAGGCTAATCGTTGAGAACACTTTCCCACATTGTGCACAAAACAAGCTAAACCAAACTAAAAAGTTAGTCTACAGTCATAATTTGCTAAAAAAAGAAGAAGTAATAAACTAATATAATTAATAGTTAATAACCACAAGTTTTCTTTTAGTGTTAGTCTATAGTCATTTTAATCTGCTTACATTTACATTTACATTTAGTCATTTAGCAGACGCTTTTATCCAAAGCGACTTACAAGTGAGGAAAACAAACAAGCGATTCTTCATGAATTGGCAAATAGCACAGGAAGTGTTTAACAAAAACAAACAAACAAACAAACAAAACTTAAAATAAAATGGTAAAATTAATTAAATAAAATAAAGGTGACAAGATTTAAAGCCCGTTAACGATAACTATTACGATGAAGATAGTTCCTAAAATCATTGTGACAGAATAACAGAGGAATGATATCGTTGCCATCAGTTTCGCTAATATAGTTATCGTTATAGTTATCGTCCGCTGGTGTGGACGCTAATATAGTTATCGTTATAGTTAACGTCCACTGGTGTGGATGCTAATATAGTTATCGTCCGCTGGCGTGGACGCTAATATAGTTATCGTTATAGTTAACGTCCGCTGGTGTGGACGCTAATATAGTTATCGTTATAGTTATCGTCCACTGGTGTGGATGCTAATATAGTTATCGTTATAGTTAACGTCCACTGGTGTGGATGCTAATATAGTTATCGTCCGCTGGCGTGGACGCTAATATAGTTATCGTTATAGTTAACGTCCGCTGGTGTGGACGCTAATATAGTTATTGTCCGCTGGTGTGGACGCTAATATAGTTATCGTTATAGTTACCGTCCGCTGGTGTGGATGCTAATATAGTTATCGTCCGCTGGTGTGGACGCTAATATAGTTATCGTTATAGTTACCGTCCGCTGGTGTGGATGCTAATATAGTTATCGTTATAGTTATCGTCCGCTGGTGTGGACGCTAATATAGTTATCGTTATAGTTAACGTCCGCTGGTGTGGACGCTAATATAGTTATCGTTATAGTTAACGTCCGCTGGTGTGGATGCTAATATAGTTATCGTTACAGTTAACGTCCGCTGGTGTGGACGCTAATATAGTTATCGTTACAGTTATCGTCCGCTGGTGTGGACGCTAATATAGTTATCGTTACAGTTTCGTCCGCTGGTGTGGACGCTAATATAGTTATCGTTATAGTTATCGTCTGCTGGTGTGGATGCTAATATAGTTATCGTTATAGTTATCGTCCACTGGTGTGGACGCTAATATAGTTATCGTTATAGTTATCGTCCGCTGGTGTGGATGCTAATATAGTTATCGTTATAGTTATCGTACGCTGGTGTGGACGATATTTTAGTTATCGTTATAGTTATCGTCCGCTGGTGTGGATGCTAATATAGTTATCGTTATAGTTATCGTACGCTGGTGTGGACGCTAATATAGTTATCGTTATAGTTATCGTCCGCTGGTGTGGACGCTAATATAGTTATCGTTATAGTTAACGTCCGCTAATATAGTTATCGTTATAGTTAACGTCCGCTAATATAGTTATCGTTATAGTTATCGTCCGCTGGTGTGGACGCTAATATAGTTATCGTTATAGTTATCATACGCTGGTGTGGATGCTAATATAGTTATCGTTATAGTTATCGTCCGCTGGTGTGGACGCTAATATAGTTATCGTTATAGTTAACGTCCGCTAATATAGTTATCGTTATAGTTAACGTCCGCTAATATAGTTATCGTTATAGTTATCGTCCGCTGGTGTGGACGCTAATATAGTTATCGTTATAGTTAACGTCCGCTAATATAGTTATCGTTATAGTTAACGTCCGCTAATATAGTTATCGTTATAGTTATCGTCCGCTGGTGTGGACGCTAATATAGTTATCGTCCGCTGGTGTGGATGCTAATATAGTTATCGTTATAGTTATCGTCCGCTAATATAGTTATCGTTATAGTTATCGTCCGCTGGTGTGGACGCTAATATAGTTATCGTTATAGTTAACGTCCGCTAATATAGTTATCGTTATAGTTATCGTCCGCTGGTGTGGACGCTAAAATCTGTAGCTCTTATAGTTATCCGCAAAACTGAAAATAGTGAAAAAAATGAGATAAAATGAATTAAAATAATATTACAATTACATAATATCCACAAGACATATTTAGGGTTAATCTACAGTCCTTGTAATCTAGATAAATAAACAAGAGCACAAATAGTCCCATTACCACAACTCTCTCCTCACACAACATCTCACTCTCCCCGGAGCTTCAGCTGGAGCTTCACGACGGGTCAGTGTCCGGATCAATGAGTGCTTTCAAACACATGGACGGAGACTCCATTTAATCTGCTGCAGAATTCACACAGGGGGTCAAAGGTCACCGTGAGGTGCGTGACATGTTAATGCACTACACGCACTATTCCTGCAGTATACTCTAATAACTTTGTTGTGCAAGACACTTTTTACCGTACCTGTAGTGTGCAGTGCACTAGTACTGCATTCCGAAAGCTCAAATGACCTTTTGAACCCAAAAAAGCCCAAACCACAAATCTCAGGTCAGATTATCGGACTGGGAGCAGGTGCTTGGAGAGGTTAGTCTCCGTGGCAACAGCAGTGCTGATGTCACTTCCTCATTGACCCTGATGATGGTCCTCTCCATCTCTAAGCCAATTAGCACTCATCAGTATTCATTAGCGGCTCATTAGATGCGGCAACCGGTTTATCATCTGGTTTACCAATGGCCTCTGCGTATATTTTAGGGGTTTTGACATGCAGACCGTACGAAATCAATTGGGAATAAAGAGAATTTTTGACTCATTTTCCCCAGGAGAACTTCAAAATGTCCTTCAATGAAGAGCTAAAAGATTTACAAACATATTTTACAGAAATGATGCATTGCGCATGACTGTAAAACAAAAACTTACAGTCAAATAAAAGTTCATATCATATAAATACATTATATTTTAAATATACTATAAGATAATAAAACGTATCTAAATATTAGTAGTTTGAGACTCGATTACGTCATTCTCTTCCGCAGATCTTTATTTCCATGGTAACAGCGACTTCTCTGATTGGTGGATTTCTCTTCAGGATTCTATCCGGAGTCCTTAAAGGCCCTGATTTTTTTTCATTTCCAAACTTTTCCTGGAAAGTTAGCTTCGGAAAGCGGTTTCAAACTCAAACTAACCCTGATTTTGTTATAAAAAAATTTGTTCTTTCATTTTTGAGATCGCCGTTTCCATGGTAATAAAAATCACGGCAGAAACTTTCAACGCTATGAATTTTTTTTTAAAAATCGCACTTCTACCAAATATCACCACCGCTCACGGTGCGTCTGTCTGGAAACATTTATACGTTATCACTTACAATCACTTTCTCTATAACGACAGCGATTTTAGCGTTCAGAACTCGCCTGATTTACAAAAGCCCGCCTAGAACTGTCTGTCTGGCATTCTAATTGGACGTTGGACGTCAATGTTAAGCACGTTAAGCCCTCGGTATACTTTTTTCATTTACGGTAGTGAAGCAGTTGTCGTTGTACGGGAAACGCATCCCAGATCTGAAGTGATTGGTCAACGGACACCTACGACAATACAGTGTTATTTTTGTTAACTTTCGGCCACATCAGCAGAGCTTCGCTTTCGCAAACTTTTCCGTTTCACCATCTCAAATGCTTTTATACAGCCAAAAGGAACATGAGACAGGAGAGAGAGAGAGAGAGAGAGAGACAGCCTGGGAAAATCACAAGCGTTGACATTTACACAGACCACAGCAAGGAAGGAAGGAACCCTAGACATTGTTGCCTGAAATTAAAATACAAAGGAAAGAAGAGAAGGAGATGCTTGTCATGTGTTCAACACTAAACCACAAAAACACTGAGTGAGCTGAGTGAGATGAATCTGGATTGACACACTTCATTACATCTCTGAGAGATAATGCGAGAGGTTCGCGAGACACCACCCAGATACGTACGTCTGCAAGATGTCTGTCAAAGATCACTTCATCTGGAAAGCATCTGCCATTTACAAACACCTTGTTTTGTAAACATTGTAAATCATAAACGTCTTAAAGACATCTTCTAAACATCTATTCGACATCTGGAAAGAAACATCCCATTCCAGATGAGCAAACACTCTTAAAAATGTATCTTCCAGATGTAAACACACATCAACTAGATGTCTCCGAGATCCAGAAAGCACACATACATCTCCAAGATGTCTGTTAAAGATCTCTTCATCTGGAAAGTATCTGCCATTTACAAACACCCGATAAACATCTTTAAGATGTCAGTTTTACATACATTCTAAATCATAAACATCTTAAAAACATCCATTCAACATCTTGTTTTGTAAACATTGTAAATCATAAACATCTAAAAGACATCTTCTAAACATCTATTCGACATCTGGAAGGAAACATCCCATTCCAGAAGAGCAAACACTCTTAAAAATACGTCTTCCAGCCGTAAACACACATCAAATGGACGTCTCCGAGATCCAGAAAGCACACATACATCTCCAAGATGTCTGTTAAAGAGCTCTTCATCTGGAAAGTATCTGCCATTTACAAACACCTGATAAACGTCTTTAAGATGTCAGTTTTACATACATTGTAAATCATAAACATCTTAAAGACATCTTCTAAACATCTATTCGACATCTGGAAGGAAACATCCCATTCCAGAAGAGCAAACACTCTTAAAAATACGTCTTCCAGCCGTAAACACACATCAAATGGACGTCTCTGAGATCCAGAAAGCACACATACATCTCCAAGATGTCTGTTAAAGAGCTCTTCATCTGGAAAGTATCTACCATTTACAAACACCTGATAAACGTCTTTAAGATGTCAGTTTTACATACATTCTAAATCATAAACATCTTAAAGACATCTTCTAAACATCTATTCGACATCTGGAAGGAAACATCCCATTCCAGAAGAGCAAACACTCTTAAAAATACATCTTCCAGACGTAAACACACATCAAGTAGACGTCTCCGAGATCAAGATAGCACACATACATCTCCAAGATGTCTGTTAAAGATCTCTTCATCTAGAAAGCATCTGCTTTTTACAAACACCTGATAAACGTCTTAAGATGTCAGTTTTACATACATTCTAAATCATAAACATCTTAAAAACATCCATTCAACATCTTGTTTTGTAAACATTCTAAATCATAAACATCTTAAAGACATCTTCTAAACATCTATTCGACATCTGGAAGGAAACATCCCATTCCAGATGAGCAAACGCTCTTAAAAACACGTCTTCCAGACGTAAACACACATCAAATGGACGTCTCCGAGCTGTACGTGTGCTATCCGGGTAACGAGCCGATAATGATTTGTTAATATTAAGTGGCAGGTCATGACTCCTTGGGGTTAGTGAACTGGTACCACCACAAACATCTCAAAGTTCACATCAACATATTTTTTTTCCGGGTGTGAGAGTGGGCGACTTTGGCCTTGACGGCTTCTTCATGTTTGTATGTTTACATGAAGCTGAACCTGTGATGAATGAAGCCCCTTCAAAATGATTTCCAGTGATTTCACAGCCTGTTACTGGAGTCCAGTGAGTGTTTGTGTAAAGTTAGTAAGTACACACTGTCTGCCAGTGTGTCGCAAGAGGACAGACCGTCCCCAAATCACCCCTAAACAACTTTCACCTACAAACAAGCTGCATCTATCTATCGATCGATCTATCTGTAGTTCTATCTATCTATCTGTAGTTCTATCGATCTATAGTTCTATCTATCTATCTGTAGTTCTATCGATCTATAGTTCTATCTATCTATATGTAGTTCTATTTACCTATCTATCTATATGTAGTTCTATCTATCTATCTGTAGTTCTATCTATCTGTCTGTCTGTAGTTCTATCTACCTATATGTAGTTCTATCTATCTATCTGTAGTTCTATCTATCTGTAGTTCTATCTATCTGTCTATATGCAGTTCTATCTATCTATCTATCTGTAGTTCTATCAATATATCTATCTATCTGTAGTTCTATTTATCTATATGTAGTTCTATCTATCTATCTATCTATCTATCTATCTATCTATCTATCTATCTATCTACCTATCTATCTGTAGTTCTATCTATCTATCTATATGCAGTTCTATCTATCTATCTAACTATAGTTCTATCAATATATCTATCTATCTGTAGTTCTATTTATCTATATGTAGTTCTATCTATCTATCTATCTATCTATCTATCTATCTATCTATCTATCTGTAGTTCTATCTATCTATATGTTGTTCTATCTATCTATCTATCTATCTATCTATCTATCTATCTATCAGGTCTTTGTTATTCGCGCGATCTGTCAACACAAAACTCTCTTTGAAACTTTATATGCGCATTAACTTCATGGTCTCAGTAAATAATCCATCAGAGTCTCATATGACTCAAGTCCACATGACAAAACTAAAAGGAAAACAAACTTACGAGACTTTTTACCGCGTCAGAACGATCCCCGAAAGTTTATTCCTTCCGTTCGCGTTGTTTTTTTTCCCTCCCTGACGGATCAGCGAGAATACGAGGAACGCTCCATGTTTACCGGGACGCGCTTCATCATACGGGAGTCCCGACGGCGCGAGCGCTCGATCCGGATCACACGCGTCACGGCCCCGCTCCTGGATGACGTCACCGAGGCTCATTTACTTTAACCCTGTAAGAACCTCATGTGTGCTTATGTATGTATCATTCACATATGCTGCATTGTGAAAAAATGTCCTTTTAATATTTGTCATCAAATCTGCAGCACAAACAATATGCATTTAAATTCGACTTTTTGCCCCCACTTCCGGCCACCGCCAGCAGATAGCGCTGTTCGCCGCATAAACAGACAAAAACCGAACTAAATTCTGTTCAAAGTTGAGAGGATACTACATAAACACATAAATCCTTTGATTTAGCATCTACTTAAGCGCTCAAAACGCGTTATTCTTTCACATAAGACGGTTTCTCATTCGTGTAACGTGTAACATTTGACGTTCAAGAGCTTCTTCTGTAATTTGTCGAGTAGGATTATAACGTATAAAACACTCTGAAGACGCACACATTTTTTTTGTAATCATTTATTCTCTTTCAAGACAGCGAGCAAGAGATAGAGAGCAGTTCTACACAGGCGCAGCATCTTCTGCTGACACAGGAAACAGGAAAACCACAAGCTTCACTAAAAACAACACAAAACAAAAAAACAACCTGAGTCTATCTGACAAGAATCACAATAAAAAGCATAAGCAATCACGATACAGGTCTGATTCACATTAGCTACGTCGGGTCATTTCAGTCAGGTTTACTGTTATTTTGTCAGGTTTATTCAGCATCCGTCGGCTCGGTGTTTTCGTTGTTGCAGCAGTCCATCTTCTCGCCGTCGTTGATGAGTTCACAGTCAAGGCTGTTCTGTGGAGGTCTCGATTCGGCCTCACTGACGGAGGGGTCGCGGACAGGAGGGGCGAGAAGGTTACTGGAGGATGCTCTCCTTTCTTTAAGACAGGACACAACAATAGAAATCAACACACGTTCTTGTGGCATTCAGAATGCTTAAACACTCACAAACCTCCAGGGCCGATGGGGTGCAGCAGACGGTTCATCTGAACGTTCCAGTGTTTAACGCTCGTGCTGGCCTGACGCAGTTTACGTTGGGCGGCCTGTGGAAGACACGTGTTCTTCAGTGTGGATCCAGCCAACGAAAATATGGGTAGCACTTTATTTTGAACAAATATTCTAGTGATATTAATGGAAGAATGTTCATAACTTTGAGAACGTTCTCTGTTAGCTGGGGAGGAACACAACACAAGCACAGCGTTGAGCTCACCGCAATGTCCTGGTCCACTCGGCGTCGACTGGCCCGCACTTTGTCCAGTTGCCGCTGGGCCTCGTCCAGAGCCTGGGACTTCCTCTCCATCTCCTGCTCAAGCTCCTGCTTTTCGCGCTGGGTCTGCAGGAGCTGTTCCTCCTGCTCCTCCTGCAGACCCAGCAGAGACTTCACCTTCTCCTCCTCCTCAGCCAGCAGCCTGGAAACACCAGTGGCACTATAAAGCTAAATGCTAACGCTAAACCAAACACCAGATATAAACTAAACACAGAAACATGTTAAACTAAAGACAGAGGTAAACATAAACATGAGAAACATCTGCTAGCAGAAATTAACACCGGAAATATCACTGCTAACACAGCTAAACACTGGAAATATCACCGCTACCGCTAACACAGCTAAACACTGAAAATATCACTGCTAACACAGCTAAACACTGAAAATATCACCGCTAACACAGCTAAACACTGAAAATATCACCGCTAACACAGCTAAACACTGAAAATATCACCGCTAACACAGCTAAACACTGAAAATATCACTGCTAACACAGCTAAACACTGAAAATACCGCTGCTAACACAGCTAATCACTGAAAATATCACTGCTAACACAGCTAAACACTGAAAATATCACCGCTAACACAGCTAAACACTGAAAATATCACCGCTAACACAGCTAAACACTGAAAATATCACCGCTAACACAGCTAAACACTGAAATTATCACTGCTAACACAGCTGAACACTGAAAATACCACTGCTAACACAGCTAATCACTGAAAATACCACTGCTAACACAGTTAAACACCAGAAATATCACTGCTAACACAGCTAAACACTAAAATATCACTGCTAACACAGCTAAACACTGAAAATACCGCTGCTAACACAGCTAATCACTGAAAATATCACTGCTAACACAGCTAAACACTGAAAATACCACTGCTAACACAGCTAATCACTGAAAATATCACTGCTAACACAGCTAAACACTGAAAATATCACTGCTAACACAGCTAAACACTGAAAATATCACTGCTAACACAGTTAAACACTGAAAATACCACTGCTAACACAGCTAAACACTGAAATTATCACTGCTAACACAGCTGAACACTGAAAATACCACTGCTAACACAGCTAATCACTGAAAATACCACTGCTAACACAGTTAAACACCAGAAATATCACTGCTAACACAGCTAAACACCAGAAATATCACTGCTAACACAGCTAATCACTGAAACTATCACTGCTAACACAGCTAATCACTGAAAATACCGCTGCTGACACAGTTAAACACTGAAAATACCGCTGCTAACACAGCTAAACACTGAAAATATCACCGCTAACACAGCTAAACACTGAAAATATCACCGCTAACACAGCTAAACACTGAAAATATCACTGCTAACACAGCTAAACACTGAAAATATCACCGCTAACACAGCTAAACACTGAAAATATCACCGCTAACACAGCTAAACACTGAAAATATCACCGCTAACACAGCTAAACACTGAAAATATCACCGCTAACACAGCTAAACACTGAAAATATCACCGCTAACACAGCTAAACACTGAAAATATCACTGCTAACACAGCTAAACACTGAAAATACCGCTGCTAACACAGCTAATCACTGAAAATATCACTGCTAACACAGCTAAACACTGAAAATATCACCGCTAACACAGCTAAACACTGAAAATATCACCGCTAACACAGCTAAACACTGAAAATATCACCGCTAACACAGCTAAACACTGAAAATATCACTGCTAACACAGCTAAACACTGAAAATACCGCTGCTAACACAGCTAATCACTGAAAATATCACTGCTAACACAGCTAAACACTGAAAATATCACTGCTAACACAGCTAAACACTAAAATATCACTGCTAACACAGCTAAACACTGAAAATACCGCTGCTAACACAGCTAATCACTGAAAATATCACTGCTAACACAGCTAAACACTGAAAATACCACTGCTAACACAGCTAATCACTGAAAATATCACTGCTAACACAGCTAAACACTGAAAATATCACTGCTAACACAGCTAAACACTGAAAATATCACTGCTAACACAGTTAAACACTGAAAATACCACTGCTAACACAGCTAAACACTGAAAATATCACTGCTAACACAGCTAAACACTGAAAATATCACCGCTAACACAGCTAAACACTGAAAATATCACCGCTAACACAGCTAAACACTGAAAATATCACCGCTAACACAGCTAAACACTGAAAATATCACTGCTAACACAGCTAAACACTGAAAATACCGCTGCTAACACAGCTAATCACTGAAAATATCACTGCTAACACAGCTAAACACTGAAAATATCACTGCTAACACAGCTAAACACTAAAATATCACTGCTAACACAGCTAAACACTGAAAATACCGCTGCTAACACAGCTAATCACTGAAAATATCACTGCTAACACAGCTAAACACTGAAAATACCACTGCTAACACAGCTAATCACTGAAAATATCACTGCTAACACAGCTAAACACTGAAAATATCACTGCTAACACAGCTAAACACTGAAAATATCACTGCTAACACAGTTAAACACTGAAAATACCACTGCTAACACAGCTAAACACTGAAATTATCACTGCTAACACAGCTGAACACTGAAAATACCACTGCTAACACAGCTAATCACTGAAAATACCACTGCTAACACAGTTAAACACCAGAAATATCACTGCTAACACAGCTAAACACCAGAAATATCACTGCTAACACAGCTAATCACTGAAACTATCACTGCTAACACAGCTAATCACTGAAAATACCGCTGCTGACACAGTTAAACACCAGATATATCACTGCTAGCACAGCTAAACACCAGAAATATCACTGCTAACACAGCTAATCACTGAAATTATCACTGCTAACACAGCTAAACACTGAAAATACCGCTGCTAACACAGCTAATCACTGAAATTATCACTGCTAACACAGCTAAACACTGAAAATACCGCTGCTAACACAGCTAATCACTGAAATTATCGCTGCTAACACAGCTAAACACTGAAAATACCGCTGCTAACACAGCTGAACACTGAAAATTTCACTGCTAACACAGCTAATCACTGAAATTATCACTGCTAACACAGCTAAACACCAAAGACATCACTGCTAGCACACCTAAACACCGAAAATATCAATGTTAACACAGCTAAACTCAGAAACATCACTGCAAACACATATGAATGCTAGAAATAGATCTGATTAAGTAATGTGTATAGCTAAAACTAAACATCAGTGCTAATAAACATCAGTGCTAAAAAAAGATGACAGCTCTTTCAGCAAAATGTGTAAAACAACTGAAAACTGGCGCAAAAACTCAACGTCAGACCTCGTTAAACTGTGTTAAGTTACACAGGCGTTAAGAGGAGAAATTAAACACCGCAGCTGTAAAGCGTTAGCGTAACTTTTGTTTTATTTTTATTGATCGAGTGTAACATAACGGCTAAAGTGTAAGTCATGGAGTGTAAGTTCATTTGCATCAATAGTTATGATATAAACGTGTGTGTATATTTATAGTAGAATATGAATATATATAGAATATATAAATAGCAGAAGTCTAGATATGTACGTTATCTACATCTCATTTACATAAATATATAAATATCTGAAATGACTGTGTGTGTGTGTGTGTGTGTGTGTGTGTGTGTGTATTGATGTGTTTCGGTGTGTGAGGGCAGCGCTTCCTCTGAGAGTTACTCACAACCTTTCTGTCTCTCTCTCTCTCTCTCTCTGTATGTCTCTCTTGTTAGACGTGTGTGTCATGATGAGTATGTGTGTGTGTTGTGATGACTGAGTGTGTGTGTGCACCTGGTCTGTGTGTATCTGTACGTCTCTTCCTCCTGTCGCGCTCTGATCTGTTGCTCTAGAGCTTCCTGCAGTCTGTGATGAAGATCTTCCAGCTCTCTGATTCTCCTCTGCTGATGTTCAGCCTCCAGATCGCGAACCGCCACCTCTGCTCGAAGATTCGCACGCGCCTGCCACACACACACACACACACACACTGTCGCTTGACTGTTTGTTCAGAACTTCCTGTTCATGCCCGTAGCTCTTCAAGAGTTGTATTTTATACTTTTGATGCAGTTTTTTTCCACTTTAAAAATGCAGTTTGTTTAGTTGTAAAAGCTACTGTCTCTTTAAGACACATATAATGACCTTTTCTGGTATAGTTCATGCTGTCCTTTATCATGTGAGTGTTGATTCTTGAATGTGGACGGGTCGTATGTTAATGAGCCCCTAGCTGGATGTCAATCACAATAAAAAATAAAATAAATGTAAATTATTCATTTACATTCAAATAAAATCTAATTTTTAACTGGTTTAGATTTATATCGCACTCTTTTAATTTTTCATTTGAATTCATTTTAAATTAAGTAATTTATTTCTACTGATTTTTTATTGATATTAAAAATATATTTAAAAAAAATTGATTTTAATTTAGAATTTTTAACTTGTCTAGGTATTAAATCTTAATTATTTGAGTCAATTATTTTTTATTAATATTGAGATTAAATACTTTTTAAATTATAAATTAGATTTCACATGAAATATTTGAACTTGTCTAGATATATCACACTCTTATTTCAAATGAAATCAAATGACATTTAAAAAAAAAAATATATATATATAAAATATTTAATATTTTGTTTGCATATTTTTACTAGAAAACAAAAAAATATTTAGATATTTTAAATTGTCAAGATATATCATTCTTGTACATTTTTTAAATAATTGATTTTTTGATACATTTTTATTAATATTTAAGAAAAAGATTTTATTTCAATACAATAACACATTCTTAATTTCCTTTATTTAAATATTTTTTTTAATTGATTTTTTAAATTAATATTAATATAATTTTATGTATTAATTTATAAATCACAAATCTTTTCTTTGAAAACATCAGCAGAAATGTGTGAAGACTGTGACGGGGTGTTTTGCACCTCCTGCGCCTCGAGCAGCTGCTTCTGCAGGGTTTTCTGCAGCTCCTCATGCTGACTGCGTCTCCTCTGCTCCTCCTGCTGCAGCGAGGCTCGCGTCTGTCTCTGCGCCTCCTTCAGCAGCTCCAGCTCGGCCAGCTGCTCCTTGCGCTCCCCCTGCAGCTCCTGCAGCCGCCGCGTCTCCTCCGCCCGCAGCACGCGCCTCCGCTCCCGCTCCTCCCGCAGCTCCCGCCGCCGCACCTTCAGCTCCTCGTGCAGCGAAGTCCTGCCGTCCGCGGACAGACGGAGCGCGGTCTGGATCGCTGACAGAGACGGGATCAGGGGAAGCAGGAGACTTTATACATGTCTGAAAAACTGAAGTGAAATGAGAGCGAGTCAGACCTGTGATCCACTCCTGTCTCTGTCTGGAGTCCGGCGCGCTGATCTCGAAGGTCTTGTTGAGCGTCTTCACGCAGAACATGCATCTCTTCCCGTCCCTGTCCGTCAGCACCTGTCAATCACAGTCGAGACGGCGCGTCAGACACGGAAACGCCTGGACGGATACTCGCGGCGAACACAGCGCCGTACCTCCACGCAGCAGTTTCGGTCCATCTCGATGACGCCCTTGCAGTCCTTCCCGTCCTCGCTGGCGTAGTAGGAGAGTGAGCCGGGCTTCAGGCAGAACCAGCGCTCCGTCCAGTTCCTGCGCAGGTGACCCTTCTTCCACAGGTATCCCTGAAACACATGCGCACGCGTCACACGGGCGGCGGTTCGATGTCGGACTGAGGAAATGACATAGCGCACCTCTTTCAGCACATTCCCCACCATCTCTCGATACACCTTCTCCACGGCCATTGAGAGGCTCTCGCCATCGGCTCCTCGACTCACGGCCGCCGCGTTCACCAGCTCCAGGAAGCTCCAGACGCTCAGGCCGTCCTTCTGAACAGCGTCCCGCGACAGCAGCTCCTCCAGCTCCACGCAGCTCAGCTCCACCGTCATCATGCTGCTGATCTTCCTCAGCAGATACTCCGCCTGATCGGGGATTCACTCACATCATCAACCGGGATAATAAATTGGTCCAAGGCGGTCTACCAGGTCTACCAACGAAGTAGATCACCTTGGACCAGCTAATATTTAGTGGTGAAGAGCTTCCATTGAGGGTTGAGTCGCGTGTCAGCTCACCTCCTCTGGCACGAGAGCGAGAGGGTATCTGTCGTCCGCCAGGAAGTTGAAGAGACACCAGAGCCGCAGAGAGTCCTGATTGGTCAGAACCCGGAGCGTGTCGGGACGGTAGTTCTTCTTGGAACACAGAGTCCAGCACAGCTCATCGACTTCTTCTTTAATGAACGTCCCCTCCGTCACCTGACCACACAGCAAACGCAACGTCATCTCGATCATTTCTCAGAGAAGTCGATGAGTTTCACTACAAATAAAGATCCTTTACTGGGGTCAATGGATCCATGAAGAACCTTGGAAAAGGAGTTTTAAAATTGTTCCTTGCGGAACCAAAAATGGCTCTTCGCTGTGAAAAACCCCTTTGGGAATCTTTGTTTTTAAGAGTGTAGCTATGTTTATATCAAAAGTTGTGAATTTAAGTTGGAATTAAACGTTTGCGAATAAAGCAGCGTTTCCATCCCACGTGTTCAAGAGAACAAAATTGTCGCTTCCTAAGAAACTTAGAGCAAAATATCAGTAATAAGAATGTCAGTTATGTCATCATAAATGAGTTTCAGACGAAACACGATAAACGCTGTCATGTTCTCTTGCGTTCGGATGCTGGTGTTCGGGATCGTGTACGACGCTTCTGGAGGGAATTAAACCAAATCATTCTAATGGCAGACTTTGACTTGGGCGTTTCAGAACCACCAAACCAACATTTGAGATGCTGCGATATGATTGGTCCGCTGGTTAGACCACTTATCCAATCACAGCCTCTGCTGAGGTCAAGTCACATGAGGTTTTGTAGGATTTAATCAGTAAATGCACATGTCTTCTTATCAGATAAAACAATTATTCGGCAGTTTGATTGACAGGCGATCTGACCAATCATAACCCCGAATCCGCCATTTTATCCGTCAAAGCAGTCAGGCGAGTTAGTAGATTAACGCATTTCATATTAAATATGAAACGGTTTCATACGTTGTCAGTGTCCTCTTTGCTCCACGATTTTTCACGGCGTGAGAACATGATGTGTGGCGTGAGAGCTGCATAGCAACAGTAACTAAAGGGGGTGGGGCTTTGGAAGTGTCAATTGAGCGCATATATTTTTTTAGGGCTGGGAAAATACATTGATTCTCGATTAGTGAATTGAATCGTGACTCAATTCAATTTGTTCTCTGCCTGCTTACACCCCACTTCAACCTAAAATAATCATTCGTAAAGTTCAAAAAGGTCAAATAGGGTGTTCGCAGAGGGCTGGGATTACATTAATCTCGCCTCATGAAAGCTTTCTGAGCCGAGGTGCAAGTGTATTTCCCTCTTACACGACTCAAACGCACGAGCACTCTCCAGCACTCTTCTTCATGAGCATTTGAGTGTGTGGTTAAAACAAGCCTAGAGCGCCTTCTGCCGTTAAAACTAGGCTCAGAATTGAGTCGAGAGAGAATCACGAATCATTCGGGACACATCACAATTGATCCAGAATCATTCTACTGCTGATATTTCATGCAATATCCCAATAATGCGCATAAAAATAGGTGGATGGAAACATCGATAATGGAGACTTTTGCCTCCTCCAGAGTTTCAGAAGATGTCTCCGATTTGACTCATGCATTTCTGATCAGATGATCAGAGACTGACCTAATTTTAGGACACATATCCGAGACAAAGTTGGTCCTGCTGTGAATCGGAACGGAGAGTCTCGTGAGCATGAGCGCGTGTTTGTGCTGCGGTACCTTGTCCAGTATGAACTGGTTCAGGTAGGGCATGTACCCTTGACTGGATACGGGACCGTCATCATCATCGCTGAAGTGTCTCTCGAGGGCGGCCGGATCGTGAGGGATCCTCAAAACACTGTGAAGGTTATGAGACAAAACCTGTGCACACACACACACACACACACACACACACACACGGTGTGACTGCAGCTTTTGTTTGATAACGATCTAAAGCCACAAAGTGTGAGAGAGATTAACTAGAACAGCAGTTTCACAAACTCACATAACTAAACGGGGACTTACCCCGTTACTTACACTTCTGTTGCATTGTAGAAAGAAATTGAACGACATAAAGGAGAACATTAATCACAGCACAAACTTATACACTGAAGAAACTTCATGTGCACACTCGAAAACACAACATTTACACATAATACAGAAAGATGTTGTTACACACGGTTGAATTATTTACCTTATCAATCACTTTTACTTTCACTTCAGAACTGAACCATCACTTTTAACTTGGTGGACGTCCATAAAGTGACACTTCTGGAGATACTACAGTAAGGTAAACCCGCAACAGACACACACACATTCAAACACCTGTCTCTCTCTCTCTCACACACACACAGTCAAACACCTGTCTCTCGCTCTCACACACATCTGTCTCACCTTGAGCTGCGATTTAGACACTTTGCCGCTGTCTTCGGTGTCCAGGGACGTGAAGGCGTACCAGATACTCTTCAGCAGAGCAGCTCTCAGCGCCATGTCTCACACCTGATGATTTTACTTTCTTATTTCTCCTCTCCTTCATTCTTTCTGCAAGTCTGTCCACATCCTGCCGCCGTTTGTTGAACTCTGGCGCCTCCTGTCTGCAGACCTGAGATCAGCACAGTGCCGGTCCTGCTTCATGCAGTATGTATAACTAGGGCTGTGCAATTACTGTTCAGATTATTTGAGTAAATATGCTTATTTAACACTATCACTCTTTGACTTTGGAAACAATACACACATTTATTCAATGTTTGTTACAAAAAATTACTAGTTTTAGTAATAATGGTAGGTGGGTGCCCTAAATTTCAACTTGTGAAAATGATTTTGAAATCATTATAGGCATCCATTGTTGTTTTTAAAAATACATTTTTATTAAAAACTTTTTATTTTCCATTTCTATTTTTAAATCACAAAAGTTCATGTTAAAAAAAGTGTCCCGCATTTTCATGCCCGAGACTGATTTTAACACACTTCTGCATTTTTGATCAGGAAATATTCCTGTGTCCATCCTGCTCTCTTTCAGAGTAGATAGATCCACCCTTTTGAGTTAAATATGTTTCCAAAGTCTCAAAATAGTGTGTAACTTTGAGGAAAGTCACTACCGAATGCCTTTTTTCTGCAAACTTTTTTTTTGATGTTATTCCATGAAATTTAGTTTTTGAGCTGGACTCAAAAGTGTCTAAAATTGTCACTACCGAAAATTTACCACATTTCGGTCATGACTGTTTTGGTAGTGACAAAAGGGAAAACATTCTCGTTTATGTGGGGGAAATAAAGTTTTAGTACCGTTATGTGAATCATTCGAATTTTAGTATGTTTTATAATGCAAATCATTAGTGATAAATATATATATATATATATCTTGTCCTACCATATGATGACTCAACTGGAAGCGATTTCATTCCTGATATTTTTATCCTTCCTTTAACAGCTTATTACTTGATCGACCTGCAAGAAAAAAGATATTTTTACACAAAACAGGGGTAAAAAAAAATCGAAACAACCATATTTCTTTCTGAGATTATATTAAATGAATTAAATATGCTGAATAATGATGTCACATGACAG
>CM074291.1:896392-931392 GCA_037194245.1 Opsariichthys bidens | reverse complement strand
AGCAGCAGAAGCCGTTTTCTGAGCGTCTATCATTGAGACCGGGGAAGAGGATGATGCTTCCTCACCTCAGGAAACGCACGCTAATCCATCAGTCTTAGATAAACTTCCTTGGGCTTGGCTTTCATTTATGAACGAACGCCATCAATAGCAACTCGACACTCAACATGGACGCGTCCCTCCAGGACTCTCATTGCCGTTTGGGCAGGAGCAGTAGGTATTGTGCACCCTCTGGTGGTTACAGAGGGAATGACGTCCACTCAGATCCGCTAGGTCGCTCGCTGCCGCTGTTCTTATACCCGACCCACGTGGAGCAGCGAGTCTATGACGGCTCATACTGCGGCGGCGCGTCACTGCTGTCGTACCTGCCACCGTTCCATGGCAGCTTTGGCGTCTATGAGTGTCCGTTCGAGCCCGCCTTCATCCAGAAGCGCAACGAGCGGGAACGCCAGAGAGTGAAGTGCGTGAACCAGGGATACGCCAAACTACGCGACCACCTGCCTAACGGAACCACGGACAAGCGGCTGAGCAAAGTGGAGACGCTGCGGGCGGCCATCCGCTACATCAAGTACCTGCAGGAATTGGTGGAGAACGCGGGCAGCGGCGAGGAGAACGGAGGAGCGTCGCCTCTTTCCATTTCCGAATCATCTTCTGAGGAGTCTGTTGGGAGTTAAAGTCGTTCAGAAAACGTCGACTTTTATCATGCACCGCCAAAACATCACTCTGATTCTGAGTGGCTGAAATATTAGCATGCATTTCGATTAAGCAAAACCACAATAACAGACATCAAAGAAACGTCATTAAGCACAGAAGTTTAATTAAAAGGTGCAACATGTCAGATTCTTGGATTGAAATCTCCAAAAACCACTAGAACAATGTTATATATTTGGTTGATTTGTGTACGTACATTATCCCAGATGTTTCCAAGAATGTTTAAATCCAGAGAAATAAGCAATTTTAACTAGGACAAGAACCGTGTCCGTGCGTCACTTATAAGATGCTTTAACATATATGTTTTATTAGACAAGGGAACAACTGTTTGGATACATTTGCTTTACCCAACATACGTTTGACCAGACAACGCAGAAGTGGCGACTGTGACATAATAAAAGTCCCGCTGCTCTCGAGCCACGTGTTGCGCTCGTCTCTCATTAGTACTCGCTCCAGTTCAGCTCCACAACACTCGCTCCTGCTCTGCTTCACACTACAGTATGGAATCTCATCCATGATTTCTGCTCGAGTCCCGTCAGATTCTTTTCCACCGGATGTGAGGTGTGGACAATAACTGCCATAATTCCCCATTGGAATCTTCAAGCTACGCCTTTGTTTCGAATAATTGACCTCTAGTGATGAAAAGTGACATATAGTGCCTATAGTTTGGCCTTCATAAACTAATGAAACCTTTTTTTAAAGAGTGGTGTTTTGGTGGTTGCTCGTGTGACGTCTCCTATTGACAGTGTGGTTTTTCAGACTGGGATACGAGGGCATGGGGTCACAACGCCCAAAAAAGCCTTGAAATCAACGCCCTGTTTTTGCCCTTGAACGCTGTGTGATCATGTAAACTGGGATTTTAAACTGTTCTTAAATTCAAATAAACCTTAAATTATACTTGGAATGGGACTTTTTTCACTTAAACATACAAAGTGATCTCCGGGTTTGAAACGTGTTTTGTTGTTGAGGTGTTGAACATGCTGTGTGACACTGTAATCTTATAAACCTTTTTTTAAATTATTATTATTAATATTATATATGAATTTTGATATATCTATATTTTATGTTTTAGTATATATATAAATAAATCAAAATATATTTATTATTATTAAAAATCATAAACCATCTATAAATAATGTAATAATAATAATGAAATATGACATTGACAGTTTATATGAGATTCACTCTCTTGCACTGTTAAGAGTCATTGGGACAATCAGAAAAAAAATCCAAATTTCACAGTTATTTATCTGTGAGGTGATTGGTTTGCCAGCTCAGTGATGTCACAAAGCCCAAACAGAATAAACCAATGGGAACATTCCAAAGTTATGACCGAGTTAATGTCCTGCCTCTTTATCTATGTCTCTGTGACCATAACTATGTCATGCTCTGTTGTCTCCTAACACACACACACACACACACACACTTACACTGAGGGACACGCATTGTCTATATTTATTTTATTTAAGTCAGACAGCTGCAGCACTAACCAAACAAGAGCAGAGAGAGATAGTGAGAGAAATAGATAGACAGACAGATAGAGAGCGGACACGTTCATTTTTGACTCCTGAGAGCAGCCACGCGAAGATACTGAACTATTGAGCCGAGTACCTGATCTCCGGAATTCCTGCGCCTCCTGCTCTGGTTCTGATCGGATCATGGAGGGTGGCGGTGAAGCAGCCATGAGCACCTTCATCATGGATGAAGAGACGCTCAAGAGGAAGCAGAGAGAGAAACTCAAGAAGCTCCAGGCCACAGGTGGAAACCCGCGGCCCGCGCGATCCCTCCTCTTCCTCACGCTGAAGAACCCCTTCCGCAAGGCCTGCATCAACATCGTAGAGTGGAAGTATCCTTTAACAAATCAGAAAATGTTTTTAATTACAATAATGTTACAATAGTCACTAAACATGTCAGTCAATCAGGCAGAATTGAATGTGTTGTTAATGTAAAAGTATCATTCCTCCAGTCTTCAGCGTCACATGATCCTTCAGAAATCATTCTGATTTGATGATTTCAAACATTTGTGATTATCGATGCTGAAAACAGCCACGTCATTCTTATTCTCAGGAATCTTTGACGAATAGAAAGAATAGAATATTTTGTCACTTTTGACGAAATAAATGTCTTTGCTGAATAAAAGAATGAAATAAATGGATAAATTACCCCCCACTTTTTGATGGTACCGTTTCCACAAAACTATCAAGCAGCAAAAAATTGTATAAATACAAAATTATATATAAAACACATCAAATCAATTATAAAAATGTAATTATAATGAATATGGAAATGAATAAAACAAAAAATAAAATCGACTTCATCTCAGGTGATTCTCTTTTTGGCAAATTTGCGATATACTAAACTAACATCTAAATTTACTTCGCGTTTTGTCTCAGTGCCGTATCGGAGTAAACAAGTATTCATTACTAGAGGTGGCAAATGTGGCGTCAACAAAAAGTGTTGAAACACAGCAAGCAACTATGAGATGACAGACAGTTAATGAGCTCATTCAGTCTTGAGCGTGGGTAAATGTCAGTGTTTCAGCGCAGCGCTCCGATATTCTGAGACAACAGCTGTTCTGTCCTCCAGCTCACTAAATACAGACACGCTAAGCTCAGAGAATGCTAGCACACACAACAACACACTGAGACGGCAGACCATTATAGTACCACACTCACAATCACATTGTGCGTTACTGTACGGATATTCTTCTCATTTTAAGATTTCTGTACCAAACCGTGAATGACGCCGGTTTGTTTTCCTGAACGTGTGTCTCAGACCATTTGAAATCATCATCCTCCTCACCATCTTTGCAAACTGCGTCGCTCTGGCCGTTTTCATGCCAATGCCTGAGGAAGATACGAACAACACCAACAGCAACCTAGTGAGTCTCTCTCACATGCTAGACTCGAAAGAGAAAATTATCCCATGATTTACTCAACCTCAAGCCATCTTCGTTCAGTGAAACACAATTGGAGATATATTTAGTAATATCCTGGCTCAAGTTTTATAATGGTTGTGAATGGTGGGCCACATTTTAAAACAAACAAAAATCATAAAAGTAATCCATATGGCTCCAGGGGTTTCATAAAGGCCTTCTGAAGTGAAGCGATGGGTTTTTGTAAGAAAAATATCCATATTTAAAACCAATTTTATTTCAAAACCATATAAACTCCTCTTCAATATCTGTAGACTCCACCTAAAAACACCTATAGACTCCGCCCTCATACACTCCTCACCATATAGACCCCTCCCCAATATCTGTAGACTCCACCTAAAAACACCTATTGACTCCGCCCTCATACACTCTCTCACCGTATAAACTCCTCTTCAATATCTGTAGACTCCACCTAAAACACCTATAGACTCCGCCCTCATACACTCCTCACCATATAAACTCCTCCTCAATATCTGTAGACTCCACCTAAAAACACCTATAGACTCCGCCCTCATACACTCCTCACCATATAAACTCCTCTTCAATATCTGTAGACTCCACCTAAAAACACCTATAGACTCCGCCCTCATACACTCCTCACCATATAGACCCCTCCCCAATATCTGTAGACTCCGCCCTCATACACTCTCTCACCGTATAAACTCCTCTTCAATATCTGTAGACTCCACCTAAAACACCTATAGACTCCGCCCTCATGCACTCCTCACCATATAAACTCCTCCTCAATATCTGTAGACTCCACCTAAAAACACCTATAGACTCCGCCCTCATACACACCTCACCATATAGACCCCTCCCCAATATCTGTAGACTCCACCTAAAAACCTATAGACTCCACCCTCATACACACCTCACCATATAGACCCCTCCCCAATATCTGTAGACTCCACCTAAAAACACCTATAGACTCCGCCCTCATACACACCTCACCATATAGACCCCTCCCCAATATCTGTAGACTCCACCTAAAAACACCTATAGACTCCGCCCTCATACACACCTCACCATATAGACCCCTCCCCAATATCTGTAGACTCCACCTAAAAACACCTATAGACTCCGCCCTCATTCACACCTCACCATATAGACCCCTCCCCAATATCTGTAGACTCTGCCTTAAGACACCCAGGACAACCTCTTGAATGCACCCTCACACAGCCTCAACATTTACACCCCAATACTATTTAAAAACCTTAACTTAAAAAAAGAGGAATTTAAATGTTTCCGTATGTTTATATAGTATTCTGTTCTTATAAAATATTGCGCTATATCCTAAATGAACATGCGACAAGTTAAAATCTATATTATGGTAGAATGGCTGACACCCAACGCCTGATATTCATCTCACTAAACCCTCATAAGCGTGCATGACCTTGACTCAGGTGACTGAAAGAAGCAGGTGCTTTGATTTGACCGCATGCCGATGGGACGCCTGCATGTGTAGACACTTTAAAATTAGCCACAAACTCAAACTATATGCTCTCACACACTCGCGCTCTCATCACTGCAGTGTTATCTGAAAGGTTTTGTGGTTTGTATTACGATATGTCAGATCGTTTGTCTTGTAATCAGGTCAACATCAAAGCATTTGGATGGTAATAAACTAGAATCAATACATTATCTAAAACAAATTAAATGAATACATTATCTATCTGTCTGTCCAAATGTTAATAGAAACAAATAGTGTCTGCTTCACGCTAAAAGTAGGTATCATGTTGGTTATAAAATTCAAAGTGTCTGTGTCAGGGTCATTTTCAAAATGTCTCGACTGAAATCGGAGAAATGCATTTCTTCACCATGTTCACCACGTTGGCACGTTCCAACCAAACTCAATGTGTGTAAGTTGCCAGAACGTAAAAAGACATGTCAAAACAGATACTCAAAGTCAAAACAAAAGTGTTCTGAAGTATAAAATTCACCATTGTCACCAAACACCTTGAGTCAGTGGGTTGTACTGAAGTGTGCTGACAGCTCCATTCATCTCATTGTTGTGTGCGTTCACAGGAGAGTCTCGAGTACATTTTTCTCATCATATTCACTATGGAGTGCTTCCTGAAGATTGTGGCGTATGGATTACTCTTTCACGCTGATGCTTATTTACGGAACTGCTGGAATATATTAGATTTTGTCATTGTGACAATGGGGTAAGACACAAACACACCACTCCCTGAATATCTCCAGAAACACCCTACACAAGTACCTTCTGTGTGCCGTCTCCCAGGTTGTTCACTGTCGTGGTGGACTTCATCAATAACATCAGCGGCGTCGAGGCGCCAGTGGAACAGAAAGGCGGGTTTGACATGAAAGCCCTCCGAGCATTCAGAGTCCTGCGGCCCCTGCGGCTCGTCTCTGGGGTCCCGAGTATGTGACAACACCTTCTTCTGCTCACCTGTCTTATTTATTGAGTTGGCTGGTTAAAGTGTAATGTCTCCTCAAGGCCTGCAGGTGGTGATGAGCTCCATTCTCAAGTCCATGCTGCCCCTGTTCCACATCTCTCTGCTTGTCTTCTTCATGGTCACCATCTATGCCATCATAGGCCTGGAGCTTTTCAAATGCAAAATGCATAAGACATGTTTCCATGCCGGCACAGGTAAGAAATGATGCAAGATAGTTGAAGTGAACTTAAATAGAACCAAAATTGAAACTTGCCATCTTGCAAGTACTACATCAATAGATGCAAATAGTTCCATGATCTGTTATGTCGCAGATATTATCGCCACGGGGGATGACCATTGGGCGGCTCCGTGCGCTCAGGCCGGTAACGGCAGGCGCTGCACTCTAAATGGAACCGAGTGCCGCGGCGGTTGGCCTGGGCCGAATGACGGCATAACCCACTTTGACAATCTGGGTTTCTCCATGCTCACTGTATACCAGTGCATCACCACTCAGGGCTGGACAGATGTTCTCTACTGGGTTAGTGACTAATAGAGCAGTGGTTCCCGTCCATGGTCATGCAGTACCTCTGCACATTTCATATATCTCCCCAACCAAACACACTTGATCCAATTTATCAGCATCTCAGTAGAGACTCCAAGACCTGAAATTGGTGTCAGATAAAGGAGATCTGTCTTGTGTCCTGTTGGGGTACTCCAGGACCAGGGTCTGTCTTGTGTCCTGTTGGGGTACTCCAGGACAAGGGTCTGTCTTGTGTCCTGTTGGGGTACTCCAGGACCAGGGTTGGGAACCACTGACAAAGGACTATGATAGGGATCCGACCGCTAACTCTTGATTTCCCCTAGGTGAATGATGCGATTGGAATGGAGTGGCCCTGGCTGTATTTCGTAACTCTGATTCTTTTGGGCTCATTCTTTATATTGAATCTGGTTCTGGGGGTTCTGTGCGGGTAAGTCCAAAACATATGTTGTCTTTTACTTAGTATTACTCTGCAAGTTATTGTCCACATTATAAAGTAATAGTAAATAATGAGTAATAATTCAAAATGCTTCAATAACATTCTTTTCTGAGAGATTTTGCTGCACACCATCTCATACTAGTCTGCCTCTAATGTGGTCAGAGAGTTCACGAAGGAGCGAGAAAAGAGTTCTCGAAGTGGAGAGTATCAGAAACTGCGGGAACGTCAGCAGTTCGATGAGGATCTGAAGGGATACATGGAATGGATCACGCAGGCAGAGGTCATGGACAATGACCAGGAGGGGCAAGGTGCTCAAACACACAAACACAGTCACAGATTACAGCCATTGCCAACCAAGGCTCATAGGGTTTGAAATCTGGTTAAATGTGGCACAATTGGGCTCCACAGGTCTGCTCCCACTTCAGAAGGACGGATCTGAAACGGAAACTCTCTATGAGCTGGAGGGACTGAACAAACTCATGTTTTATGTGTGAGTTGAGTGATCAACTGCTGGGAACAGCAGATTCCCAGATTATCAGATTTCTAAAACACAAATGCTTTGAATTTCTCCGTGCATGTGTTTTACAGTCGACATGCTCGTCGATGGAACCGTTTTTTTTAGGAGGAAGTGTCGCGTGTGGGTGAAGTCCAGGTTGTTCTACTGGCTGGTGATTCTGTTGGTGTTCTTCAACACTCTGGCAATCGCAACCGAGCACCATGATCAGCCCGAGTCTCTCACCAACTTCCAAGGTTCTATTCTGCTCTCAGTAGCGTCATTACTCAGCTATATCCTAAAACAAGCCAAACTTCTGTCATCATTTATTCACTCTCAAGTCTGTGGAAAGCAAAATTGTTATGGTTATAAATTGTTATGGTCACAATTCCTCTTCTCTTAATGAAAAAAGTCTTACATTCTGCTAACAGACCATAAACCACGAATGAACTAATTTCAACCAACTAGAAACCAGCCAAAAGTCGGATTTTCCATAATGGGATTTATTTATATTGCTTTTCCTTATTTGCAGACAATGCCAACAAGGTGCTGTTGTCTCTATTTGCGGTGGAGATGTTTCTAAAAATGTATGCAATGGGGCTGCCGTCTTACTTCATATCCCTCTTTAACCGTTTCGACTGCTTTGTGGTGTCTGTGGGGATCCTGGAGCTTATTCTTGTTCATATGGACGTAATGTCTGTCATGGGGATCTCCGTACTGCGCTGTATTCGGCTGCTGCGTCTCCTCAAAGTAACTCGGTATGTGATTCTCGACACCACCGTGAAGACCAGAAGAGCCAAGCATCTATATGTACATAAGAATTAATCGGAACTGTGCATGATTTTCAGGCACTGGACGTCGCTCAGTAATCTTGTGGCATCGCTCTTGAACTCTGTGCGTTCCATCGCCTCTCTGCTGCTGCTCCTCTTCCTCTTCATCGTCATCTTCGCTCTGCTCGGCATGCAGGTCTTCGGGGGGAAGTTTAATTTTCCAGATGAGTGCGTGAGACGAAGCAACTTTGACAATTTTCCTCAGGCTCTGATCACGGTTTTTCAGGTGAATTTATCATTCGTAGAAGCAGCGAGATGTTTGGATCCACAATGCCTCTCCAGTGTCTTGTATTCTCTCTGTTTTAGATCCTGACAGGTGAAGGCTGGAACTACGTCATGTACGATGGCATTATGGCTCACGGGGGTCCTGCCATGCCTGGAATCCTGGTCAGCATTTACTTCATTATCCTGTTCATCTGTGGAAATTGTATCCTTCGTGCAGCACAAATGTGTGAGTTGTAGAAATTACATTTGAAATGGATGAGGACCTTCCTGATCATTGAACTCCAGACATCCTCTTGAATGTCTTCCTGGCAATTGCGGTGGATAACCTGGCTGAGGCCGAGAGCCTGACCTCTGCCCAGAAAGAGAAGGCAGAGGAGAAGAAACGAAAAAGGCTTCTTAGGTGAGTGGCAAAGGTCAAATAGCATAAAAAAGAGACTTTTACAGAAATGTCTGATGTGTAATTTGTTCTTGGTGTAGAGAAAACTTACCTGATAAGGGCGAGGAGGAGAAGGCCTTGCTGGCAAAGAAACTAGCTGAGCAGAGAGCCAAGATTGATGGAATTCCCACCACAGCCAAGGTCAAAACCATCAGTAACTGACCGAGTGACATCATTATATTACTGTGAAATGGTGTTAGAAGTGGATTTTGCATTTGGACAATTCACATTAACTGACAATCACATTGAAGCCAACGTGCCAGTTTTGGCCAAGAAGATTGATTTTATGGGCTAACCCTAACCCTTCTTTATATTAATCTGCAGCTCAAAGTGGATGAATTTGAATCAAATGTGAACGAGATTAAAGATCCATTTCCTCCAGCTGATTTCCCGGGTAAAACATGAAGGATAATTTAGCTTAGTTTATCAGTTCATATATGTCTTACCGCTAGATCAGTCTGATGTGTTGATTGACCTGTTGCTCAGGTGACGATGAAGAGGAGGAGCCAGAGATTCCCCTAAGCCCTCGTCCTCGTCCAATGGCAGACCTGCAACTGAAAGAGACAGAGGTGCCAATGCCAGAGGCCAGTGCCTTCTTCATCTTCGGCCCGCAGAACAAGTAATAACCTTTTCCGTAACCCTTATACAAAGCTAATATTTGGAGCTTCTTTGAATATCTGCGTTTCTCTGCTCAGGTTCCGTAAACTTTGCCATCGCATCATCAATGCCACGACCTTCACCAACATCATCCTCCTCTTCATCCTGCTCAGCAGTATCTCATTGGCTGCCGAGGACCCTATCGACCCAATGTCCTTCAGGAACCAGGTACATAATCTCCAGACACACCAATGTCTATTTGCACCAACCATTGTCTTCAAAAGCCGCCTTTCTTCCGATGTTGCAGGTCCTGGCCTATGCTGATTATGTCTTCACCTCAGTTTTTACAGCAGAGATTGTTCTGAAGGTGAGACAAGAGTTCGATGAGTGTTCCAAGAAGCTGTTTTGTTATATTTGGATTCTGTGAATGGCTTAGTGCTGCTTCTTCATCCACTGCAGATGACCACATACGGTGCCTTCTTACACAAGGGGTCTTTCTGTCGTAATTCCTTCAACATCCTGGACCTGATTGTCGTTGGCGTCTCCCTGCTGTCCATGGGAATGGAGTGAGATTTCAAAGCAATATGACCTTGTGCTAACACAAAAATAGACCAGAGTTAGATACAAACAGCCATTTTTGGAGCTGAACATCTGTGAATAAAACAAAATAATGTTTATTTTACAACATTCTTTTACAGTCCTCATGTCTCTTTGCAGATCAAGTGCCATCTCGGTGGTAAAGATCCTCAGGGTCCTGAGAGTGTTGAGACCTTTAAGAGCCATTAATCGAGCCAAAGGTCTCAAAGTGAGTCGTCTAGTTTTGAGATTACAACATGACAATTGTTCCCTTGTTCCTCCATCTAACTGTCTTTCCTCTCTTTTAGCATGTAGTCCAGTGTGTGTTTGTGGCCATCAAGACCATCGGCAACATCGTTTTAGTCACGATGCTCTTGGACTTCATGTTCGCCTGCATTGGCGTCCAGCTTTTCAAGGTCAGAGAATTCAAAACATCCATGTGTCTCATTTTACAGGCTGGTAAAGGAAAGAATTTAATACGTTTTTACTTCTTCTGTTAATCTGGCAGGGGAAATTTTTTTCCTGCACCGACCCGCTCAAAATGACGGCGGAAGAATGCCGGTATGGTTGAACTTTCATTTCATTTCTCCTTCACGCCGAGATCGTAGACTCTCTAAATCTACATAACTCTTCTCTCTTTCGGTGATGCTCTCAGGGGAACGTTTATTCAACACCAGGAACATGCTCTTCATGACATGGTGCTCCATCAACGTATGTGGATGAACAGTGACTTAAATTTCGACAACATTTTGAACGGCATGCTGGCTCTCTTCACGGTTTCCACATTCGAAGGCTGGCCAGAGTAGGTATTTAATGAACAACTTCCTTACATGTTTGTAGTCTTTATTGTAATTGTTAAAATTCCCAAGGACCAGAATTCTCTCCTAAACCTAATAGGGCAGACAAAACTATAATTCTACCAGCCCTCAAATTTTCAAGTCTCTCCGACTTACCAAGGTCACCAAGGCTTTCCCCAATCAACCTGATGGGGGCGCTACAGTGAGAGGAATGGGATATTTTTAGCAAACTTAGCACACATATGTAAGAGCTCATTCTGTGGTTGCATGAAAAAGGCCACAGCGTCTGGCCACTTGGTGGCGGTGTAATGTGGATTTTTTTTAAAAAATGGCTATAACTACAGAACCCTAGGTCTGATTGACTTGAACATTGGTATGCGGTGTCTTTGTCCAAGGTGCCAAGATTGCCTTTGAGGACATTTGCGTATCTCGGAAAACGCGGCCGGCTGTGACCGATGAATTTTTACATGCTTATTAAATAATGCATGTGCTTAAGGGCCTAAAAGCTTTTGAACCCCATGATGCTTTCAGCTATATTTCTATTTGTCTTCATTTAGCATTTGATATAAAACCCATTCTCCCAATTGTATCTTTACACACAGCTTGTTGTACAAAGCCATCGACTCGAATCTGGAAAACGTCGGCCCTATTTACAACAACCACATTGAGATTTCCATCTTCTTCATTGTCTACCTCATCCTCATCGCCTTCTTCATGATGAACATCTTTGTGGGCTTCGTTATTGTCACCTTCCAGGAACAGGGAGAGCAGGAGTACAAAAACTGCGAGCTGGACAAAAACCAGGTACTGGACTGTTTAACATCTAACCATCTCTCATGATTCCAGATTATAACGCGCCTTTACATGCACGTCGCCAGCGTCAGTGTGTCCAGTATGCCCTGAAGGCCCGACCTTTGAGATGCTACATCCCTAAGAACCCATATCAGTATCAGGTCTGGTACATAGTCACGTCTTGTTACTTCGAGTACCTGATGTTTCTCCTCATCATGCTCAACACCATGTGTCTGGGGATGCAGGTGAGAACGCAACAACAGAGTAACAATTGCGGAAATGAGGACGGCAAACATTGGAATAAATAATTAGAATATCAAATGAACTTCTTTATCCTTCAGCATTGTAACCAGTCAGATCACATCACCCATCTTTCGGACATGCTGAATGTCATCTTCACGGTACTGTTCACAGTGGAAATGATACTCAAACTCGGCGCATTCAAAGCAAAGGTGAGTCCTGCGTTTAGACTCTGCTCCAGGAAAAACCACTAACTCTTGCTTCTTAAATCATCAAGTGCCAATATTTGCCAATATATATCTTGTCATTTAAAAACACAATGCAATGCAATGCAATGCAAAGATGATTGAGAGATGAACAAATAAACGTTAGGCCTGGGTCATATTCGGGGGGTAGTCGTCGCCTAGTGGTGAGGGAGTCGGGCTTGTAATCAGAAGGTTGCTGGTTCGATTCCCACGCCGGCAGGAATTTAAAGTGGGGATTGTGAATCAACAACACTCTCTTCACCTTTGATACCATGACTAAAGTGCCCTTGAGCAAGACACCTGACCCCTAATTGCTCCCCTTGAAAGTCGCTTTGGATAAAAGCGTCTGCTAAATGATGAAAAATGAAAATATTTGAGACTCGCAATTGACCATGATTTTTCTAAAAAGATGATGCCTGGATAATCAAGTAAGCCTCAGTATGTGTTCATCTTGAAATATTACTAAGAATATCAAAAAGTACATTTACTTTGTAGACATCAGTAAAGATTTTCACATTTGTACAATCACACTAAAAGGCCTTAACTATCATTCAGATGACTGTGTGCGACAGGTTCCTCAGCACATGTGATCGTGTAGAAATGTTCATATCTAGGGTTGAAGTGTTTCTCTCTGATAGGGTTACTTCGGGGACCCCTGGAACGTCTTTGATTTCATAATCGTGGTGGGCAGTATTGTTGACGTCATGCTGAGTGAAATTGACGTAAGTTTTTTTGGGGGGGCGTACAGTCAACGCGTTGACTTATGTAATGCACAAATGCTTGGTTTCACCTGTATGGTTCTCATTGAGTGCTGATGATGGACAGCTGTCACTCATCTTTACTGCTCATCTCTCTCTTTCTCCAGGCGGCTCTCGCTGCTCAAGGCGGATTGTACTGTCTCACTGGATGTTCTGTAAATATTATTATTGTTATTTCACATCCAAAGATCACTGACTCTATGATTGAACATGTCAATATAATCCAACACTTTAGAAATGAAACGGACTCATTTAAAGTCTACTTACCGCCATATATTTTCTCTTCCCAGGAAGTGAATCCAATGCAAGCTATAGCGGTAAGTGAGGATTCAGTGTGTTCTTACTGAACGCATCTGAGCCGGTGTGAACCGTAGCATTTTTGCTTGTTCCTCAGGACTCTGAGAACATGAGTGTGTCCATCACACTTTTCCGACTTTTCCGTGTCATGCGGCTGGTAAAACTGCTCAACCGCTTCGAGGGGATTCGGAACCTGCTGTGGACCTTCATCAAATCATTCCAGGTCTGATGGTTTCCTGTCATTCGTTCTGATGTTGTGATGGATGTGTTTAACTGGTGTCTGTGCGTTTTCAGGCTTTGCCATATGTGGCTCTCCTCATCGTTATGCTCTTCTTTATCTACGCCGTCATCGGCATGCAGGTAAAACACACGATACACTGCCAATTAATTATTTCAGATTGATCTTAATGATCTGACCAGTGCTGTATATTCAATGTTATTCTATTGATAACGTGGACTTGATCAGGTGTTTGGCAAAATCGCATTACTAGACGGCACCGTGATCAACCGTAACAACAACTTCCAGACGTTTCCTCAAGCCGTTCTAGTGCTATTCAGGTAGGAGACGTGAACGCCTCGCTGTATGTGTGTGTCTGAGCAAACGTGTAAAGACACATACCTGTCCACAGGTGTGCCACGGGCGAAGGGTGGCAGGAGATCATGTTGGGCTGTTTGTACGGTCAGCGCTGTGACCCCAAGTCAGAATACTTACCCGGAGAGGAGTACACGTGCGGTTCTGGATTCGCTGTCCTGTACTTCATGAGTTTTTACATGCTCTGTGCTTTTCTAGTGAGTATCCGCTCTCCCGCAAACTCACGCATCCATAGACGCACACGTTCACTCACGCTGAATGCGTTCTGTTGCAGATCATTAACCTCTTTGTGGCCGTCATCATGGACAACTTTGACTATCTGACCCGTGATTGGTCGATACTGGGGCCACACCATTTAGACGAGTTTAAGAAGATCTGGGCTGAATACGACCCTGAGGCAACGTGAGCGAAAAACATGCTAAAGTCACCATGAAATCAAAATGGACAATTCTTAGTGATTATTGTACATGATTTATCAGTGTTGATTTCATGTGCTTCGTAATCTTTAACTCTTTCCCCTCCAGCGTTTAAATAAAGTTTTCAGGGGCTCCAGAATATGTGCATGTGTTTTGATCTGGAGATCGTCCTACCGTATAACAGTGAAAACACGGAAAGCCAGAAAAGTCCATCAATGGCAGGGAAGCGTCGTCTCATCGATGACGAAAAATTTCGCCAATGGCGGGAAAACTTTCCCTCCCTCTTGGAGTGAGGGCGGGGCAACCTGTCACTCACATGAGATCCACCAATAGCAAACCACAACCATCCAATCCATTCCCCACAGACACAATCAAGCCCCGCCTACATTTGTTTTTGTTCCTGAGCAAGTTCCACTCCATATACGTCACAATAGGGAACTTATGTTTAATGCAGACTTTAATATCGACGTGAAACTGCATTCACAACAAATTTTACTTCTGTAATCAGATGCTTTCCAACAGGATATTCAATGATAAAAAAATTGTAGGGTGGGTCTTTATTTTATCCATCAGGAATTGATTAGGTGACGAGAAGCATCTCTTTATGAGGTGGTGGCAAAATGGCGGCACTTTTTTCCCTTGCAATTATGTGCACAAACTAAACGTTGCCAGAAGTTAAAGTGGCCGATTTTGATTTCAGGTTGATGTTGAATGACACACATCTGATTATTTTTGTGTTATTCTGGCAGAGGCCGCATTAAACACCTGGACGTCGTGACGCTGCTGAGGAGAATCCAGCCACCGCTTGGCTTCGGAAAGTTCTGTCCCCATCGTGTTGCCTGCAAAGTGAGACATAAACACATTCATACACTGCTGGCCCAAGCATTTTTACATGTTTAACCGTGTAACCATTCGTTCTCTGCATTACTGCGTTTGTGTACAGAGACTGATCTCCATGAACATGCCTCTGAACAGCGACGGAACGGTAACGTTCAATGCCACGCTGTTCGCTCTGGTCAGAACGGCACTGAAAATTAAAACAGAAGGTTTGAGGCGTCGTTTTTTTAATTCACTGTAAAAATAATGTATTCTTCAGTTTCATTTATTGTAAATACTATTTTTACAGAAACCCTGAACCGCAAGTTGGTGGGAAATAAGAAAAGAAAACTTATCTGGTTATTTCGACATAAGTCGTTATTTCGAGTTACCGTATCATTAATGTTGAAGTAACGACTTAATATCTCGAAATTACGAGTTATGTCGAAATAACAAGATATTATGTCAAAATAACGACTTCATATCCCGAAATAACAAGATATTATGGCGAAATTAGATGTCGAAATAACTTCTCAAACTAAGTTGTCTAAATAACGACTTAATACCTCAAAAATAACGAATTATGTG
This sequence comes from Opsariichthys bidens, assembly GCA_037194245.1. Taxonomy (NCBI): domain Eukaryota; kingdom Metazoa; phylum Chordata; class Actinopteri; order Cypriniformes; family Xenocyprididae; genus Opsariichthys; species Opsariichthys bidens. Next base: position 915,678 of record CM074291.1, on the reverse strand, counting down.
GAAATAACGACTTCATATCCCGAAATAACGAGTTATGTCGAAATAACGACTTCTGAAAAATAAGTTGTCAAAATAACGACTTAATATCTCAAAAATAACGAATTATGTCGAAATAATGACTTCATATCCCGAAATAACGAGTTATGTCGAAATAACGACTTCTCAAAATGAGTTGTCAAAATAACGACTTAATACCTCAAAAATAACGAATTATGTCGAAATAACGACTTCATATCCCGAAATAACGAGTTATGTCGAAATAACGACTTCTCAAAATAAGTTGCCAAAATAACGACTTAATATCACAAAAATAACAAATTATGTCGAAATAACGACTTTATATCCCGAAATAACGAGTTATGTTGAAATATCGACTTCTGAAAAATAAGTTGTCAAAATAACGACTTATCTCAAAACAACGAGTTATGTCGAAATAACAACTTAATATCTCAAAATAATGAGTTATTATGTCAAAATAACGAGATATGTTGACATAAGAGATAAGCTTTCTTCTTTTTTTTCCCCCACAATGCAGTTCAGGGCTTCTGTATATTTTAGTCTTTCTTACTTCAAAATTTCACATGTTAATTACAATATAAATAACAAAAAAAAAAAAAAAAAATATATATATATATATATATATATATATATATATATATATATATATATAACAAGATATTATGTTATTGTATAATAACATACAATATATTTCACTTGCCATTTTTACAAGAAATTTACTAGAAAATTTCTGAGTGAAAATTGTAACACCAAACGGTGTTGTGGAAATAATGTCAACACTCACCCATTAAAGCCTGAATTCTCTGATTGTTCGTTCATCAGGTAATTTTGAGCAGGCAAATGAAGAGCTGCGTGCAATTATTAAGAAGATCTGGAAACGCACCAGTATGAAACTGCTTGACCAGGTCATTCCGCCAATCGGAGGTCAGATCTCTCAGGAATAATCCTGAAACCGATTATACGACTGAATAATAACATAATAACTGCAATAATATTAGCATTATCAAAACTCTCCAGGTGTAAATGTTTCTTTAATCACAGACGACGAGGTGACCGTGGGGAAGTTCTACGCCACATTCCTGATCCAGGACCACTTCAGGAAGTTCATGAAGCGGCAGGAGGAATATTATGGATACCGGCCGAACAAGAAAAACAAAAACACCACAGAGATTCAGGTCACACGTCTCTTCGTCTCTGCATGTTCCTCACGACGATCAGACAGTCTCAATCTGCTCTCTCTCGTTCTCTCAGGCAGGTCTGAGGAGCATCGAGGAGGAAGCCGCTCCTGAGCTGCAGCGGGCGATTTCTGGAGACCTCCTGAATGACGAGGAGATGGACCGAGCGATGGAAGAGGCCGGAGAGGAGGGAATCTACAGGGTGGGAGAAGAACAGAACAGATCAGAGAGAAGGATTAATGCATGGACAGCCGTATCTCACCTCTCTCTTCTTCTGTTCATCAGAGAGCAGGAGGCCTGTTCGGCAACCATGTGGATCCATTCACTATGGAGAGAGGAACCCCGATGCCCACCCAGGTGACCAGCCAGCGCCCCCTACAGATCGCAGACAGTCGAGTCGACGAGAACGAGGCTTCGTACGTCAATTACCACGCCAACACCAACAACAACAACACCAACAACCACAGACCGCGGCGGAGGTGAGAGAAAAGAAACGCTAACGTAAAAATCACACCGTTAAACATGAGGATAAATGTGTATTTAGGGTCCATTTTGATTTCAGGTTGATTTTGATTTTTGAACTCAGGCAAGATGATACATTTATGGGAGATTTTGTTTCTTTGCAATTATGATGAAGATAAATGTGTATGTGAAGCTTTAAAAAAAACATGAAATGCGATTTGCATGATTTTACTGCTGTAATCAGTTGTTTTTCTACAGGATATTAAATGTAGGCTATTTTATTTATATTATGAAAAGTGTCTCTTTATGAGAGAATTGTTTGAAATGTCGGTCAAAAAGGAAAGTGATTTCAGAGGCGACGCGAGTTATTGTCTTTCTCTTAGGACGAATCATCATAAGAAGAAGTAAACAGAGTCCAAAATAATAACAGAACCAGACAGAAATTAGAGTAAAGAAACTTTGTGACAAAGACCGTTTGTCTGATGAAGCTGATCTCTTTCTTGGAGCAGATGTGGACTGCATTTCCCATCAGGCATCAGTGCATCCAGACAGCACGGTCCAGCGAGTGCAGCTGAGTTCCTCATCCAGGAGGTGAGATCAAACCTTTGGGAAAAGCCGAAGACGGAAATGATTTTCAATCACTCTTCTGCTTTTTTTCCTCAGGCTCTGGTTGTCGGAGGTTTGGAGAGTCTCGCCAGCGACTGCAACTTCGTTAACGTGACGAAGGCCGAGATGGCTGCGGCGCTGAACATGGATCTCGTCGCCCTGGAAAGGAAATCAGCACTCGTTCTCAATAAACGTAAAGGACAGGGTTTGTTCGGGAAGAGAAAGGCGGCAACGTCTCGTCCAGATTTGACACGCTGCCAGGTGTAATGTTCATCAGAGCGGTCTGGTAGAGCAAAAAGAAGATTCAACATCAGGACTCTGATATAACTGTGAGGACTGTTTTATGAGCCAGTGCTGCACAAGTGTTCAAACGCATCCAAAAGGACTGATAATGGGTTTTTCAACTCATATATTAAAAAAAATTATAAAAATATGCACATCGCTGTAGGACGGAAACCTTGTCCCTCTAAAAACTTTTCAGGAAATTGACAACAGTGACTTGAATGACTTGACAAATGTATATATATATATGCATATATATATATATATGACTATTCGTTTCACATTCAATATTTGATAGCAAATTTAAAGAACACTTATTGCACAACATTTCCCAACTAAACACCTGTGAAAAGTGACTCTTCTGAGGTGATATTATTATACTGTGAGTGAACTTGAATGTGACGATTAGCATTTCCCGACCTAAACTGGTTGAACTGAACATTGTTTTACTGAAAACGGTCAATTACCTGTTTTTGTTTAATGTATGTACTAATGAATAAATATTAAGTTATTATAACACTATCTGTGGTCGTTTCTGTGGTAAAGCGATTTCGCGCCACGAGAGGGCAAAAAAGGAAAGGCTGAGCAAACGGTTGCTTTAGGCACAATTCGCCACCTTGAGATTATAAGGGCAGTTTTGAGATATTGAGCTTCAAAGTTTTTGCATAATTCTAGTCCTTTGTAGAATATTTTTGTTTCCTAAAAAAAAAATAAGTCCCAAAATGTACACAACTTTTAAAAAAAAAATCGCATGTAAACAGTCACTGAATAAGAATATGTGAATAACTCGATTTCGACAGCAACAACAACAAAAAAACCTGTCAGAACCAATTCCAACCATACCTCAAGTAAGACTTAAAGACTAAATTAATCCTCAGTTATTAGCTCTGCGTGCGCATCCCATCCCGGGCCTCACGTGAGCGGCGCGCTTTTATTGGATTAATGGCGGTTAATCCGCGCGCGCCGTATGGAGCCGCCGTCTCGCGGTGCAGGAGGGTTAAGGGTCTGAATGCTTTGAAAGCAGACACTCCGGTGAGTAACAATTATATTATCAATTTATTTAAAAAAAAAAAAGAAAGAAAGAAAGAAAAAAAGCGATAGTTAAGTTAAAATAAACAGTGTTTGTTTTGTTTCTTGAGCTCTAAATTTGTTAGAATTCCTGTTCACTCTATTGTTGGCTGTGTGTTAGGAATAAATTAGCCAAGTCTGTTTATTCCTGTGCACCACAATAACAATAAAGCACTATGGTAAAGTGTATTGGATTGTACCAATTACTTCCATGTACATAACGCTGTACGAATACGGTATTCAGTACCATGGGTTAAACATCAAAGTTCTATGGTATTGAAACAATGATAATATTACTGTACTCAGGCTTGCAGTTTGATTGAGTTTAATTATGAACAGACAGATGAAGCGAAATTTAATAGGTCGCATAAATAAACATGTTTGTTCCGGGTTACCGGGTGTCTGTGGGGTTAAGCCAGACGCTTGAGACCGTGTGGCCCAGTCAGACGGGCGTAAGGAGTTTATAATATTACGTTCACCATATGGACTGTCTTACAGGTCTGCCGGTGTCCAGAAGATCGCAATGGAGGAGCACGCAACAGGTGGCACATGCCTGTCCCAATCAGGTAAACACCATTTCAAGTGCTGAAAAATTAATTTCTACAATCTCGAAAAGTGTTTTAACCTTGTCATTTGCAGCCAGCAGGATGACTGTAGGCGCAGAGGATGGGGCTGATGTCACGAAGGAGGTGGGGCCTGCACAGCCACGCCCTTTATCACATGACCGGGTTACACTAGTTGTGGACGGGACTCATTTTGTGGTGGATCCCGCCGTTTTCACGACTTACCCGGATACGGTGCTTGGGAGGTACTGGATAAGATGTACGGTGGCTGAGAGAGCTCAACACGCTGCGAATAAAAAAACACATGCAAAAAAAAAAAAAAAACCTTGTCATCAGTTTGACAACACATGTGCTGCAAATCCTCACAACACATGCAAACACAAAAACGGGCTGCAAATACAAAAAGCGCTGCAAATAGCACAAACCACAACGGAAATGTTTGAGGGGGACCCTAAAAAGTGACGAACCCTACTAGGACGTGCGTCCAAAACCAGTTGAACTCCCCCTTCACTCATTCACTGATCCCTATATAGTGAACGGCATTTGAGTGCACAATGTGTTCACAATCATGAAATACTATAAAAACTGCAAACAAAAATAAACAACTGTACATTATTTCATGTAGTTTCATGAGTTTATTATTTTTAATAAAGTGTTTTTCAGGTCGTCGAGCGCCTCAGGCGCCGTTACGATGACGTCACATTAGTAACAGATGATTAACGAATATTTTTAAATCATCCACTAAATGATCATCTCTTAAAGTTGAATGAGTGAACAACAATGCCACATATTAAAACACTTTTCTGTCAGTGAAACACATTACATGGAGTTCATGCCTACATAATATATTTGAATATTTTTTAGTTTGTGCTGTTGTCTAGTAGGGTCCGTCACTTTTTAGGGTCCCCCTTGAAACATTTCTGTTGTGTTTAGTGTATTTGCAGCGCGTTTTTGTATTTGCCGTGCGTATTTGTGTTTGCAGCGCGTTTTTGTATTTGCAGCGTGTTTTTGTGTCTGCAGCGTGTTTTTGTATCTGCAGCGCGTTTTTGTATCTGCAGCGCGTTTTTGTATCTGCAGCGCGTTTTTGTATCTGCAGCGCGTTTTTGTGTTTGCAGTGCGTTTTTGTGTTTGCAGCGCGTTTTTGTATCTGCAGCGCGTTTTTGTATTTGCAGTGCGTTTTTGTGTATGCAGCGCGTTTTTGTGTTTGCAGCGCGTTTTTGTGTTTGCAGTGCGTTTTTGTGTTTGCAGCGCGTTTTTGTGTTTGCAGCGCGTTTTTGTATCTGCAGTGCGTTTTTGTGTCTGCAGCGCGTTTTTGTATTTGCAGCGTGTTTTTGTATCTGCAGCGCGTTTTTGTATCTGCAGCGCGTTTTTGTATCTGCAGCGCGTTTTTGTGTTTGCAGTGCGTTTTTGTGTTTGCAGCGCGTTTTTGTATTTGCAGCGCGTTTTTGTGTTTGCAGTGCGTTTTTGTGTTTGCAGCGCGTTTTTGTATCTGCAGTGCGTTTTTGTGTATGCAGCGCGTTTTTGTATCTGCAGCGCGTTTTTGTATTTGCAGCGCGTTTTTGTGTTTGCAGTGCGTTTTTGTGTTTGCAGCGCGTTTTTGTGTTTGCAGTGCGTTTTTGTGTTTGCAGCGCGTTTTTGTATCTGCAGCGCGTTTTTGTATTTGCAGCGCGTTTTTGTATCTGCAGCGCGTTTTTGTATCTGCAGTGCGTTTTTGTGTATGCAGCGCGTTTTTGTATTTGCAGCGCGTTTTTGTATTTGCAGCGCGTTTTTGTATCTGCAGCGCGTTTTTGTGTTTGCAGTGCGTTTTTGTTTTTGCAGCGCGATTTTGTTTTTGCAGCGCGTTTTTGTATTTGCAGTGCGTTTTTGTGTATGCAGCGCGTTTTTGTTTTTGCAGCGCGATTTTGTTTTTGCAGCGTGTTTTTGTATCTGCAGCGCGTATTTGTATTTGCAGCGTGTTTTTGTATCTGCAGCGCGTTTTTGTATCTGCAGCGCGTTTTTGTGTTTGCAGTGCGTTTTTGTGTCTGCAGCGCGTTTTTGTATTTGCAGCGCGTTTTTGTATTTGCAGTGCGTTTTTGTATCTGCAGCGCGTTTTTGTATCTGCAGCGCGTTTTTGTATTTGCAGCGCGTTTTTGTATCTGCAGCGCGTTTTTGTATTTGCAGCGCGTTTTTGTGTTTGCAGTGCGTTTTTGTGTTTGCAGCGCGTTTTTGTGTTTGCAGTGCGTTTTTGTGTTTGCAGCGCGTTTTTGTATCTGCAGCGCGTTTTTGTATTTGCAGCGTGTTTTTGTATCTGCAGCGCGTTTTTGTATCTGCAGCGCGTTTTTGTATCTGCAGTGCGTTTTTGTGTATGCAGCGCGTTTTTGTATTTGCAGCGCGTTTTTGTATTTGCAGCGCGTTTTTGTATCTGCAGCGCGTTTTTGTGTTTGCAGCGCGTTTTTGTTTTTGCAGCGCGATTTTGTTTTTGCAGCGCGTTTTTGTATTTGCAGTGCGTTTTTGTGTATGCAGCGCGTTTTTGTTTTTGCAGCGCGATTTTGTTTTTGCAGCGTGTTTTTGTATCTGCAGCGCGTATTTGTATTTGCAGCGTGTTTTTGTATCTGCAGCGCGTTTTTGTATCTGCAGCGCGTTTTTGTGTTTGCAGTGCGTTTTTGTGTCTGCAGCGCGTTTTTGTATTTGCAGCGCGTTTTTGTATTTGCAGTGCGTTTTTGTATCTGCAGCGCGTTTTTGTATCTGCAGCGCGTTTTTGTATTTGCAGTGCGTTTTTGTATTTGCAGCGTGTTTTTGTATCTGCAGCGCGTTTTTGTGTTTGCAGTGCGTTTTTGTATTTGCAGCGCGTTTTTGTATTTGCAGCGCGTTTTTGTATCTGCAGTGCGTTTTTGTGTATGCAGCGCGTTTTTGTATCTGCAGCGCGTTTTTGTGTTTGCAGCGTGTTTTTGTGTTTGCAGCGCGTTTTTGTGTTTGCAGCGTGTTTTTGTATCTGCAGCGCGTTTTTGTATTTGCAGCGCGTTTTTGTATTTGCAGTGCGTTTTTGTGTATGCAGCGCGTTTTTGTATCTGCAGCGCGTTTTTGTGTTTGCAGCGTGTTTTTGTGTTTGCAGCGCGTTTTTGTGTTTGCAGTGCGTTTTTGTGTCTGCAGCGCGTTTTTGTATCTGCAGTGCGTTTTTGTATCTGCAGCGCGTTTTTGTGTTTGCAGCGCGTTTTTGTGTTTGCAGTGCGTTTTTGTATCTGCAGCGCGTTTTTGTATTTGCAGTGCGTTTTTGTGTATGCAGCGCGTTTTTGTATCTGCAGCGCGTTTTTGTGTTTGCAGCGCGTTTTTGTGTTTGCAGCGCGTTTTTGTGTTTGCAGTGCGTTTTTGTATCTGCAGCGCGTTTTTGTATTTGCAGTGCGTTTTTGTGTATGCAGCGCGTTTTTGTATCTGCAGCGCGTTTTTGTGTTTGCAGCGCGTTTTTGTGTTTGCAGCGCGTTTTTGTGTTTGCAGCGCGTTTTTGTGTCTGCAGCGCGTTTTTGTGTTTGCAGCGCGTTTTTGTGTCTGCAGCGCGTTTTTGTATTTGCAGCGTGTTTTTGTATCTGCAGTGCGTTTTTGTATTTGCAGCGTGTTTTTGTATCTGCAGCGCGTTTTTGTATCTGCAGCGCGTTTTTGTGTATGCAGCGCGTTTTTGTATTTGCAGCGTGTTTTTGTATCTGCAGCGCGTTTTTGTATCTGCAGCGCGTTTTTGTATTTGCAGCGTGTTTTTGTATCTGCAGCGCGTTTTTGTATCTGCAGCGCGTTTTTGTATCTGCAGCGCGTTTTTGTGTATGCAGCGCGTTTTTGTGTTTGCAGCGCGTTTTTGTATTTGATTGTGTTGAGAGGATTTGCAGCACATGTGTTGTCAAACTGATGATCACATTTTTTTTTTATTTGCATGTGTTTTCTTATTTGCAGCGCTTTGAGCTCTCTCGACCACCGTAAAGATGACCTAAATCATTCTTATTGTGCAAAATGCAACGCAATCTAACGGGGCGTGTTTTCGCAGAATGTTCGGTCGAGCGCGTCAACACAGTTTCACGCGACCAAACACTAAAGGTGAATATGAAATCGCAGAGGGCATCGGCGCCAACATCTTCAGAGTCATACTGGTACGTACGGTCAGATCCCCTCCAGCTCAACGCTGGTCTGATTCTGCGCGATTTTAACGTAACGTCATGTTTTTCGCTCAGGATTATTACCGCTTCGGCATGCTGCACTGTCCAGAAGGCGTGTCTTTGGCGGAGCTGCGCGAAGCGTGCGATTATCTGTGTATAAACTTCGACTACAGCACCGTCAGATGCCGAGACCTCAGTGAGTCAAAAAACGTTCGCTAATAAAAACTCGCACACGCTCAAACTAATTACCGTTTCTGTCGAATCAGGTGCTCTGCTGCACGAGCTGTCCAATGACGGCGCTCGGCGGCAGTTCGAGGTGTTCCTGGAGGAGCTGTTGGTTCCGGCGATGGTTTCGAGCGCTCAGGAGGGAGAACGAGAGTGTCACATCGTGGTCCTCACGGACGACGATACCGTCGACTGGGATCACGACCACCCTCCGCCAATGGGAGAGGAAAACTCGCAAAGTGAGCGCAGTTTTTTTTAACGCAAAAATTTGCAAATTGTTTTCTAGAAATAGCGTCAAATCAATCTAAATTGATTGATTTAGCGAACTTTTAACGAAATTCGCGTGTAAAAAAAAGTTCCATTGTCTGCCGTCAATAGTGAAGCGATGAAAAGCTGATCATGCAAAAGACACTTTCAAACAGGGCTGTGTGATTCATCATCATTTATTTCCGGATTTATTTTGGATACCAACGATTATGATTACGACATAAAAACAACGTAAACATAGTAGGGATGGTTGATTATGATTTCACCGTTTAACTTAATACACAAACAGCAACATTACACACTAACTAAACAACATCTGCAAACTTACGACACTCAAAGTTCAATGAAAAGGGAAATATTTTCTTTTACAGAATTCTCTGTGACGCTAATTTACATAAACCCCGCCCCCAAGAACACTCAACAAAGGGGGCGGGGCCATGTTGGGCTACTTTAGAGTTGTTGTCGTCGAGTGTCGTTGATGCCGTCATTTTACGCTTCACAAACAAGGAAAAAAGACGAACGTGACGACACATGCTAGTGACGAGTTGATCAACTCCACAGCAACGACATCAATTTATCCACGAACCGTTCAGAAACGTCTTCCTGAGTCTCTCCATCCGTTTGAACACTTTCCTCATTTTGTCTGCGTGAGATTCTCCAGCTTTGTTGTTGTTGAGCTGTTGAAGCTCCGCCCTCTTCTGGAGCAGCAGCTCATTTGAATTTAAAGGGACACGCACAAAAACGGCATGTTTTTGCTCACACCCAAATTTGACAAGCGATAATAAATGATCTGAGCTGAAACTTCACTGGAGACTCCAGAGACTGAGATCACATCTTGTGAAAGAGGCGTTATAGCTCCCCTCTAAATAAACTTTGAGAAAGAAAATGCATGTATAACAGTATATAAGATCCATGCAGCTCTTAAAGTGACAGCAGCCTAATAAACCTGCTGCTGTCTGCGTCGTTAATGATAATCAAACTTTGCTGTATTGATAATTATGAAATTTCACTGATATTTATAATAACTTAAATCGTGAAATAAGACTTTGCGCATAACGCCCACCAGTAATGGTGATAAATAATCGTTTAATATTGACCGAAAATAATTGCGATGGAGATATCAGCCCTTTTTGCTCCACCAACTTGAACACGAGTGAAAACTTTTAGTCCAATTGAAATTTCACCATGCAACAGTAAATGTGACCTCGCCTTAAAGGGACAGTTCACCTAAAAATTAAGATTCTGTAATCAATTCTTCAAACATCACGTCGTTCCAAACCCATTATCTTCTCATCTTCGAAAACACGACATTTGTAAAATAAACTTAACGCTAGTCCGCAGATTGAAACTACTCCAAATAATGATATTTGGCTCCTGGAATGGTGGGAACCATGCCAAAAACACCCGCAGAACACCATTTTTACCAGGGAATCCCTCTGAAATGCCATTGGGTGGGTTCTGTTGTGAAGACCTGGCGACCTTGAACTTCCATTTACCCAATTTGAGAGCTGTAGGTTTGCGGATTAATGTTTAAAAAGGAATAAAAGCCTAAATTAAACCCGCTCATCGTATAAAGCTCTCAGACTTCATCATAAATGAACAGCCTCATGGGTTCGGAACGACACAAGAGTCCGCAAACGATGCTAAACTAAGCGTTTAACATTTGCTCTCCTGTTCCTCAAGTCATCTACAGCGCCAAGCTCTACCGCTTCTTCAAGTTCATCGAGAACAGAGACGTGGCGAAGGTTCTGCTGAAGGAGCGAGGCCTGAAAAACATCCGCATCGGCATCGAGGGTAAACTCACGTACACAGATTCAAAGCTTGAGAGATACGTTAGCGTTCGAACGCACCACGAAACCTCATTCTGTGTCTCAGGATACCCCACCTGTAAGGAGAAGGTGAAGCGGCGTCCCGGCGGCAAGTCCGAGGTCATTTACAGCTACGTCCAGCGTCCGTTCATCCAGCTGTCCTGGGAAAAGGAGGAAGGGAAGAGCAGACACGTGGACTTCCAGTGCGTCCGCAGCAGGAGCGTCCCGAACCTCATCACCGCCATGGGGGCGGGGCCTACACGACCCGGGGCCACGCCCACTCCGCAGGTCGACGAGTTAGATCGGCTGAACGGCCCCGCCCCTCCTGCCCTCGACCAATGACTGACGAAACACTGGACAATTATTCGTATTCACTCACTTTCACACCGGATAGATGAGCTTCGAACTCAAAAGTACCCGAGATCTTTTCACCGTTGTGTCCTTGAGCGAGACCCTGCCATCACTGAGCTGCCTGTGGCTTCGGATAAAACAATATCTGCTTAAAAATCAAGAACCGAATCACTTTTTTAAGGGCATTAGATTATTAAAACCATGCATTTGTGTGAGTGACGGGAGGATTTGGTGTCCGTCAGCGCCATCTAGTGTGAAGATGATGACAGTAGAGGATGAAACGAGAGTAAGAAATATAGGTAAACCATTTATAAAGCAAACTTTTCAAGTGTTTTCTTGGTTTTATATCATTTGTAAGAGGTTCTGAATAAAAGCATCTGCTAAATGAATACATGTACCAGTCAGAAGCTTTTAAATATATATACTTATGTTTTGTTCTTCTGCTGACCAAAGCTGCATTAATTTGATCAGGAAAATTTATGAAATATTTTTAATAATTAAAATAACTATTTTCTATGGGAATATATAGTACAGTGTAATTTATTCCTGAATTTTCAGCATCGTTACTCCAGTCTGCAGTGTCACATGATCCTTCAGAAATCACTCTGATATGATGATTTGATGCTCAAGATTCTTAATAATTCAGACTTGGAGTGGGAATGTTATAGTATTTTTCATGGCTAGTTTTGTATATCTGTGTTAATTCACCCAAAAAAAGTTTCACAAGAATTAAACAAGTGAATCAAAAAAGCACAGAACATTTTTATTGCATATATTTATAAACTTTAAATGTGTTTCTGGACATGAAGAGAAGATACTGATGCAGATACTATGGAGGACCAGGAGTGCCACATAAAAATAAAACAAAGAATTTAAGCCATTTAAAATGATTTACAAATGTATTTTTTTATTGTTCTATTAATCTACGTTTAAAAACAGGAATTAAATAAACAACTTTAAATAAGTCTATTTATTTGCCTATATAAAAGTGATTTTTTTATGTGTCAACTATTAAATGAATGAATTGATTCTTTGTTTTATTTTTATGTGGCACTGCTGGTCCTCCATATAAACACACACACACGCGTCAAACGTCTGTCTTTACAAACCACAGCTGCGCAGACACAATTAAAGACGGTTAAATATCAATATAAAATTATTTAATGATGCTGGAAAATTATAATAAAAAAAAATCCAAGAAACTACCGTTGAACGTGACACATCTGCGCACATAAAATCAACCGTACCGACGCCGGCAAATCCATTCAAAGCTTATTTTCAGCACCATGTGACGCTCCCGTCGTACCTTTGACAGTCAAATCTAATGCATACACAAATACAGCAGACGAAAGCTTCAAACACACAGCTGCGTTCATAATAATACGACTGCATCAGTGGGGCTGAACCCGCAATTTGTCATTATCATTCAAAATGAAGTGATTTATTATCATTATATGATGTTTTAAGGCACTATATGTGTGGATCATTCCACAGAACTGCTTCAAAGTCAGAAGGAAATGTCTTTGTTTGTATGCACATTATTTAATATCCAACGGTCACATTTTTAGTGCTGGTGCCGTTAATTCTCATATTGTATTCTCGGAACGTTTCGGGATATTTTTCCTCTCCCGAAACACAATTATAATCTCGACCTTGAAAATAATTTACTCGCATACTAGAACCACGAATGATTTGCAAAACTGTGCTAAAATGAATCGATACCAAAACAATGTGGTAAAGTTTCGGTAGTGACAATTTTAGATACTTTTGAGTCCACATTTTATGGAATAACACCCCAAAAAAGTTGTTTGATTGCAGAAAAAGGTGTTCGATAGTGACGTTCCTTAAAGTCACACACAGATTTTCAGACTTTCGAACACATTTCATTTAAAATGAAGGTCGATCTACTGTGAAAGAGGGAGGAAAACGGGAATATTTCCTGGTCAAACGTGTACAACACACTGTTTTTTTACATAAAGTTTCAGGATTATTTAAATTATTTCAATAGCATTTTCCCAAGTTGAATTGTAATGGGTCAGGGTTCGGGACAGACGCCTCCCAAATGAAAGCATATTAATCTTACTGATATTTTAAATATTACTATAATTCAAGGATGTCAGTAAACATCCAAATTTGAATATTAAATGCTTTTTAAATGAGTATTTTGGTTTGCTCCAGTTCTGTGGAATGAGCTTTAGAAGCTTTGAACACCCGCCGCACTTCAAGTGGTTATAGAGGCGTTTTTGGTGGTAAAACTTACCCACGAAACCTGAAGATGTCCAGCATAACAACTCAGTTCTGATGAGCAGAAAGGCATCATGAATATCCAGCGCTGCAGAAGTGTTTTATTTTTGGAAGGTTGGAGAAGGACATGTTTTCTTTGGTAGATGGACTCTAATGTCCTGTTTTATCTCCGCACGTCCGCTCCAGTGCTCATCTTTTCCCGCTCTTCATGTAGGACGGGATGGCTCCTCTGGCCGTCAGGCCCTCGAAGCGCTTGTACGTGTAGTTGATGAAAACCCAGTCCTTGTTCTTATAGTCCGACTCCGGGTGATGGGTGCTCGCCACCGCCGGACCTCGACAGAGCAAGAGAACACTTCAGACACGGGCTGGACTCAAACTCCAGCATTCACTCAACCAATCAATATCAGCTCATTCTGAAGTTCTGTCCACGAATCAACTACAAACGGCTCAGAGCAGTGAACATCTTGTCTGAAAGGTACACAAGATTCCTAGCATGTTTGATGTTGCTAGCAAGTTTTACCATGACTTAGCATGTCTAGCATTATTTAGCATTTTGTTAGCATGCTTGTTGCATGTTTACTGCTACCATGAATTAGCATGCTGCAAACATTTTTAGCATGTTGCTACCATGTTAGTTACATGAATTAGCAAGTTGCTAGAGTGTTTAACACATTGCTAACATGAATTAGCATTGCTAACATGTTTACCACATTGCTAACGTGATTGAACATATTGCTAGCATTTGTTTTTTCCTTATTGATGTAATAAATTGAGCATTAATCACTGGCATGATTTAACAGGTTACTAGCATGAATAGCATGTTGCTAACATGAATAGCATGATGCTAACATGAATAGCACGATGCTAACATGAATAGCACGATGCTAACATGAATAGCTTGATGCTAACATGAATAGCACAATGCTAACATTAATAGCTCGATGCTAACATGAATAGCTCGATGCTAACATGAATAGCTCGATGCTAACATGAATAGCACGATGCTAACATGAATAGCACGATGCTAACATTAATAGCTCGATGCTAACATGAATAGCTCGATGCTAACATGAATAGCTCGATGCTAACATGAATAGCACGATGCTAACATGAATAGCACGATGCTAACATGAATAGCACGTTGCTAACATGAATAGCTCGATGCTAACATGAATAGCACGTTGCTAACATGAATAGCACGTTGCTAACATGAATAGCACGATGCTAACATGAATAGCACGTTGCTAACATGAATAGCTCGATGCTAACATGAATAGCATGATGCTAACACGTTTAGCACACTGTTAGCATGAGTCAACATGTTGCTAACATGTTTAACATGTTAGGGGTCGTCGTGGCCTAGTGGTGAGGGAGTCGGGCTTGTAATCAGAAGGTTGCTGGTTCGATTCCCACACCGGCAGGAATTGAAGGTGGGGATTGTGAATGAACAACACTCTCTCCACCCTCGATACCATGACTAAAGTGCCCTTGAGCAAGACACCTAACCCCTAATTGCTCCCCTTGTAAGTCGCTTTGGATAAAAGCGTCTGCTAAATGATGAAAAATGAAAAATGAGAATATTGTTCGTCTCTCACTTGTCGGCTGCAGGATGTCCGACTCCGGAAACTCGTCGAAGTTCGACGTGTCGTCGATGCTCTTGATCTCGATGGGGATCGCCGCCGGTCTCTCTCTGTGGACGAGTCGAACCCTCGTTAGATGCAAACCTCACGGTGAACGTCGCGATCAAAGACGCGCGATACTAAACCAGACCTGATGTGATCGTAATCCACGCCCTCGAAGAAGCCGTTCCTCTTGATCTCGTCCACGCCGGCCGCGCCGACGCGATGATCCGCCTCGCAGCAGAAGCGCAGGATCAGCTCTTTGGCTCGCTCCGAGATCGGCACCTCCGGAGGAAACACCAGCGTCTCCTTCCAGCTCATCACCTTCTTATAGGTCTCCTGAGGAGTCTCTGAGCAGAACGGAGGGTAGCCTGCAACGCCGCGCCACAGGCCTGAATTCAATTTGACTGTTCCTTCTTAAATCGAACTTCTTTTGAAGCTTTTTTTACAATTATTTTAATAATAATAGATTTCATTTTTCCTTTTTGATATGTATTTTCAAGCATTCATTAATTTTTTTATGAATTAAAATGTATGATCCAGCATTGATTAAGTTAATATAATAACAATATTTTATCCTTCCTGATGTAATCGGTTTGCAAGCATTAATTTAGTTAATTTGATCATTAAAACACGCATTGATCATTTATTTTTAGGGATTCATTTAATGAATTAATTTTCATTTTTTTTTACCTTATTGATTTAATGAATTTTTAAGCATTAATTCATTTTATTTTATTAATTAAAATGTAATTTTTCCTTCTTGTCCTTTTAAGCAATCATTTAATAAACTCTATGAATTGAAAATCCTTTTATCCTTCCTGAAATCTTGATGTCATTTATTTTGAATAATTTCACAAATTTATTTTAATAAATTATAATTCATATTTAAGCATTAATTTTTGATGCAATTCATTTTAAAACATTAATTTATTTGAATAATTAAAAGTTAATTTTTCCTTTTTTGTATTTTAAATTTTGTATTACCATCTCAATATAATCCACCTTTTTGTTTAATGCTGAACAGACTGGATGAAAGTACAACGGTGAAACAAAGTCGCAAACTCAACATTGATACGATCTCCAAAATCGAAACAAAACTCTTTTTTTTAATTACACCGACAATAGTTTTAAAGTGACAGTACTCTCATTTGCATATCGTTCACTTCTCACCAATCAGCATCTCGTACATGATGACACCCAGGCTCCACCAATCACAGAGCTTGTTGTATCCGGTCTGCATGAAGACCTCGGGAGCGATGTAGTCCGGCGTTCCCACCGTGGAGAAGGCCTGAAAGAGGCGGAGCAACAAAACGCATCACTTCCTGTGCGCAGCGAACGGACTAACGAAGCCGTCATAATCACCGACCAGCTGCCTCCTGTTCCTCTTCCACGTCTCCGCCTTCCTCTTGGAGTTCATGTGCTGAAACGCTGCGTGAATTATTCATGAAGGCATTAGAATATTCAAATGTGAACAGGAATATTCATCGTGTTTGTGTTCACTCACTGAGGTCGTTTGATTGGCTGTGGTTCAGGTTGCGGTAAAACTCGGTCCGATGCGCTTTTTTGAGGCCCGTGCACAAGCCGAAATCAGACAGCTTGACGTGACCCTGAAACACACACACACACACACGCCTGATGAAACAGCCAATCAGAGGCCTCGCTGACAAACACAGCAAAAGCAGAAGTCAGCACAGGAAGAGTCACTTCCTGCGACGGAACCGCAGCGCGTCTGACCTTGGAGTCCAGCAGCAGGTTGTCTGGTTTGATGTCTCGGTGTATGAAGCCCAGCTGATGGATGAAGTCGATGGCCAGGACCGTCTCGGCCACGTAGAACTGCGTCTCCTCCTCCGTCAGGGTGTCTTTCTTCATCAGCAGCGTCATCATGTCACCTGGAAGACAGCCGAGGGTTCCATCGGGCCTTTCACATGTTTCATTTGACTCAACGAATCTGCACTGGTGAATCAATTTGAACGGTTCTTCCGAGTCGGTTCAATGAATCGTTCGAAAGCTTCTGAATGAAACAAAAATATCCATTTGATTTTCAAAATGAATTGATTAAGTTCATTAGGCAAACCTCCCGGCAGGAACTCCATGAGAAGGTAAAGATTCAGCTTATCCTGAAAACTGTAGAACATTTTCACCACCCACAGACTGTCCGCCTGAACCAAGATGTCCCGCTCCGCCCGGATGTGACCCACCTGGGACAGAATAAAAACAACAACAAACGATAAACTAAAATAACAAAAACTAAATAAAATAACATTACATAACCGAATAAAATTAAAATAACAACATTTTAAACTAAAAAAACTATTTATAAATAAAATAATCTGTTTTAAATAAAACATTTAGGCGTCACCTGCTCTTTCAAATAAAATAATTAAACAAATGACAAAATAAAATGAAAAATAGAAGTGAATTACAAAATAAAAACAATTTAAAAATGAAACAAAAATGAAAATGACAACAAAAAAAAAATTCTGTAACAAAATAATCTGTTTTAAATAAAACATTTAGGCGTCACCTGCTCTTTCAAATAAAATAATTCTAAACAACAAAAAATGACAAAATAAAATTAAAAATAAAAGTGAAGAAACTTAAATTACAAAAAAAATTTAAAAATGAAACCAAAATGACAAAAAAATAAAATTCTATGACAAAATAACAATCTATTTAAAATAAAACATTCGTTCGGCGTCACAAGCCTAAAATAAAATAATTAAGAAAAATAATTAAAATAAAAACATTAAATAACCAAACAAAATAATAAAAAAAATAAAAATAATAAAATAAAACTATTTAAAAATAAAATCAAAATTCGCTAGGCGTCACCTGCTCTTTCTGCAGCATGTCGGCTTTGCGAAGAATCTTCATCGCGTAAACGTGACCGGTGTCTTTCTTCTGAACGAGACGCACCTGAGACAGCATCAGAAACACATCAGTAAAGAGAGTAACACACACACACACACACACACACACAAACACACACACACACACACACAAACACAAACACACACAAACACAAACACACACACACACAAACACACACACACACACACAAACACAAACACACACAAACACACACACACACACAAACACACACACACACACACAAACACACACACAAACACACACGGTTTCATTAGTGTGTCGTCTGCGCTCATTATCATAATCACCTCTCCGAACGCTCCTCGTCCAATCACCTTCAGAGACTCAAAGTCCTCCAGACCCAGTCTGGTTCTCTTCAGACGGAGGAACTCGGTCTCTTTACGAGCGTGTTGGGAGCGCCGCACGCGCTTCTGGAACGAACAAACATTTATTTACTCATGTGCGTGTAAAGGCCGTTCACACCGAGAACGATAACTGTATAACGTTAAAGAGAATAGACCACATCACGACAATAACGGTACCAACACCGGGAATCATCTTTAAGAACGATTTCTCCAGCTAATAAACGATAAAAACATTGACAACCAATCAGAATCCATCAAAAGAGCGGGAGCATTTAAAGCGGCAAACACCAAAACTGCAGCGTTATCGTTATAGTCATCATCCGCTGGTGTGGATGCTAATATTGTTATCGTTATAGTTATCGTCCGCTGGTGTGGATGCTAATATAGTTATCGTTATAGTTATCGTCCGCTGGTGTGGATGCTAATATAGTTATCGTTATTGTTATTGTCTGTTGGTGTGGATGCTAATATAGTTATCGTTATTGTTATCGTCTGCTTGTGTGGACGCTAATATAGTTATCGTTATTGTTATCATCCCCTGGTGTGGACGCTAATATAGTTATCGTTATTGTTATCGTCTGTCGGTGTGGACGCTAATATTGTTATTGTTATAGTTATCGTACGCTAGTGTGGACGCTAAAATAGTTATCGTTATGGTTATCGTCCGCTGGTGTGGATGCTAATATAGTTATCGTTATAGTTATTGTCCGCTGGTGTGGACGCTAATATAGTTATCATTATAGTTATCGTCTGCTGGTGTGGATGCTAATATAGTTATCGTTATAGCTATTGTACGCTGGTGTGGATGCTAATATAGTTATCGTTATAGTTATCGTCTGCTGGTGTGGATGCTAATATAGTTATCGTTATAGCTATTGTACGCTGGTGTGGATGCTACTATAGTTATCGTTATTGTCTGTTGGTGTGGATGCTAATATAGTTATCGTTATTGTTATCATCCCCTGGTGTGGACGCTAATATAGTTATCGTTATTGTTATCGTCTGTCGGTGTGGACGCTAATATTGTTATTGTTATAGTTATCGTACGCTAGTGTGGACGCTAAAATAGTTATCGTTATGGTTATCGTCCGCTGGTGTGGATGCTAATATAGTTATCGTTATAGTTATTGTCCGCTGGTGTGGACGCTAATATAGTTATCGTTATAGTTATCGTCTGCTGGTGTGGATGCTAATATAGTTATCGTTATAGCTATTGTACGCTGGTGTGGATGCTAATATAGTTATCG